>OX401913.1:7905014-8515326 GCA_947859195.1 Drymonia ruficornis | reverse complement strand
TCCGGGATATCCGAGATACGGGATCCGATATCCGGGATACGGGATCTGGGATCCAGGAAACGGGATAAGGCTTCGGCAAACGGAAGCTGGGATCTGGGAAACGGGATCCAGGATTCAGAAAATGAGATCCGGGATACGGGACCCGGGATCCGAAAAACGGGATCCAGGATCCGGGATCCGGAAAACGGGATCCGAGAATCGGGCAACGAGATCCAGGATACGGGTCCCGGGAAACGAGATCCGGGATATGGGATACGGGATCCGTGATATCCGGGATATGGGATCCGGGAAATGGGATCCGGGATCTGAATTTCTTTAATTTAAATTCTGCGCGGACGAAGTCGCGGGCAAAAGCTAGTCAAAAATAAAAGCTTTTAATAAATGGAGGCGAAAAGTTTAAAACAACTAATTTAATAAAAAAACATTTTACAATAATAATTTTAATTTAATAAGCGACTGTAGCCTAGGGGTGAACAGGTTGGGCTAGCAATCAAAAGGTCCCAGGTTCGATCCCCGGTGGGGCATGCACCAATGGATGAATTTTCATCTATGTGCATAATTTACAGTTCGCTGACGGTGAGGGAAAACATCGTGAGGAAACCTACCTATCCCTCGGGATTAGGTAATAGTCAGTTCCTGTATACACGGCGACAAGGTTCACCACCTGTCACGTTGGGTTCTGACTATCTGGTGAAACGTGGGCTTTGAGTTGGTAAATACCTCCACAATGCGGTGGTGTATGGCCACTCAAGCCTCTGACTACCCCCGAATGGGGATAAAAGTCGTGACGTTACATTACATTTTACAATCGCTTGTCATTGGCCGTGGTAGGTAGGTATAGCTAGTAGGTAATATGATGATATTTGCGAAGAGGTTCGTATGTAAAGTAAAGTACTTAAGTAACATAATAAGTACTTATTTTTGGCTCCCTTTTAACAACAGACCCGATGCTACTTGTTTTTTTTTCTTTTATCAGAAAAAAGGCCAGCAAAAATGTATACATATTTTCCGACTTTTCGCCAACAAAATAAGAGTTATGTGTTTGAATTTGATTATAAAGATCCGCTCAGATTTACGAGTGTCGAGTTATAAAGGGTGTGTATTTATTAAAATGCAAATTCGGCCTCCTCGCGAGGCTTTAGATACCCGCTATCGGGAGTCCGCACGCTTTGTATGCCGCCTCTAGATTTATTCCATACGTTGACCCCATACTATGGTAACACGAATGTTCGAGGCGAAATGGAAGTGAGTGTGAAATAAGTGTCTTTTCTGGGTAATTTTAAGAGTACCTACCCAACTTACCATATTATACCTACCTGTCTTTTATCAAGATAATATTGTACACTAGGTAAAAGGGTTACGAGTAGATTTGAGATGAGCATAAAAAAATGTTATTTACACAATTTACCTACATCACTCAATATAACAACGTCCTAAGACTTATACACGGCCAGCGAAAACTGACAATAACAATTTGGATTGCTTGTAAGAAATAATCTTCGAGTTCAAGTTGGTTACCACCGGGCTTGCTAACAATCGGACGGCTATTTATAAATTCGTGGGTTCATTCGAGTCCTTAAGTAAAGGTTACCTAAATAAAAATCAATCCGGTCAAACAACTAATATTATAATGTTCATATCACTTCGCCGTCGGTGGGGTAGGCAAACATTATAAACCTTGCGTTTACAAACTTTTACGAATGACAATGGAATCTCCATTCGACAACAAATAGTAGTGGTAAATGATACAGAGAACGGGTTAGGGCAAGCGCACACCGGGGGCATTGGTAACGCAAAATTCAATCATGGTAGATTAAGGCCCCTTAATATTTTAATGCCTGACCAGTGGCCGCTAACCGGGAATCGATCCCCCACACCCCCGAAACAAAATATATATTTTATAACAATATATCTCATCGTAGCTAATTGGGGTCGCTTAATATGGCTTACGGCGTAAGTACGTAATTTATATCCTTCTCAGCGAAGAGTAATGTTCGGTGTGTATTATAAATGTACCGGTATATGAAGGTGTGATTGTAATTTGAACTTTTAAATACTTAAATACTTATTTATTACGTCTATGAGATGTTAAGTAATATTAATGAATTTTAATGGCACTTAAACATGAGTAGAAAATGTATTAAGTTTCATGTGTTCAGGGTGGCCTACAAGATCATTGAGATTACTTTTTTTTCTTCGATATGGATTCTATTTTCGCATATAGCCATTGTCAAATAAAATATATTCAAGTTTAAGAATGTGTCAAGCCCAGGAAGGCCTTTGACTAGGCCATAATAAAGTGGATACTTTACTGACAAATTACCAGACTTCATAGGGGAATTTTGGACTTCACGGCGGCATGGGCCACACCACACCGCGCAATCCTCCTCGGGGTCGCTTAGCAGATGCGCAGGGCTCCCGTCTCTTACGTCCGCAAAGGTCTACCACCAGATGGTATGGCGGGAGGAGTTTTAAGGCATACTTTCCTCGCACAGCACTCACCACCATATATTGATGTGCACAGGCCACATCTAATGTAGGTAGTAGGTACCGAAACCACCACGCTTAAATTCCCTGAAAGGGTAGGCAGATGTGCCCCCCCCCCCCATCACCAATGGTATTTTTGGTCCCAATCTAGTTTCAATATAAAAATAATCAAATCCAGTAACAAAACCGCGACCGCACACAATCGGAGCAACCGATCTCTACGCCTTAACGCTGACATTAACAATACAATTAAAAAGTCCATCAATACACCACCACATCCAAACACCATTAATCATACGATTCCTAACCTTATAGGTATAAAAATAAAAGTTTTAGTGCGTGCAAAAGATGTTTTGTTAAGCAAATGTCCCCGAGGGTACGCACGCGAGCCAGCATCTCAATAAAGGACGTAAAACAAAAAGCAGAGTTAAACTTCGTTTAACATGCAAATTTGAGAGTCTCCACGACAGAATGAGCGTCGATACTTAATTACTTCTTTAATCGTTCAATCTTTGCTTGTGGGTGTAGAGTACGGGCACCATAATTTCGGCGGGACACGTCTCATTTAAACCAATGTAGGTACCCTATGGTTTATTTCACAGCCAAAAGTGTCACGTATCTTAATTAAGTGTTAATAGTACATAATGCCATGACAGGTGAGGAATATGATTTGATCGATTTTATTCATAGTTCAATCAAAATATGCGCCACCAATGTCATGGCTATAAGATTATACATTCTTTTTTATACATTCTACTTCGTTGTTTATAAATTCCCTTCTGTCTTTAATTTCGCAGAATTGGATGTCATGGTTCCTCAAAATGGGTGTAGTAGCCTTGTATATTGTTGCCAATTTTCATCACTGTTGCACTTCTAATATAACAATGTCAAAAAACGAACTATCCAAACTTTAACATAGGCATATCAGAAATCTTCTTGTGCTAAATTATCATTAACAATTATATTAGGATGAATATATTCGAAGCATATTATTGAAAAAAAGTAGGACTTGTCTCAATGTCAGTCATATTTATGGTGACACTACCGTAGAACAGAATTTCGGTACGGTGTGTAACATGGTCGCGTGTTTACCGGTAGCTGCGTTTATGCGATACTGGTATCGCATATCAGCTTATTTTTTGTACAATATCGTTTTGGAATTATTTTGATAATCAATTCCGGTTATCTTTCACACTTAGTTTGGTTTCTTATGATCTGCTGGACATTGCATGCGTAATTTCTATACGTCCACTCAATGGACAGCGGAATAGTAAGAGCAACCAGTTTGACGTCAGAGAGAACATCATTTGGAGTTGAACAAAGGTAGGAGAAGGGGAGTGTTATGTTTCCGGCTCTCTGACTCATCGTACTCTACGCCGATTTTCTGTGAGAGGGTAGTACTACCCCGTTCGAGCCAGCCCGTATATGAGCTGCAGTCAATTCACCACATTATTCTGGTTTTAGAGGTGACCATTGGTGTCGCTCCAAATGATAATATTATCGTTTAGGTAAGTTTTATTTTCAGACACACTATACAGCCGAATATTGACTCAAACAAAGTTACGTTTGAGGCAAGAGCTGTTTTAATTCAGAACTGCTAACGAAAAACGCAAGCCACCGTCCTTAGGAGGAAAACAGATAAAACTTAACGTCCATTTCAGTTGACTACATCGGAAGTTGAGAATCGCGTGAGTGCGTCCGTTTATCAGATTTGTTCGTACACGATACAGGACTACCGTGATACAAATAAACACACCTCACCTCGCCAGAGCTTCGTTTGATTTACTCCTTTAGGTATTGAGTCACGGCGACCGAAATATATTTGTTTATGAAAGTGTATCTGCGGTAACAGTTACGTTATTGTACCTAGTATTTGTAATACGTACAAGAATACTTTACGAGTTGTAAATCACCTCATCCTGGGCTTCGAGACTCTTATCAATTGCCCATTGCAAAACCACCGAGGAGGGCTCCGGAGGGCATGGAAAAAGTCGGTCTCGTTTGTTGTCTTATAGGCAGCAGTCATTCAACCTTGTTAGCGCTAGCATACACGGACTGCAATTTTGCAGTTTGGTTGCAGTCGACGGCACGCGACTGCACACGGACTGCATTTTTGCAGTCGGAAGTGACAGCTCTATTGCAGTTCGTTGCAGTCGACGGCACGCGACTGCACACGGACTGCATTTTTGCAGTCGCGTGTATGGCGGCGCTTAGAGGCTTTCGGGCGGCTTGAACAACTCTGACACCAGGTTGGCCACTAACCATACGATAAGAAGAAGAAGAAGCGGGCCAAATAACCTTGTGGGATTTATTTAAAGTCTACAAAAAAACTAGAAAGCAATGAATATTAACAAATACTTACTTACCTATGTTCAGATATCACCTTAATTCTGATCCATACCTGATATAGGGGTTATTGGTAAAACACTAACAACTTTGCAGGGCCTATACCACCACCTCTTATAGCAGTATTATTTTAACCATGGACCAGTTACTACGGGGACTGGCCCAAAGCAAGTCGGCCGAGTGGTCGGCCTAGTACTAACATCGACATAAAACGAAGCGAGTAGTTAACCATTTACCGGTAAATAGTAAAATGAAAATGAAAAAACAATGACCACGTTTTTTTTCATACAAATATCTAATAAGGGCACCTCTTTCTTTAGTCTTTACTCTGTGATTTTAACCTTACAGCGAATGACGTTTCTTATTGTCATGACAATAAGGTACGTCATTGCACAAAAAGTCGCTGTAAGGTTAAAATAATACTGCTATAAGAGGCCCCTGGCGGTAGAGCCCCTGGACTGTATTACTATCATCATTAAATAAGAGCATAACTACATTAGAGCGTGATTTTTTGTCAAATGTAAATGTGTATTGAAAAATGTCATAGAACAAAAGTTGTTGTTTATGATGTTAGTAATGCAGTCCTGCAAGGTTGTTAGTATTACCAATCACCCCGTATATACGTGTACCTCCGTAGCTGTGATAAAAGTACTTCCGTTAAACAATAACATGATTAATGTAGCGAGATCGATTTACTGCTCATTCGTAGTTTTATTGCAAGTCGCGCCCGCACCTTCGTCAGTGATTTATCACAACGGGAATTCGTACAAACATTCCGTGAAAATTTATAAATTATTGATTTTAATTGAATTTACTGTAGTCTCGTGCTGTGAAGTTTTACTTAAATTTTAAGCTACAAAAACTAAATTTGTCCAACTTTATTGTACTACCTATATCTTATTTAAACTAGGTAGGTGTAATAAATAATTCATCTCTGACACGCTTGGTGTACATTTTAATAGGTAGATGGGTGTGTACCTATTCAGTAAATATCCACACTTACTCCAAAACACCTAATTTATTTTGATAAGTAAATTGCTTAACTTCAAGATTTATTTATTCCAGTTTTATATATTTCAACCAATATTACGAACCACAAATTACTTTCGTCGTTATAAACAACGCGTACCTTCCATATAGAAAATTTCAACAATTATTTTGTCTGGGCCCGCGAAGAGTCTCGCCTTAACTCGCGTACCTATATGTTGCCGAACTGAAAATAATCAAAACTTTGCTCATAAAAATCCAAAACAAAAATGCATTATTCATACTCGCCACTCAGTGTAACGAAACACCAATATAAGATGATCCCCCGCATTCCCCCATGATGAGAGGAGTACAAACGAATGTGGATACGTTAAGGGAAAGTCTCGGATCATGTTAAATTGGCCAGGGATAGAACTCGGGCGGACATCGCGAGCAAAGTATGAAACAGTCTGAAAATACATAAATATTGTATTTAGGGGACTTGTAGTAGATGCGAAGTATTGTAGCGGAATTGATTTGTTACTCATACATAGCTGGAAACTACCTGTGTTTTCTTCTAACTACCCACCAATGTAGAGATAATAAAGTGCCTCTATCACAGACAATAATATTTTCTTCTGATCTATACAAATAAATAAAATTGAAGTGTCTGTTAAAAATGTTAAAATAATAGCTTTTTCCTAAATATGAAAGTACATGAAAGTATAATATACAGTAGGTACTTATAACAAAAATGCAATAAAAAAATATCTGTCTGACTGCCGTTTGCTAGCTAATAGTAGGTACATGCGTTATCGCGGTTATTGCAGTCGTAATTTGACAATTAACGAATTAAACTTACCTTAACTTTAATTGTATAAACAGCTGTTGGTTTTCTTACTAATAAATAAATAAATACCGACACGTTTTCTACATTTATTTTCGCGTGCGACTGGGTTGTACTGTGTCCGTGGACTTGGTTTAGTAGGTCAAACCATTTTCGACAGTCATGTGTCTCCCTCTTTCTAGGTAATGTATATGATAAGCGAGCGGGGTGTCCAGATACGCGGCGTCTAGGTTTATTTGTCTGTGAGCCATCTTATAATGACCTGAGAATGATAGCATCATACAGGCATCCTTTTATAAACAAGTCAAGCTGGATCGTTTCCCGACCGACAGATTTCATCTCGAAAGCACTAACAATGTAGGTAGATGCAGAAAACCACAAACATAGTGACTAGTTCACGTTTAACTGCTCGTTTAATCGTAATTTAATGCAGGAATTTTCTTTATGTACGTAGCAGTTGCCATCTTTAAATGCACATGAGACAGTTTCTTTTCAAACACGATGATCATATTCTGTCTCTCAAGTGGAAATCTTAAGATTCCGCAATATATGTAAGGTCAAATAGAATAAAGAAAAATAAAGGCAATACCTACCTACTCAAATCAAATTTAAAAACAAATCTTGGATAAATGTTGGAGAAACTACCCATTTCTATTTTTCCTGAATCTTTTTTTAAGGAGGTAAGTTATTATTATTATTTTCTGCAATCTTAACACCTGTGTAGAGTGTAATCTGTCAATAAAAAGAAAAACGACAAGGTAGCTTCAATTATACCTAATACTTAACTATGACTACGGTATAGGCATAATTTAAAAAAAACCCTATACCTACATAGACTGGTTGCTTTATCAGTTTGTTTTGCGAATTGCAAATATTCTATTCACTAGAAGCGTCTGCAGATTTATTCAAACTCTATCAAAGAAAATTTTCTAGCTGGCAACCACTAGGCACTGTGACACCCTCCTCCACTTAGATAAAGGTACTTTTACATGGACGAATGAACATAAACATTTAAACATTAAAAAAAGTAAAGTTACAAACATTTTACGATGAATTACTTACTAGACTGGAATACAATCTAAAACTTTTTGTTGCTGGTACAATACCTGCTATTATTTTTGAGTTCAAAGCTGATACCTAAATGATGAAGTGACATCAACTGATGATTAAAATATGAATTGTACGCGAATTATAATTTGATCATAATAATAAATGTCCACTGAGTGTCTATTTTACGATTGGCATATTTATTTATTTATTGTATTTATATACCTACTTTGTTATTTTAATACTAACATAGTTTTTAATGAGTCCTAGTTACTTTAATAAATAAATATTATTATTATTATTATTAATAATCTAATTATGATTCCTCTAAAGGCCCCTAGTAATCCATACAACAGCACGTACATATTCAGTCCAATCTTTCGTACACCTATTTTTCCTGAACTATTTCTCAGCTAGTGTATCAGCCCTTCTACCCCACACCCTCACTTCTATTCTGGCATGCAGGCAGCTGTTTAATACACTGTCAATGGCAACGTAGCTATTTGTCGATTTAAGTGCTTTCCTCGTATTTCTCCACTGAAATATTCACTGTCGCTAATGTGGAAACCTTTCCGGGAAATTCGATGGTAACTTATCAAGATTTCATTCGAAATATAGTTAGACCAGGCTGGTGTTTTGATATTCCAATGATTTATTTTTAAGATCATTGTTAATTTGATCTAAGTTAACATTGATTGTCAGTGGTTTTTTAAGCATCTCTATAAAAAGACATTACTTTGCCGTGGAATTTATAAAATCCACCAAAATGGGTGCGTACACATGCCCCGAGCTGCCGCGCCCGAGCGATCAGGTATCTATTACATTGAGACGGCGTTCCGACATCCAAACTGACTGCTAGGACGTGCTGCTCACTTCTTTTAGACGTTCCCATTGACAAAGCACTTTTGCTTTGTATAGCTTTGTTAGCAGACTCTACGCCGACTCGTGTCTAAATTGCAAAATAAAAATGGCAAGACCGATCCATTATCTAAACAACGATTTCTTAAAACCTACAGGTACGCAACATAAATTACCCTTAAACCCAGCTCTTATTAAAAACATGTAAAAAGTGTGATTAATTATAATTACGCTTTTAACATATTGGCAATTACTTTAATGGAGAAAATTGTAATTAAAAACAAATATTTAGGTAAGGTACCGGTTAAGCAATCGTTAATTTAATACTTTTTAATAATAACCAGTAATAAATTAATGAAAATATGTTTACCCTATGACTTAATCGAAAGGTTAGGTAACTAAAATAACGCCCACTTATACTTGGACTAATGTCTTGGAGACCAAGGCCTTAAAACCTCAAATAATAATGTTAAGATACCTGTTTTGTACTACATTGTAAGTCCATTTGTTATTGCAATGTATAACAAATGTTTACCTAATCGTCAGTTTTTAATCGGAGCGTGTATTCGGTAAACATGTTTACGTTCTATATCCTCGCTATATTTTTATTCTCCCGTCGAGTTATTCCCACTGCGGTGTAGCTTAGCCAGCAACTAGATAGAATATTACTAGATGAGCTACATTTGATAGATGCCTTGGTCCTATTACCTATCCAACAAAATAGCGAGTTTGCATTTTTTTTAAATTTAGAATAACTTTTGTGTGTAGACGTGGGAGGAGAGATTATTAGAGAAAGGATTGGACGCTTGAGACTGGATTAAATTTCAATTGAGATCATTAATATTAACATCATAATATTCATTATCACATCACTTACTAAGTTGGTTGCAAGTTGCAACCCACTGCATATTGTGTTGGTTGCGACTTGTAACCCTGATAGCTTACAGAGTTGATTGTAAGTAGCACATAGCCTATTTTGTTGATTGCTAGTTTCAACCCATCGCTTACTACGTTTTGGTAACAACTTGCAACCTATCGCTTACAGAGTTATTTACATCTTGCAATCCATCGCTCACTGAGTTCGTTGTAATGCAATATTTAATTATTACGGCCAATAAAAACTACCTATCAGTTCACAGAAAACTACTTACTACGCCTATATTATATCTTTTAAAACTATATAGCCTTTGTACGACGCTGTTATCGCTTCCAGATTGTCTCTATGACGTCCGAGGGCACAGTGCGACGTATTTCAGTCGTTTCTCTCTCAGAATATATTCGTTTTTGGTCGCTCTTTTCATGAGCTCGCTGAATGTGGCCTGGTCTATTCATTCTGCCGCACCGCCGACGGATTTTTATGGGGATTTAACGCGGATTATATCTGCTTCGAATGTATTTCGAATAAATAGCCGTCAATGTATTGCCTTGCTTTGTTTTAAGGAAATGAGTCAACATCCTGATTGGTAAAGGCTATAAATAGATACATCTGTAATCGGTATGTCATCAAGTTTCCATGAGTCCACTAAATCGTTCTCATTACAGCTTAGTTTTAGTGTAGGTACCTATAGACTTACCCCAAATTTATAGAAAGTTATGATGGAATTATACTGACATTACAAATCACTTTTGTTCCCTGAAATGATTTTTAAAACTATTGTAAACTGGCTAAAATCTCTAGAAATTTGGCGGTTCAAGTCGCCATCAGGGTTTGTAAAAAATCTTGGCAACTCACAAACCAAACTCATTACAAGCATCTAAACCTAACCAGCCAAGTCTAAGTACATCATTAAACAATTAACCAGTACATAAAGAGGTTGCTACATAAAGTGCGCAAACAACCGCGGATTCTGGGCAACTTGGCAACTAAGTCCGGCCCTGCTTCTAGAGTCGGGTCTCGGTGTCTTTACGAGACTTTAATGACTCAGTTTGACCACCTATTTTGTGGTTACTTGTCCGAGATCATTGTGGGATTGTTGCATTTAAGATTTACCTTGCTTGGATAAATAGTTTCTTTACTTGTTGGCTATCATTCTTCTGTTTACAAATAGGCATGATTACAATAAAATTAGTAAGAAAGAGGAACTCCGATATTGTTCCAACTTTAAAACGACCTAAGTAGCTAGACGTTTACAGTTTTTACCTGTTACACATTTACAGAGTGCTAATTTTATTATGCTCCATGATTTTAGAGCTACAAAAAAACAATAGAGATACATACATAATACGAAACCATTACCGAAAACCTCTCGGTTACGAACAAAACCCTCTAAAATAATCCACTGATTTATAAAATGTTTCGACGAATAAATTACGACGGCAGGATTTTCGTATCGCCAAAATGTAATTGCCAATATTTAACACAAGCCGCCCGCTATATTTCTAAAGGAAAATCCGTATGTAGCCCCATAGCTTTACCGTGAGTGTTACGCGTGTTTTACGCTCGATAGTCGCTAGCGTCTGCGTAAAATGTGTATGGTGAAATGCGGTAGAGGAACTAACAAATTTCGGTAGAAATGATTTAAGTACGAATAAAAAAAAAATTGAATTGATTGTCTAAAATTTTTGACGTTCAATTTTTTATTTTAATTATTGTGTCCTTTTATAAATTGTCACCTTTTCAGCCAATACATCTAAGTTAGATTGTAGGTAGGTTGCAAACATTAATCAAATTCCTAATTTTACTAATTTCACAAAAAATTATGCAGTTTCCTTATTGGTACCTACATTATTTTTAAAATGTAATTTTATGAAGTAAATTATGATCGAATCCCCTTTTCAATAAAGGCAGGCCCATTTCCTGGAGCGAGACATGAAAAAAGCTTATTATTACTATTTAACCTTGATCAATTTGACTGCAATGCATACTAAAAAGATAGTTTAAATAACGACCTACCTACTCTACCAGATAAGATCTATGTATGTCACTAACCTAACTTAATCGACTCTATATTTCATTCCATCTAACTCTACACCTGAATATCATTACGTATAATTGTGCTCTTATCAGTTTTCTAGTCAGCTTCCCAACTTGTCACCGATAGGAATGTTCCCGCATATATTTTCCGTATTTTTTCAACTTAGCGACGTAGCTCTAAAAATAGAATAGTAAGGCTGTCGTAAGTGACGTGCGTGACTTGTGTATGGATGGGTGGACGCGAAGACACATTACATTAGCCTAGTGAAGAAGGTCAGATAACAACTATTAGTAGAGTTTATTTTCTTTGCGTATACTCTGGAAAAATACCTGATGTGAGACTTTGTTGTGAAAAAAGTCGGAATATATTTATTGGATTAAGGTAAAGCCAAAAGGAGTGGTTATTTCATAAGGCTACGTAAAAGCGCCTACTCATGACCCTTAAATCAGAGGCGATTTAGGAAGTAAGGATTGTGTCTAAAAGGATTGAGCACTACCTATGCAAAAAAAGTCAGATTTTAGGGTCGTGTCGGTCGTGTCGGGTCGTGTCGTGTCGGGTCCGTCGTGTCGTGTCGTGTTTTTAAAATGGGCTTCGAATTTTAAAAACAAAAAAGTTCAATATACTTTTGATTCATAAGAAAACTCATTCCATTTTCAAATTTAAAAACTCAAACAAAGAACTATCTAATCAACTTGAAAACTAAGAACTCCCAATCCACCAATAACGAATTAATTCATAATTAAACTCGTTACATTATTTAAAAAAACACCTAAATGTGCCACCGGTGATTCTCTAAAAAAATTAACTTTGCATTTGGTTGTAAATAAATTTAAAATTTTCGCCATGATTTACGGCAGGCAGGCACTCTGCCCGCTTGTAATTTTATATCTCTTTGGGACGGAACAAAGGGCATGGTAACTATGATTAAATGTGGTATGTGCATGTAATTTAAGTAGGTAATCAATGTTAATGCAGCTGTCATGATTTAAATTCGAAATTACGATTAAAAATACTTGTATACCTTTTTCTACTATTTAATTTAACTAAGCCAGCATCATTACTGTATGTACAGACGCCATTAATAATTCCTGAAGCATAATTTCAGAGCACATCATCTCTGAAACGGGACATGCAAATTGTGTGAAAAATAAAAGATGATAACGTTTTTATAAACTTCCGACAGACCGCGGCCGGCGCTTCCCTGCGGAAACACATTTATATGATCCGATACGATTTAAAAGTTTTGATATGATGAAAATACCAATTAAGTAGATAATGTATTTATTTTAAAGTCAAGTACGTAGACACCATCCTACACCATCTGAGAATATTAAAATAAAGTTACTTATGTATTTTTTTTATTTAGCTTATCTATACACTTAGTACCTAAGAGAGAGAGACAGTCTCCTTTGAAGTTACTTTTCTAACGTTAACTCAATCATCTCAATCAATCAACTCAAATCAAAAACTTCTCGAATCATTTATCTAAACTCGTGATGTGTTCATTGGAGTCTTATAAAGATATAAAAGTCGGATAGTATGAATGCCTTTCAAAAATATTAACATTTCAGCGTGTGGCTGGCGAAGAAGCGACAATGAAAAGGGTAGCACCAGATGATGATAAATAATGCGTTAAATGTGAGGAGTGTACAACTTGAGGGCTGCATGTGGACTTGTCGCGGGGAGTCCGGCCCTGTGTTGTTAATAATTATTTTATTGGTTAATTTTTAGTACCGCGGTGAAGATTTAAAATAGAAGTCGATATGGCCAGTGATACATGTTCTAAATTTGAAATCATTGTTTTTAACAATCGAACGTCGCGGTTAATGTTCTGTCGTTGCCAACATTTTATTAACATTCTCTAAAATAAGTTCAAATAGTACAAAATAGCGTTCATTCTTCGACAGCTACCACTAAATTAACAAATTAAATGTATCCCCAAGAAAAATGGCCGAAAGATTTCGCTGTTGAAAAAAATGAACGTCCCCAGTAAGCCGGCAAGACGCATAGCCCTGGACGTGTCTGCCGAGGTAATTAGTGGAGATACTAATTTACATTTGTATTCAAAATTCGAGCGCTCTCTCGCCATTTCTCGTCGTCTGTTTATTCTCATCTCTTTTTTTTACTAAAACGTACCGCATTGCTGTGTTTTTCGCGTAAAAAATTACGCGGCTCGCCCCTAACGAATGTTTCGGGGACACTGTATAGCAAACAGTGGCCGGTAAACAACTTAAAACGCAATAAATACATCTTTTTTCGGTACAAAATGTTTGTATTTGTTTTTAGAAATTTAAATGTTAGGATTGTTTTAATGGTACAAATTCTTTCCAAAGTAATTTTAAGACTATAATTCCATTGGATACAAAATCTTATTAAATTAAAAACTATAAAACATTTAGTTGTAAAGAAAATATGAACTAAAACAAATAAATATTTTTTTTTTTTTTTTTAGGTTAGCAATTGAGAAAGACAGTCATTCTAAAGAAACACATTCGAATTCTATCTAAACGCCATGAGTCGTAAGAGAGGAAAGTCGTGTTAAACCTGTCGGATAAACCCAACCATTGCAACTGGACGGCGGTTGACGTGAATTTAAATAGACCCGCGGACATTAACAATTCCGCACATTTACTTTATTTTAAGTCTACATACGGTGTTCGACTAGCAGAGGTTGTGAACATTTCCGCTTTTTCATAACAAAGAAAATCCTTTCCTTAATTTACACACGACGCGATTTTTATAACGCGACTAACGTTTTTTCCATGAACATTTATAGGAATAACATTATAGTCATGTGATCTATTTATCGACCGCTATCAGTATCGTAATATCCGTACATAGGTAGTTCAAAGTATCGATTCGAAGAAACGCTTGTACCTAGCATATTTTTTGTTTATATTTTACGCGGAACCCTAATAATACATATTATAATTATAAAAGTAGCCTAAGTTACTCCTTTAACGGCAGATATCTGCAAGTGAAAATCCCGTCAAAATCGGTCCAGCCGTATCGGAGATTACCCGGAACAAACATACAGACAGACAGACAAAAAAATGCGTTTTTTCATATGCATTTCGTGAAAAGCTGTTAATTTGACATTACAAACAGACACTTCAATTGTTTTATTTGTACCTACACGTTAGACCACACCTGTCACGTCACACGTCCAACGGTTGACCACACCTGTCCTAGGCAATCGCGTCCTGGTGTTTTTCCTCAGCAATTAAGAATGGTGAACACGATCACGCTGAGGACAGTTAAATTTCACTGTTAGTTATGGTTGTTGACAAGACGCTTCGGTTATCTAGATGTAACGGTGACACAGAATAAGTGATTAGGTTTTTTAACAAAGTGTTAGATACGTGTATGTATTTGGACTTAATTATTTCTTACCAAGTTACCCACGGCCCCGACTGCGTATACAGTATGTTAAGAAAACCCTGTCCGAGCCGAAACCGGTATACAACATGTTAAGAAAAGCCTGTCCGACCCGAAAACGTATTGTTGGGTATCGAGATTAGATTCTATTTTTTTGAAAAAAAAAAAAAAATTATATTTTTTAGCATATTAAGTGTCCCACTGCTGGGCAAAGACCTCCCATATTATTTGGAAAACAGGGGTATTTGTTTTCCAAAAGAAAAGGGGAGGCCTTTGCCCAGCAGTGGGACAATTAATAAGCTTAAAAATATACGGTCGAATTGAGAACCCTCCTCCTTTTTGAAGTCGGTTTAAAAAATAAATAGAAACTAATCTCGATACCTAATAATACCTTTTCGGGTCGGACAGGGTTTTCTTAACTCACTGTATAGCTTTCAAGAATGAAAGTAGCGTATGTTGTTCCAGAGCGTGTTGTGCCGCCCTACCAAATTTAATTATTGATTTGATTAATGGTCTCTTCCAGAAAGGTCAAGTCCGTAGCACCCTCAACCGACGGCAGTGCATGAGAAGATGTATGAATGTGGATGGAGCAAAAGAGGTGTCAAAATCGTAGCATGTGGCAATCAATAGTCTCTGCCTACCCCCTTGGGATACAGGCGTGAGTATATGTATGTATGTTGTTTGTACCAAATTTCCACCAGTCTTGTGTCATACTCATGTATTGGTGGTGGTGCCAAGCTGAAGCTAATTGACTGAAGCTCATATATGGGCTGGCTCGACAGGCGTAGTACCACCCTCTCACAGAGGATCGGCGTAAAGTAGCCATTACAGCTGCGTTTCGTACGATGAGTGGGAGAGCCGGAAGCCCAACCCCTCTCCTTTCCCCTGCCTCTGTAAACGTACGGCATCGGTCGGTACCATAGAGATTTTAATTAGAAGAGACGTTCTTAGTAGATATCTCTATGAAACAACGCGTGGTAATTTGCGCGAGATAGCGCGGGTGGTGGGGGTTAAGAAATGCGTCGCATCTATCTACCGGGAAATAGCTGAACTACTCGCTTCATTTTATGTCGATGTTAGTACGTAGTTTAACTTTTTGCACTAGATGTCACTAAGTGTATGATCATGAAAAATTACGTACAAAGGGACGCCATCTAGTGTCGAATATAATTATATTTGGGATGCGAACGTTGGCAAGACGTCTGCACAGAATGACCGCCAACAGCACACTGACTTAAGCCACGCCTACTGTGATGACGTCACCGGCCGAGTTGTGCGATGTTTAAGCAACGCGGCCGAGCTGCTTAGACCCAGTCCTTTTAGTATTAGGTTCATGGTCGGTACAAACGATGCTTTGCTATGAAGTCGATTGCAAAAAACCTATCACTCAAAATCACGAACTTGCTGAAGGTAATCTCATTTTGTTATAGCACCCCAGTTAACATTACATAGTAGACATTTACTCCTCTTTGTAACAGTTAAACCAAGTACTAGATTAACACTCGCATACACTTTGTAACGGTACGCTTTGCACCAGAGCGTCCGTCATCTTCACAAATATTAAAAAATAATAAATATTTAAATTCAAATAGTTTTGATTGACATAGGGAATGACAGGGGAAGTTGATGGGAGGTGTCAGAAGGGGATTACGGGGCTTTTGGTTGAACTTTCGCTGCAGCGATTAGGAAGTTCTTGCTAATAATTCTCGGTACCGAGTGATGTTAGGCAGTCTAGAGCCTTAGCTGGAACGCTATTCACGAATCTAGTGAATTTTAGTTAGTAAATAATGTGTTCAGTGCTAAACTAGTGTTGGAGTTTGTGTGAGGAAATCTACGATTGCTTTGGTTTGAAAACCCTTGTAGTTTCTGGCTAGCTCTTCTGCAAGGGTCGGTTTCCGAGCTAGTGGTAGCATAACTATGTGTTTCAAAACATTCCGTTCGTTTAAAGTAATTAAAAGTAGCTACTATTTGGCTAACATCATATATTTCAACTAATCTAACAATAATCTTCCTTTGAACTGCAGTCACTATTGGAACACGTTGAGATCTACGGGTCTTGACTTGTCCAAGAGTTCAGATTGCTGGAATGAGTAAAAGTGTTTAGTGAGAACTGGCAAGGTTGCTTATTTCTTTATGGGAAGATTATTAAGCTCTTCAAGCTTCCTAGGAGTAGAAACTAAATTATCAGGAGTCAATGCATCCACTCAATAAAACACTGCGTTGACAAGCGGTGGGGGGATTATCGTATGGGTGACGTATCTCACAATGTAGCGCGGAGGTGGAGCGTTACATCTTGCCGCTTTTCATTAGGTTATTATTTGCTGAGGTAAGATTATAATAAGTTACCTTTAGGAGTGTTTGTTTCGTTACTTCACAAGGTAAGTATAATTGTAGGACGTTATAGTGTAAGGTATTCTTATAGAACCATTCTGGAAGAAGCATTCATTAATTAGTAAGTCTGCTAGGTATCTGATATAGGATCTATAAGTAGTTAGGTAACAGGAAATCCAATCTTTCACTAAAAGTTCTTGGGTACAAACGAGCATAACGTAGGGGTCTTAAAAACCACTAGACGATGACGATCATTTGGCCAAAAGTATAGGTATAGACAGGTTTTATTTAGGTAGAATAGGCTAGGGCTTAGAGAGGTGGTTTGGGTCGTTACAGTTTGGTGCCGTGACCAGGATATTCTGATAACTTGTTTATTATTCATAGTTTAGAACATACTTAAGATTTTTCATATATTAAATTGAATAGGAAGTCCTGGACGTGGTGCCTAATTGATCAGCAGACAATACTGTAGGTAGAGGTGAGGTGAGTGTGACTCTTAAAGTCACACAATTTGCTGTCCGTGAAATGGAAAGTGAAAGATTGGAAATTTTGGTAGGAAAGTTAGAACAGATTTTTAGGGTACCTTATTGGCGCTTATCCATTGTAGGTATAGGATGTTTAGCTTCCTAAAACTCATTAGAATCTTAGTTAGGACTTATCTGGAATGAATAAAGGCAAAATAGGGAAAATTTACATAAAATATTGATTTTGGGTTCATTATCATTTTGGACATTAGGGTAGTGCGTTAGTCGATTGTCGATTATCGATAATTGTTGAAGGCTAGTGAAAAAAAATTATATGTATTTGTGTTGAGACACTGGATATAGGAGTCATTTAGTCATAGGAGTAGGTAGGTCTCATAATCTAAAAATATGATTTAGCACCGAGCTAAATTAGGTAGAAGCAAATGCGTTTTGAATTATTTAGTAAAATTAATTGGAATTTTCTCTGCCTATCTCTCTCTGGAACACAGGTGTGATCATAATTCTATAATTATGTTCCGTATATACACGTAAACTAAATCACGTATTAGGAAGGGGAAAATTAGTTCGTGAAGGTGATAGACGATTGATAGGTAGGTAACTTGTTTACGTTTTACTAATAATTAAAATTAAAATAGGTAGGAATATTAATTTAAGTTAAAATAGTATCGAAAAGCATCGATAGTAAGGACTGGTAACAGCCTCATCTCTAGTTGTCAAAATATGACTGACAAATATTTTTATCTTTGAAGTTGGCATAATTCTTCTTTTATAGAGTGCTAGGTTTAGAATAGGTCGGTTAACTTTGTCAAGGAGGTTTCGTATATTTATTGAATAAGTAGTTAGGGATTGCCCGACGGATTTCATAGAAGGTTTAAAATATTTATTTTAACCAACTGCAAAAAAGGAAGGTTCTATTTCATTGTATGTACCTATGTTTGTTCGTGCGCGATTTAGCCGTAGGTAGTATTACAATGGGATAATCGGATAGGTAAGGAAACATAAAAAAGTAGGTAAGTACCTAGGTAGATTTAGGAAGAACAGTCGGATGAAAAAATATGTTAGAATAGGTAGTACAATCAGCATTAAAAATCTAATGCCACGTATTTATTATTTTAGGAAGTACAGTCGGACGAAAAATTTAGGTTAGAATAGGAAGTACAATCAGCAACAAAAATATAATGCCATTTATTAGATTCAATTGTGCGATTGTAGTGACACGAACGACGGTAGGTCTCGTGGTTCATTGCATCGGGGGGTTGCGGGTTCGATTCCCCACTTATTAGATTTGATTGCGAGGAAGAGACTCGAACGTAGGTCTCTTGCATCGTAGTTCATTGCATCGGGGGGTTGCGGGTTCGATTCCCCACTTATTACATTTGATTGCGTGGAAGAGACTCGAACGTAGGTCTCTTGCATCGTGGTTCATTGCATCGGGAGGTTGCAGGTTCGATTCCTTATTTATTAGATTTGATTGCGTGACAGTGACTCGAACGTAGGTCTCTTGCATCGTGGTTCATTGCGTCGGGAGGTTGCGGGTTCGATTCCCGTTAGAAGTGAGGTTTCGGTTTTGATCTAGCGGTGTCATTGGGGTCGCTCTCGGATCATTGTGTGGTGTCAGTGGTACACACTACAGACGTTATTGGGTTTTGGAAACATACGGAAGGTGTGTTGGTCTAACGGTATTATGAATTAGGTTCAATATTTTTATTATGACTTCGATCGTAATTTTAGAGGGATGTTTAGAGGCGATTTAGATAGTGGTAATTTATGTGATAGGTGATTAGGTAGGAGGACTAGGGGTTGATAAAGAGATGTAGTTAGGGAGGGTCATGCTCATGCTCATGCTACCTAATGCTTTAAAATAGGATTAAAAAAAAAAGTGGAGTTAAATTTAATTAAGGTTAGATAGGTAGGAAAACTATAGGTCTATATCCAACAGTAGACGTCTTTTGGCTGGAATGGTGATGATGATGAAGAAGGTTAGATAGGTAGGTAAACTATAGGCCTATGTCCAACAGTGGACGTCTTTTGGCTGGAATGATGATGATGAAGGTTAGATAGGTAGGTAAACTATAGGCCTATGTCCAACAGTGGACGTCTTTTGGCTGGAATGATGATGATGAAGGTTAGATAGGTAGGTAAACTATAGGCCTATGTCCAACAGTGGACGTCTTTTGGCTGGAATGGTGATGATGATGATGAAGGTTAGATAGGTAGGTAAACTATAGGCCTATGGCCAACAGTGGACGTCTTCTGGCTGGAATGATGATGATGATGATGGAGGTTAGATACTTTATTTTAGAATTTTTACGTTATAGGAGTGCTTATAGGAGTGTTATTATTATTTTGGTTTATGAAATGCGTTCTTGCATTTAAATTTAAAAATAAATATGGAAGAATGTGGAGTTTCAATAAATATTTAGACTTAGATGTCGTTTATTTATTTGAATTTTTATTTGGGAATAGTTTTTTGTTATGATTTTGAATTCTATTAGTTTCAACGATTTCTTTACGTTCAAATGAGAACTTTAGTTTAGGGTTCACTTCAACGGGACCAAAATCAAAGTCTAATTTAATAGTATTTAATATCGTTGAGGTTTCATTGAACTTATGTTTTAACAAATTAAGTTAGGTAGGGTTTAGATTGTTCTTCATGCTAGTTCAGGGGGATTTAGGGACGCAGGAATATTAGTATAATTATTTTAGGAGATAATGACTAAATGTCATTTTAGAAATAATGTTATCTTTTGCTAATTGGGGATTGAGGAAATAGTATTCATATAAGGAGTTTGATAAAGAAAAACAAAACTAGGAAACTAAGTAAAAACGACAATATGCGAGCAACGCCTTTGGTATTGTAGGCATCCGTGGACTGCGGTGGCTGCTTGGCATCGGGCGGGCCGTGCGCTGTTTTGCCACCGAAGTCCTATTAAAAAAAAGTAAATAGACAGGTAGTTTATAAGAAGATTCGGTAGGCAGGATAGGTAGACCATAATGCCAATAACAAATAATAACCTATAAAGATAGATGCTTTCACAGGCATCGGAAGTTTTATAGAGTAGATAAATATTATTTCTCAGCTGATAATGCAAACATAGGGAATGGTGATGGGAATGATGATGATGGTGGATGATAACAAAATTGATGATTAATAATTTTGGAAATAGGAATCGTTAGAAGAAGTAAATATTAAACTGAACTTTACTGGTGCGTGCGAAAGAGGTTACAGCTTATTAAATCAACTTTTCAGTTGTAATCTTTTCTCTATCGTGTAGAATGTAGATGGTGGGCGGTCTCATGACGCGAGATATTAAAATCGTTCTGAGATAACAATTATTATTCGACATAATTTAGCTAATTTAATTTATGAGAAATACTTCAGACAAAATAAGTTTGAGTTGCTTGAGGTTTTTACTTACGACTAATAGCGCGTATTACGTGCGCTGCGTGTATTCTTTGTATTACGATTATACCAATTCTCTGATATTATTTTAGTGTCTAAATCGAAGTAAATATTCAATTACTATATGTGGTCAATTTGATTGAGCTCAAGACGCAGTCCTATTGCATCCAACCTGGGGGTTGTTTTGGCTTATTAATTCATAATTAATGTGCGCTAGATTATTCGTGGTTTCTTGGCAAAAGTATGGTGTGGGAATAATCGGGTGGCATGAACCACTGCGATTGTTGAAGTTATGTGCGTATTTGAATGTCTTGTAAGTTAGGTGATGTATGAATTAGGTTGGTGATGTATGACTAATGTGTGCACTACGATTTGAAGGGCCTGAATATTTCCATAATATCTTGACTTGAAGCGATTTATGGGTGTTTGATTTCAGGGATGGGGGGGACTTTACAAAGGGCTTCTTAAGATGGAGTTTGGTGTTAAGTTAAGTCAGCAGACATGCATCAGTATAGACTGATCTCTTAAGAAGTCCGTACTCTACCGGCAGCATTCATGACTTCGTGGAACACTCTACATGCTCCGAATTGGAAATAAGTTGTCATGTTGGGTTTGGGACTGAGTGAGAGCTACAATTATGGGGATCTATCGCTTGTTAGCCTATGGGGAAGTCTGGACTCTGATAGGATAGTGTATTTCGTTCTCATGAAACGTACGATTGGTTTACACAGAAAGGGGTACATTATATCATTAGGATTGATCTGCTCACAACAGGTTTCCTTACAGAGTTCAGACTGTTCTTGCGAGAAGTTATTTTTGTTCATGGTTGTGACTTAGGTAATCTTAGTCGTCGAGCTCTTACATGACAATTATTTTCAATTCGGTGGAAAAACACTCAACGGTATAGGGCCACTCACTTACATACACTCATTAGCTACATGTTTCTGGAATCAAATATCTATAAATAAGAATTTGCGCCATTAAGTTATTAATTATTTTTGGTTCTTTTGTTTTGATATGAGGGTTTTAAAAATTTACTACGGTCAAAATTTTGTTTTCTCCCTTTGCAAATTTTGGGGGTTGGAATGTAGTGGGACGGTCTTGGGACTCGTCGTTGTTGGCCATTGATGTGTTGAATGTTTGCTTCGGTTTAGAGTAGGCTTACTTAGGTAGGTTTAGGTTTAGGCTTAGGGAGGTTTAGGTTTAGGTTAGTCGTAGATACTGGGGGTTGATGGATAGCTTTAGTTTGTTTTAAAGTATTTCTCATTCATAAATATAGCGGGGTTGATAGGGATAGCATTAGATGCTTTATTGTTAGGCTTATATTTGTGAAGTAGTTGAGAGATAGTAAAAATTTACTTCGTTTAAAAAGTTTTTCTTCTTCGTAAATTTTGGGGGTTGCTGTAACGGTACGCTTTGCACCAGCGCGTCCGTCACCTTCACAAATAAATTAGGAGGTTTCAAGATTTGAACAGCGTTGGATATTTCGACGTTAATTGGTTTATATTTGTGAAGTGTTTCGAGATATCGGGAAAATTTACTTCGTTAGTAAGGTTTTCCTTCTACGTAAATTTTGGGGGTTGCTGTAACGGTACGCTTTGCACCAGAGCGTCCGTCATCTTCACAAATATTAAAAAATAATAAATATTTAAATTCAAATAGTTTTGATTGACATAGGGAATGACAGGGGAAGTTGATGGGAGGTGTCAGAAGGGGATTACGGGGCTTTTGGTTGAACTTTCGCTGCAGCGATTAGGAAGTTCTTGCTAATAATTCTCGGTACCGAGTGATGTTAGGCAGTCTAGAGCCTTAGCTGGAACGCTATTCACGAATCTAGTGAATTTTAGTTAGTAAATAATGTGTTCAGTGCTAAACTAGTGTTGGAGTTTGTGTGAGGAAATCTACGATTGCTTTGGTTTGAAAACCCTTGTAGTTTCTGGCTAGCTCTTCTGCAAGGGTCGGTTTCCGAGCTAGTGGTAGCATAACTATGTGTTTCAAAACATTCCGTTCGTTTAAAGTAATTAAAAGTAGCTACTATTTGGCTAACATCATATATTTCAACTAATCTAACAATAATCTTCCTTTGAACTGCAGTCACTATTGGAACACGTTGAGATCTACGGGTCTTGACTTGTCCAAGAGTTCAGATTGCTGGAATGAGTAAAAGTGTTTAGTGAGAACTGGCAAGGTTGCTTATTTCTTTATGGGAAGATTATTAAGCTCTTCAAGCTTCCTAGGAGTAGAAACTAAATTATCAGGAGTCAATGCATCCACTCAATAAAACACTGCGTTGACAAGCGGTGGGGGGATTATCGTATGGGTGACGTATCTCACAATGTAGCGCGGAGGTGGAGCGTTACATCTTGCCGCTTTTCATTAGGTTATTATTTGCTGAGGTAAGATTATAATAAGTTACCTTTAGGAGTGTTTGTTTCGTTACTTCACAAGGTAAGTATAATTGTAGGACGTTATAGTGTAAGGTATTCTTATAGAACCATTCTGGAAGAAGCATTCATTAATTAGTAAGTCTGCTAGGTATCTGATATAGGATCTATAAGTAGTTAGGTAACAGGAAATCCAATCTTTCACTAAAAGTTCTTGGGTACAAACGAGCATAACGTAGGGGTCTTAAAAACCACTAGACGATGACGATCATTTGGCCAAAAGTATAGGTATAGACAGGTTTTATTTAGGTAGAATAGGCTAGGGCTTAGAGAGGTGGTTTGGGTCGTTACAACTTCATTAACGATAACGGCAACAGATTTTAAACATAAACTAAAACTACATAAAACAATATTAGCGTTCCAACGGCGCTAATGAAAACATGTCGTTTTTGAAGCAGCTTAATAAGCCGGACATGAATAACGTTCACGCATTACGCACAATAATATATACGCTCGAATATAATGCGAATCGAGCCATTAATGAAAGCACGTAAAATCCATTTGCCGTTTTCATTTCAATTTTATTTAATTAAGGCTTATGTGTTGGTTCGTAATGCCATATTCGGTTGTTATTGAGTAGTTCTGCCGTTTTCAAATTTCAATTAAACACTACTTTTGAATTATTACTACACACTCGGGTGAATGCGGCTTCTCCTCAGACAGGTGCCTAGTTACCTAGGAGGTAATAGTACGTTATGATGTTCAGTATGCTTTTTCTCACACGCCAAACAGTAACTAAGAACTTAATTAATATCGCCTAACAAACACACCAACTGAATGGCACCAAACTAAGCAAAGTTTGTACTATATACTGGAGCGATCCTAGTGACACTCAGACCAGAAGGGCTAGACAAGTGGCTGACGTCTACAAGCGTTCGTTCAAATCGCTACGCTTCATGTATGGAAATGACATAAGTCACGTGATCTACATAGCAACTTGTTGTTGATCTACATAGCGACGTTTGACATTTCCATACATTGTGAAGTCTATTCTATTCAATTACTGTTCATGCCATTTCTCTAGCCCTTCAGGGCAAATTACAAAAAAACCGTTTCCGAAATTTGCCTCTGGCGGGAATCGAACCCGTAACTACCTGATGCAGTGAGCCGAACGACCTACGCTCGAACCACTGCGCCAAGTGGACGTCAATTTTAAGTCAATGGCGGCGTCTTCATCAGGCGCATGCCTCGCGCGAGCACTCACTTTTGAAGTCGGAACGCCTAGACGTAATGTCATAATATGAGTGCTCGGGTGAGGCATGCGCGCCATATGGACACATCTATTTGCATATAGACCGATTTTTTATGATACTTTATTAGTAGTATTCATATTATATTTTCTTCTATTGTATAATTAATAGGTATATAAAGGTACTACCTATATAGTGAATTATTAAAACAATAAAGTAAATCTATAATTAATTTATCCTTAAAATTTTGAGGCCTTCCTCATGCCACCGGACACGGCACTTCGAACACGGACACCTATTATCAAACAATCCAAAAATCATCGTACGTCGTATATTTTAAGGCTGTCTACACAATGCAATGACGTCATCATAGGCGCCTGAGCAAAATCCATACAATTAGCAGTCGATGTAGACTCCGATGTGTACGTGACCGATTGGCTATCAATATCAATCGGAAATCTAAATCTAAGCCAGCGTACCTACCGCAGAGTGCACGCTATATATCAAGGAAGTGGCTATCGCGATCTGTAGAATAGATTGATTGAATCGTTAACTCGTTACTGGTTATTGATGACTAATCAATTAATTGTAAGTATGGGTGGCTTTATTCAGAAATTAAGTGTACGTTGAAATTTGAATGATCGATTCCTATCTTTTGTTAGAACTGGAGACATTTTGTCTATTCAGGAAATAATTCATGACGCACAAATTCTAGAAAGTATTGCCTACATTTCGTACGTAGCATCATGTAGGTGTTATCGATGAGACGTTAGTGACTGGAGGACTCAAATTGTACTTTGAGTTTCGCTTAAAAATATAAAAGAGAAAACTGACCCACTCATCACGAAACCTTCCGGAATCAGAAACTTTTCCATTAACCCTTATGTGCACGCTGCGTAAAGGATAAGTGTCACATCAGTGAGCCATATTCAATCAGACGAAGTAACTAAATTGACAAGTGCTTATGTCACTTTTGATACAAATAGAACAAATAAGCTTCAAAATCACAGAAGAGTCACATTTCTAGTTTTCAATTTACTGACTAATTTATTAGACTAAAGTCAAACTCAAAATATTCTCATATTCATGTAGGCTAAAGGAAACACTTATCAATATAAGTCAACATCAATATGTTAGTGTTAGGTACCGCCGGGTCGTAATGCTGCTTCCATCGAGAAGAGCCGGCAAGAAACTCAATGGTTACTCTTTTAAATCAAAAATGAGCATTTCGTCCATTTTTAAAACAGCAACGCAATGTGAACAGGCAGCACTATTGTCGCTAGAAATCCAAGAAATCAATTAACCTTTCCATACGCCTTCCAGTCTACACATAGGTTACCGGTAATTGCGAAGGCATTCCTGCATCATCACGAGGACATGACACATCGACGAATTGGTATTCAACGGTTGTTGATACAAAAAACGAGTTGTTATTCACACTGCGGCGCCGTCCAAGCAGGATGATTGACAACACATTAGGAAGGTTTGGAGCTTGTAAGAAGCGACTGGTGGCATGTCATGTTGATATGCGCGCATGCGGAATAATTATGAACATGCGTATTTGTACGGTTCGGTAGGATTTTGTGATTTTGATAGAAGTCATATACCTATTATAGGTACCTTTGACCATCGATTTTTCTTCGCAAGTCACTGAATGCTTTGGATGTGGGTGTTCCATGATTTGTGGGAAATATAAATCTTTTCAAAACAACAAGAACTGAATTCTGCAAAGTTGCTAAGATGTGCCAACTTCTGGGCAATCTGAGTAGGTAACCCGTTAGCCAAAGTATAGCCAGTTTATGTTAGTATCGGTGGCTCTGATTGCCTGCGACCCAGTAAATGCCAGTAAAATCCTATCAATGGCCGCATCCACAAGCCCTGAGCAGCGAAACTCGAGCAATCAGAATGACGTTATGTCTACCCATAAGTGTTGATTAGTATCGGTGGCTCTGCTTGCCCGCGACTCTATGCCAGTAAAATCCTATCAATGGCCGCGTCCACAAGCCCCAAGCAGCGACGCACGAACAATTAGAATGACGTTATGTCCACGCGTACTTAGTCAGACTGTGACTGCTCAGCCATTCTGTCACTCGGCTCATGTAGACACATCAGTTGAGTGCTAAAATAAACGTAGAAGTTGACTTTTCTCTACAAACGTATAAAGTTGAGTTCTTACCTCGACCCTCATATTATACAAAAGAAGTTCATTACAATTTCCGTTAACCATAATAAAACATCACCTTTATTTCTATGCGTAATTAAAAAAAAAAACATATTCTGCATTTAAATAATAGAAAATTATGAAGAATTTCTTTTGCGTCACCTCAAGTTAGCGGGTGGTGCCCGCTACAATAATCTGTGAATAATCAGACCTCACCTTTACCATCTTGTTATTACACCTCAATACTCAACAACCATCAAATGCTGTCTCTACTACTTTAAGAATAAGGTTTGAAATAGAAACAGGTGGTGTTTGAAGGCAGTAAAGTTAAGTTGGTATTAAAGTATAGTGAAGTGAACAGTAATTTATCGTCGTCTTTGCAAGGTAATTGTGTAAATCATACATTTATGACAGGCGGCACCGGGTTTTGTCTACCTCACAGCCGCAACGACGAGCGGTTTTGTTACTAACAACACGTAAACAAAATGTTTTTTTTTTTAATTTTGTTGCAACTCAAAAACGGATCCATGTTTATGAATTAACTACACCTGCTTTTATGTAAGTTGGGAAACTTTTTTATTCTTGCAGTGAAGCATGAACAGACTCGTAGGTATTGATTGACCGCCTACTGTGTTCAGGAAAAAAAAAATTTTTGTTTTCCTTTAGGTACTACAATTAGGTACTATAATCTTTGAACTACATATTTCAAATCATGGGTGAATTTTTATTTACTGAGTTTTTTATTGCTTATTTCTGTATCCCACTTTGGTGAGAGTGAGATAATGGTAAAGATCTCTAATTTCTCTCTACGTACTCTTTAACTCTCTACAAACCTCAGCCTTATCCTGTTACCAGCCAAGTATGACCAAAGATGACCAAATCATTCCGCTATCTTCATTAAGATGTGCCTCAGCTGCATTAATAGCGGAAAAGTTGAACTCCTATTAATAAATTTGATTCGACGCCCTGCAGCAATCTATTAGCAAATAGACTATAAAATCATAAAGGGTAAAGAGTTAATTAGCGGTCGCGGCGGGGCAGCGCACGCGCGCCGCACACGCGCTTATCTGCGCACGATTCGCAAACAACGGATCGAACAAGAATTGTTTAGGGAAACAACGGGACAGGCTTACCTTGCTAGTAGGTACCTATATAAGTAGATGAATTAACTCTGGAATGTTTAAACTTCCATAGTTCTTAAAATGTCACCTATCTACCTAGGTACTTTTTTTGGTTAACCTGTGTCGTCCCACTGCTGGGCAAAGGTCTCCCTTTCCATCCTCCACTCCTCCCCATTTATGGCAATACTGGGTCAATCCTTTAAGTAGAAGTCTAATTTAGGTACTTACGTCAGAGATTTTTTTAAACTGATTTTTTTTTTTGAAAATATAAACAAAATGATTTAGTAGTCATGGATGACATTAAAAATCCATAATACCTACTGAATATATAATTTAATATCGACAAATACATAAAGGTTGAAAAAAAAAAACTAAATATGAAATAAATTAAACATTGCCATAGAATTAATGGAAGTGCCAATAATTACGTAATTAAATACAAACCTATGTATAAAGTTAATTAATCTTTCAAGAACATTTTTCCACCAGATGTCTCTTCCATATTATCTCTATTGCCATGCACCGGAGCCCCGACTGCGCAGGAGTTGCCCTGCTTGATATTGTGGACAGACGGATTTATCTTCACTGTCTCTATAAACGTAGATGCTCTTTAATATAGTTTTTACCTATATAAATGAACAAGCGCTCTCTGACTACCTATTTAAAAAATACCGACGATTAAATCGATTTGTGGCGTATTTCACCAGAAGATGAAGCGTATTGGCAATATCGACATGTTTTCAACATTATTTTCCGGGAAAAACGGAGTCATACTGTGTCCATGGACTGCATTTAGTAGAATATACTATTTTGGCCTGTCACATGTCTTCGATTTTCTTCATAATGGGTGCACGATAATATTTTATCAAATATTCCGCCCATATTCATAACGAGCACCAAAGAAATCTTCTGAGAATACTTAGATATAGGGCCATACACACTTCCTGCGTATCGGCCGCGGATCGCACGGGTGGTAGGTTCGCTCCCGGCTAATTAAGATAACTCAATATGTCAGCCCGCTGCAATATATAGCTGCGCAAGCGCGAGACAGATAGCTATGCGTACAGATTTCACGCAAAAGTCAATTGATGTAGGTAGTAGGTATGACCTGTTGGTTTATAAGGTGGTTTAGGAAGTAAACCATCTATAGGGCACTTTTAAATTGGCAGAATTTTGATTGAACAAGGCAGGTATATCGATTGACAGTTAATTATCATAATCCTTCAGTCAACTCCATAATCTCAAGAATAACTAGCGCATGAACGCGTCACAAGCATGAAAAAATGTACTTACCTTATAGTTGTAGTTGTTATCATGTAAAATGACTTACAAAACATAATTATAGGTAAATTGATTATTACTTTTTATAAGTTTGAGTAACGCTCAAATAAACGAAAGTAAAAAATACGTCGAACATTATGATTAATCATCATCCACCTAACTTTTTTCCAATTATTTGAGATCGACGTACCTAGTATATACCTATGTATTTTCTTTCATTCGTCCGCATTGCTGTCATATTACAATCCACTCCAAATATTCAGCAAAATTAAAAAGTATTTATTATCTGCGAAATTATTAAATAAGACCTATCTCTATCACTAAAACACCCACATGGAAAAAGCACAATTTTGTAACTTTTTCATAAGGTTCATTTCGTAATCAACTCATCACTACCGGGTCATTACGCCTACCATCTTAGAACTTTTGTAACATGAAAATACTTAATTAAACTAGCACCAAAATCCGATATCAGGTTAGTCGTCACGAGGCCCGCTGCCCACGTAATAAAGTGCGCCGTCTCGGGTTCCTAATTAGCTCGTTCATTATAAGCCTTCTACGGGATCTTAATTTCTACATAGAACAGAACACCGTGCCCTTAATTTTTGTTAAGAAACCGTTACGGGTCTTGTTTCATTATTTACCTAGTTTGTTTGTTTTTCGATGTTTGATTTTAATTCTAGAAACAAACAAACTAGATAAATACTGGAAAAATAGCTTGATTAAGCTATTTTTACTTGCAAATATTTTTACGCACCAAATTCAAATAGTTTATTTCGTATACCTTGGCCTACGGGGTGTAACAATTTTTTTTTTTTTACATTTTTTACCTTAATTATACTTCCGGATCAGAAACGCGACATCGACTGTTCCGGCAAGAAACTCACTCACTCACTTGGTTTATACATTGATGGTTTTTTTAAAATCGCCACTTGCTTATTTGACACACACACATACACAAATACGTACTCACTCACCGCTGAAGACAGGAAAACATGGTTGCCAAACCACCAATCTAATAATAAACATTGCCTCACCAGGTGTATTGGGGCAATTTCTCATGTAATAATCCACTTAATATCCCAAGATTACCTTCCGACACTGCGTCGGAAATAACCAAACCATACCTAATTCCCATTTTTAATTGGTCAAAAAATTATAAACATTTAGAATTATCTACATAGTTGCTCGCTACAATGTCCAGGTTTTTATTTTCAAAAAGGATTTTTATTTTTATCGTGATAAGGTAATAATTTCGGTGTATCTGCTTACGTACAATGTATGTATTTCTGTTTTGTCATCCTTGTTTCCTGCAATTTTCTACATTTGGCCTCATGCATGTTCTTTCCTAATTTAACTGTCAATATTTATCAAATTATGCTACATGAGGTAATTATTATAATATAGTCATTTATGGGTTACACACAGGTTACCTATGGTTTTAACCCCTCTATAATGTCAACCACAATGGCTTCACGAAGCACTTTTGCCGTGTAATATTCGCGTATTATGCGTCTTCTTGAGCTGAGTCGCGCGCCCGAGCAATCAGTTTTGACTTCGACCGATGTAGTACCACCCTCTCACAGAAGATCGGTGTAAAGCAGCTATTACAGCTGCGTTTCGTACGATGAGTGAGAGAACCGCAAGCCCAACCCCCCAACACTCCCTCCGTTCCACTCCTCTTTAGGTCAGCCACGTGCGAGTAATGCCTTTGGTATTGCAAGCATCTATAGGCTATGGTAACTGCTTAACATCAGGCGGGCCGTACGTTTGTTACCACCCCAGTCCTATAAAAAACTCTCTAGTTGTTTTCAAGGTGCGCCCTTGCGGTGTAGTTTGAAGCATCCGTGACTTTGATGTAAACATTAGAGAATCAGACTCCTGTCTTTTACACAGAAAGTTACTACTTTGCACCACAAAGGTGCCAAAATACAGCAATCAAGCCCCGTCTTTACAGTGTCTTTACGGGAGGGCAAATAGCTAAATAATGGCAGGCCCTCGGCAGGTGGACTGGAGTCATTACTCTTGCGGTAATCCGAAGAATACACCCTGATTTATCGGGTACCCACAGACGGCCGAATTTGGGCGTTTTATAAAAAATGGAGCTTACCGCCTTGAGTTATAAATAATGTTAGAAATTTGAGTGGGGTGAATAGGGGGTGATCTATTATGTGATGTAGTGGAACCAACATTTAATTCAAGTTTTACTGTAACTTTTGTGATTCAAAACATTTTTCAGCTGATGTCATCATGATGGGAGATATAAGGCTAAAATTGTAAAGTAAAATTTTGTATTTTTTTATAATAATAAAAAATTGATGTACTCTACATACCTAATTGCAATCTTTTTGAATATGACCTCTTTATAAATAGAACATACTAGGTACATAATATAAATTGAAGGACTTGGTAAAACATTGCTAGAAATGAAGTGTATATCGATAAATAACTACTGATTCTCGCCAACACTCCAAATATTTAAAAACACAAACCATTTCTGCATACCCTAACATATGACTACAATTTAATACATGTATGTTCAGCAAATAAATAAGGTCCAAAATCGTGTAGCAGAAGTATCGGAGCTCACATCCCATGGCGGCCTCGCATGCAACTTCCTGTTTGGCACGACATCATGGCTACTTTTCTCAATACGTACACTAGTTTATTTTACCGTTTGTCTGTTTGTATGTATTATACATTAGCTTTTACGATCTATCAATGTTTTATTTTGACTAAAAGCTATGATATTGTTTTCCTAGTTTGAGAGTTGGTACGTTGCGTGATTGTTTTGACTTCATTATTAACCAGCATTTGTAATTTTTTAAAAATATGTTCTATTCGAATTTTTAAAAATATGTCCTGCCAATTGCCTTTTTAAATTGTTAGTTGTATTCTAATGCCGTATGTCCACTGGCAAGTAACTTCCGCAATTTCTTGCAGAAGTCACTTGCCGACGTGTTTCCATTGACTGCAATTTTACACAACCGTGTACATGTGGGACTTGCAGCAAGTTCGGCAAGTCGCAGAAGTCCACTTGCGTGAGTGTTTACACATTGGAAGTCGCTTGCGCAAGTAAACTTGTGCAAGTTTTCTTGCCAGTGGACACACGGCATAACGATTATAAAAAAGTTGTAGCCGTTATGAACGCCGTGTCTAGTTAATTTTTCCTTGAGGAATTTGACTTTAGTTTTTTTTTATATCCAGCCAGAGTAGTATTTTAGATACAATTAAATTGAAAGAGTCTACACTCAGCAATGTGTAGAGATATCTACATCTCTATGAATTTACGAGCCACACCTCGTTCGTTTCATCAAGTGACATAAATTATTATCATTGGCTAATATCGAGATGTGCGTAACGTCGTGTCTCGTAACCACAACATAGGAATTTAAATTGTGATTCATTATTTGGAGTTAAAGGTAATATTGACGAGATAGATCTAAAAAATCTTTCAAAATCAGCCTCTTGATAACGTGACAAAATCTTAGTGTGACATAGGTATTTTACTTATTTGCTTCAAATTCCCGACTGACTATCTCTTTTGTAGGAAATTATAATCTATTTACAATGGAATTACAAAGCACTTTTGTTCTAAAACATATCTTGTAAAGTTATTGCAGTTTATAGAGAGTTATAATCGACTTGCACTGTCTTTACAAATCACGTTTGATCCTAGAAATGCGGTGTATAGTCAACTGGCGATGTCAACTGGCCATAGTCAACTGGTGAAAAGTCTCTATAAATTGTACCTGTACAAAATACCTTAATACTTATTTGTCCTCAACGATCATCTTTTTGCTAAACGTAGGCATATTATGTCCCTTCTACATTGGTTTTTGGTTCTAATTTAAATTGAGTGGGTATACTTTTGTCTCTAGTAGAGTACCTATCGATAAATATAGACTCTACGTTCTCTACTCCGTTCTCTCTCTCTCGTTTTACGATTTATGGAATATTAAATAAAAGCATTGGATACAGTAACAGAATTTTATTTAATGTAGATCCATCTCGCAATGTAGCAGATATTGTACAAAAAAATTATAATATCGCTTTCAGTTCATAATAATAGATAATGATAGGTAGTTACACATCTCCACACAGATACAATCATGAAACACAAACATTTAAATCATTCTCTACTCTAGGATCCCTCGAGGTTTTTTAAGTATTTCTCTTCATTAAACACTATATTATAATTATTTTATTTTACATTACAATACAATAAAATTGGGCCTACCTATTTACGTATGACGAACGTTTCGTGAAGGACTTTACGTATAACATTCATGAGCGTTTATTGAATTAAAATACATTATCGAATTCGTTGATACAAATTATCATTCTCATAATGCCGAAAATATACGTGAAATTTAAACGAGTGTACAAATTTCGAACACCGTGTATAGTACACAACAAAACGCGACCTAAGAAGCTTTATAAATAAGTATATTTACAATATGTAACAGAAGTTCGTCGACAAAACTTACACCGAGATTCTTTCAGAGTGCAATTTCGATATCGATGAAAAATTATCGTAAAGGAACTATAAAGAGGTAATTGAATGATTCGATGAATAACACAAACGAATTTGGCACTTCAAAGGGCATTTAAAAATAAAAACAAAAGAATCTCGATTAAAATTTTACTCGAATTGGTTCGATTACTACATTTTACAGAAGAAAAAATTACGTATATGTTTATAGGAATCCAAAAATATTACCGCTACTGTATCTTATAATAAATTACATTATTACTTAATTTTAATTATCTATTCGTATACTGGGCACAACTAGTTTTGATTCATGTCATTTTTAGTGACTATAGGTAAACTATGTGTCTAAGAATAAGTTAAGCTATCGACTAATTATATGGAATATTTTTCACACTAAAGCTTTTGTATTTACGTATAGGATTTCTGGCGAGACGCATCGGACCAAGATATTAAGATATAAATATTAATAGAAAGAATTGATAGGCACAAAATGTCTTAAAATATCGTTTGATTAAGATATCTCACAAATATACATAAAGTTATGGTAAAGTATACATTTGTATCGTGCGTCACACCAGCAAAATATATTGTATGTTAGTCCGTTATGTATCACTATTATGCGTATCAAGACGTATACAGGCGTTGTACATCAGATTTCGGTTACAAATACATATAAACTAAGTCTTATTATTTACATTTCATGCACACTGCGACGTGGAAGAACCCGAACGAAATACTATTTTTTTTATATTTGCCAAAATTTGCCAAGTAATAAAGGATATGACATTCTCCACATCGCAGTGGACGTGTGAGCACTTCGAATGCATGACCAACTTTTCTTGAACTCTACCGAGTTTATGAAATGAAATCATCTAGATATCGACTGGTCTCTACATCAGATATTATTCACATTGAGTTAGAACGGGTGCAGTACGCAAATATAGTAACTATACCACAGCCAGCAAGAAGCGATACGAAGTGTCAATAATGTTCGACTTCAAGTCGCAGTCACGACCCAGTTTGCAAAAAATGGGGCGGTCATTTTATAAATTATTAGTTCATTCTGTGTCGGATAGCTTAATGTTAGTTAATGAAAATTAAATATAACGTTTAAAACAAATAATTTGATTAAATAATCTATAAGTATATCGTATTGCTTCTTGTTGGTCGTGGTATAGGTAACTATATAGAGTTGTAAAACCCACTTCGGTTCAACACCAAGTTTTGGCAGATAAAGTGCGATTTCGAGTGAGCGATAGTGGGGCGCGATTCGCACGATAAATAAAAACACAATTCCATTTGAAGCTCGGGGCTGCGGCGCGGCGGCCGTGTCCCGTGTACCTCAGCAGGCGTTCAAGATTTATACAGGGAGATGCGGAACAATATATCACGGCACAGAACGCGGGAACTCGACCTATTCCAGCGCGGAGCAGCCACCGTCCCGATGGAACATGATAGGAGATCACCCCGACAGATAGCGGCAGACTCGCAACTAACGCCATGTCGACCGGACAATAACTGGCCGCTTTCTAATGGTTCTATCTTGAAATACTGCGTGCACTTCGGCATCTCGCTACTCGCTACTAGATACGATGTCGATTAATATTAATAGCCGCGACTGTTTAATAACATCACCTTATTAACATAATGTATTCGTTTGTAAGCTAAGCGATAAATAAGCGCAGACCGAATTGCGTATTTTTCATCCGAACTTCATATAATTTATAGTCGACGATGATATCGCGACTGGTTCTTTTATTTGTGAAATAGTGATACGCGGAGTGTGCTCAGTAAGCGTTACTAACGGGAAATTTTGATAATAAATCACTGGCAGTTGATTGCCTAAGCGTTCGTGTGGGCCGGCGGAAAAATTTATTCGACAGGCGATTTGATATCTTGATCTCCGGCCGTCAAGCCGTGTCGGGGCGCGCGGAGTCGAGCGACAATCTGAAAATCGCGCGAAGGTTTCGCGGGCGTTTAGAGCGCGCTAACACACAGATCGCCTAACACCTACCAACGCATCGACATTACACGCGACGACCACCTGAAACAAAAGGAAAAGCGAAATTAATTAAAAGGCCAATCATAAAAAAATAATGCGAATTGGGATCTGATAGAAATAATTAAGCAGCGTTAGCCAAATAATGAAATTCGAATGTTTGTCTCGCCTACGATTGAACGATTCGTGCGAGATGTCAGTTTTAAATTGTGCACTTGGCACAAACATAGAATATAAAATCTGTAGCGCGCGATATTTCATCACATCGAAATACGTTCTCATAAACCAGGGCGGACTTAAAATGCAAATAATTTCGCGCGAACCCCATGGGCATGTTAAAACAAACTCAGCGTTCTAACAGCTTTTCATTATTTATCGCTTACGCGCACGGAACGGCGATTTTTTTTTCAGTTAATTTCTAGCGTAATGCGTATTTGATAAAAGGCTGTATCTCTGGCAGGCAGGCTCCGTCGAGCCGGCTCTGAAATTAAGATGTAACACGATGCGAGAACGAGCAAGAGCAGCTAGATTTATTGCTATACCACTTTGCATATGCTGATTTACAAAGACGGTGGATGCATATGGAGTGGTTGCGTGTGTGACAAGTATAACTTAGGTGTGTTATTTAACTGAGAAGATTAGTTCGGTTGAAACATTGACATCTTGAATGATTAACAGTAAAATAGAGTCGAGCATTGTATGTCTATTAATTAGGCAAATACTTTTAGTGTTCATTTCACAGGATTTATCGGCATTGTATGTGTGTTTAGAAGATAATATTCCGGATTAAAAAATATTTTGTTCTGTAATTCGACTGATTGCGTGCGTCCAAAAGAAACTTATGGTGCGTCCCGAGCAATCGCTTCGCCGACATTATGTTTACGTAGTCAGTTTAATGTATTTTTAGCGTTTAATAACTTAGAGGATCTAGGAGCATAGGTATAAAGTAAAAAAATAGAACTTCCGAAAAAATAAAAAAATAAAGAAACAATTTTAAGTATTCTGTTTTCAAGCAGCTCTTTAGAAATACGAGGCTGCTGATGTGGCCCATTCGCGACGCAGCGCGCGCGAGAGAGACGACTGCTGGCGATCCGCAGTCAGCAGAAAGAAATACATAACAGAATCGTTGCGATGCGATTTTACTTGCGATGCCACACCACAGCCACGTTGCTCGCCGTTGCCCGTTGCCGCGTTGCTTACGCCACTTTATATTTTCCGAAAGGGGGATTTAATTACTTTATGTTTTTTTATTATTATAAATTACTAATTATTTTATCCGATATTCTACTTTTTTCACGAAGATATAACAAATTACCTCAGGTAAATTTAATAAGGTAAATGTAGGTCGAACTTTTGATTAACTACCCGTACAATCAGTAACTAAATAATTTATCACGTTAAACAAGGAAATACTCGTATACCTCAGAGAGAACTTTCACAAAAAAGTCAAAGTAGTACAAAAAGGTTCACCTACCATCCCGGTCAAGGAAAGTAATAAAGAAGAGGGACGCGAACCGAATAATTGATACGATTATGTGTTACTACTGCAGAGGAGGTAAGGGTGGCGCCATACTGACACGGAAACTGTAGATAAACGTAGCCGCATATATCCAATGCATGAAAGGAACTCCCACATTATAGTGTTTCTTTGACAAAAAAATCGCAACCATGTCGCAACTGAATTTCCCGGAAAAGTAGGTAGGTATGCTTTGTAGAGGTTATAGGCTGTTACTTGTAACAGATAAATACAGGGTATCAAACAGGTAAGTACAGGGTAAGACCCTATTACGGACACGGAATATCTGTTTCGTGATTTTAACACAAATGGCCGGCGCACATAGAGCACGGCATGGCATGGCATATTAATTTTTATCAATCGAATTTAATACTTATCCAATCGAAATATGGTGCTCCAGCGGGTGCACCGAGAAAATGCTTCGCTTTGCTCCGAGGTTGATCACCGAGCATTGAAATATATACCTTATTTTGATTGGATAAGTATTAAATTCGATTCATAAAAAATAAAATGCCATGCCATGCCGTGCTCTATGTGTGCCGGCCATAAGTAGGAGGTACAACCGAAATCTGTCAAAATTCAAAATTCGAAACCCGAACTAAAACGGATTATTGCTTTCCTACCGAGATTGTAATAGCACCGAGTGCTCCTTGATGACCTATTGGCATTTACAAACTGATGACACTATTACGCAACGAGCGTAAACACGACCCGTGGAGAACAAAACTAAAACCGAAACCCGTAACATACCGTCCCGTTCGACGACCTCAAACGCGACTAACAAAATTCTATTCTATTTCCAGATGCTGGTCAGTCTGAACGCGGCACCAAGAACAATGGAAGAAGGGCGCCGGGCGCTCCGTCAAGTGCGAGAGCCCATAAATCCAATAGGACGCGCAATTTGTTGAATTACAGCATGCGCCAGCCAGCCACCGGGCCGACGCGAAATTAGCTCCCACAGAGATAAATTGACGGCGGGCCGCTAAATAAATTATTTGGGAAAACCGAGAAAAAACGCCCGTCTTCTGTTGATAAGGGTTGCGAGTGTTCTGCCGTGGAAATAATGAATATCGACCGGTTACATGCGTGTACTCGGCAATACTTAATGTGTGCGTGTATATCAGGCGCATGCCACGCCCGAGCACTCAGTTTTTCCATGAATTTCATTTTCTAGATTTTTTCTAGTTTCTCAAACATACCTATGAAGTATCATCGATTTCATTATGTAGGTTTAAAATTTAGCCATAAAGATTGAGTCCATCTGTCACAGGTATCATTTATATTTAATGAAGTAGGTCACATCTCTACAGAAAATGAGAAAATTACTGGTATTTTAGATATGACACCCAATAATTCCAAAATGATCAATATTTTGGTTACACTGTGCTCTAAAAAACTGTGCTGCACTGCACACACTGCACTGCACTTGCACTGTGCTCTGTGTGTGTGTGTAATGGGGATAAAAGTCGTGACGTTATATTTATTTTTTATTTATTTTATTTATTTACTGTGCTCTACCGTTAGTTTTACGTTCGCTAGCGACTACATAAAGTATTTTTATACAGTCCTATCGGTCACACGAGGAACTAACAATATGCCATACAAATATTTTATACAGAGTATGGCAACTTTATCGAACATAATATAAACTGATAGTAGAGCTGGTTCTAGCAAGTATAAAATGAGTATCGTTATTTGAATAATGATCCCTAATCACAACATTCAACGTCATTTTAATGGACAATTAATGACTGTTATAACACGTCAATCAAATTTAATTAACCTTTACCTTACTTAATAAAATCAACACGTTGGAAACAAAACACACCGTTCAAGCGTATCTGGTTCAGTAATTAACCAAGCAATTATCACCTACAACCCGTTATTTTAACCCGACCTAGGTTCTCACGACAGTAAAAATGGCAATTAAAGCCTAACAACAGACACGTAATGAGATTTCGGCCGTGAAAATAGTGTTAATATTGGTTTATAAAAACGAAAAACAGAAGTGATTGTAACCATGGAGAGGATTGATGCGGTTATTAGTTGTGAGTGCAAGGTTTGACGTATCTCAACTTAAAAAAAAAAACTTTAATACCATTTAAATTTAAAAAAATGTATATTTGTGTCTGTGTGTGTATTTTTGAGTTTCGTAGTCCCTAACAGAAACCATTTTTGTATTTAACTACTAAGTTGATTACTTTTGGTTCGTAACCTTTACTTAGACGAAAGACGAAATCAGTTGTCACCAAAACTCAAAGCTAATCATTTTGATCTAATTAGTTACGTATTTTAAAAGTAATTTAAATAGGTACTTAATTTGCAATGACGGAAACCAAGCATTTTACTAAAGAAACTTTGAAGAACTATTACGTTATCTGTGGCGAAACTTCCAATCATCTGGATTGTATCTGCAGTATTAATATGCACAGCTGCGTTTGGTACTCGAAAATAAGTTCCACAAACAAACTTTAATATGATTTTTTAACACCGAACGTCCCTCAAAAGGGTTGCATCGCCCTTTCTTTCAGCGGGATTAATCTTAGTTGTATATTCAAGATTTAGGCGGCAATAAGAAAGACGCATAGGTGGGCTTACGCAGGGGCGAGGATGGCAAATTGTCTCAGATTCCACCCCCGCCCTGTTAGGATTTTATTACATTCGTTAACGCATATAAGATTAATGTGAAAATACTTTACATTTGTATGTAAATTGTTGAAAGATTAGACAATGGTTTTAGAAAGGGTTTACACTGTAACCGCGAACATTTGTTTTCACGGTGATTTGGATATGAAAGAAAATGTTTTATTTATGCAGTTGTTTCTGGAACTTGTTTTATGTTGTTGTTTTGTTTTTTCTGCACTTTGTATCAACAAAACTAGCGATCAAGTCGCGTAGTTTAAAAGAACTAAGCAGAGAAACAGACAGAAGACAAACGCGGACTTTGTTTTAAACTGTTTAGATAAAAAATCCAACTCACAAAAGTGTATAAAAATTCCGCATCGCGAGGGTTAGGCGGCATCAAATTAGGGTGCGACCAATTATAATCGAATTTCAAAATTGGAACATGGATTCCATTTTTAAAAGGAACCAGTCGGGGTGGGGGTGCGTACCTGCGCGGAGTGGCCATCAATTCATCCCTATCCCCCGCCCGACGTGTGGCCCCCTCGTGACGTGTGCCCCGTATCAAACGTACGCCATTACTGTATCGTCAATTGTTGGACTTCGAATTTTGTTTTGAATAAAAAAGTTTGCCTTGGAATACATGTTCTTATTTTAAAAAGCGGTAACTGGTGGAGACTGTTATAGACTTAAAAAAATTATAAAAATTAAAATTTGTGAAACAAACAATGAATGTTGACGATTGGGCGCTATTTTTAATAATATCTAACACATATTTACTTCGCAAGCAATATTAATAATGCTGAAAGGGATATGGTATGTACCGAGATTTTTTTTCCGCAGAGCGCCGCCCTCCAACCGACACATTTGTCTGGATTTTGGACGGGAACAGCTAACATTTTGGACGGTTTAAGCTGGGTGTAAATTTTATAGAACGTGACACAACCACGTAAAAAAGGCGAACGAAAATTGACTCTAAACAAAATACTGCGAATGTTTAGTTATTTTTCAGAAATGTTTAGTTAGGGATCTCTGCGTTCTCGATTTACGTTCCATTCGAATACTTTCAAATCGTGCCCTATTCGATATTTAAAATACAATATTCAAATCATTAACGGTATTCTAACCTCTAGAGCTGTGCGCGTAAATTCCCACACATCTGTCAAGACACTGGCCAATTACACGCGAGTTTTTAAAGTCCGACCGTTAGCGTCGCACGCGCAGTCGTTTGTCGCCATACTGAACTTTCACACTACGTTATATTAAGTAATCTTATTTTGGGCATGGCTAATGCGGTCGACGTGCTCAGACTAATCTTTCTTTTTCTTTCTATTTATTTCTGTAACAGTTTGTTATGCGCCACCATTAGGTCGGGCACGTGAGGGTTGCAAGCTATACCAGCTATTTTAGGTGCTGGAACGTCCGTATTGCTTATCGCTTTGTTATGTCAAAAAGGTTCTAAATTTAAAACAATTAGTTGTATCGAGTGAAATATGTTATTTTTTTATTTATCTCTAATTGCGAGGTGAGATGCTTGCTTGCATTATAATGCGATATTGATACTAATGCATGTCAATATTTTTAAAAGGGATTTAGGGTCAAGGTTTAACATATTTTATGAGACCTTACTACAATAATACTAAGGGCCTGTTTTAGAATCGTTGGATGACTTTAATCCACCAAATAAATGTGCCGTTTTGACAGTTTTCCCATAGAATCTGTCAAAACTTAATTTATTGGATGGTTATAAGATGACTATCCAACGATTCTGAAATAGGTTCTAGGTAAGATTACACTCCAAAAAATATTGTCACCGCACTTTATAACCGCAAATAAATATGCAAAACCAAACCTACGCACAATGTGAATTAAAACTGCGACACAAAAAAATCTGGCAAATATTGCTATGTGTAAAAAACTATTTAATCCGCGAAGTTTTGTAGGTTGGTGGCTGGTGATTAATCACGCAGCCGCCGCCGGCGTCGATGCCAAGGAAATAAGATGATACCGAGTTGGCAACACCGCGCCGTACGGGTTGGAGTGTGGAAGCCGATGGATTGAGGACTTTCGAGAGGAGAGTGATAGGTCCTACTGATCTACAAAATAGAAAAAAAACAATTTACAGTGTCTTTTGTAAAACTCCAACAGTTCAACTCGTCGTGGAGCCTACGAGAGAGACTGTTAGAGTGGCAAATAACATGATGGGTTAACGTGTGTTAGTCATCAGATGAATGATTTTTGAGAGTATTTATTTCAATATTAATAATGCTGAAAGGGATATGGTATGTACCGAGATTTTTTTTCCGCAGAGCGCCGCCCTCCAACCGACACATTTGTCTGGATTTTGGACGGGAACAGCTAACATTTTGGACGGTTTAAGCTGGGTGTAAATTTTATAGAACGTGACACAACCACGTAAAAAAGGCGAACGAAAATTGACTCTAAACAAAATACTGCGAATGTTTAGTTATTTTTCAGAAATGTTTAGTTAGGGATCTCTGCGTTCTCGATTTACGTTCCATTCGAATACTTTCAAATCGTGCCCTATTCGATATTTAAAATACAATATTCAAATCATTAACGGTATTCTAACCTCTAGAGCTGTGCGCGTAAATTCCCACACATCTGTCAAGACACTGGCCAATTACACGCGAGTTTTTAAAGTCCGACCGTTAGCGTCGCACGCGCAGTCGTTTGTCGCCATACTGAACTTTCACACTACGTTATATTAAGTAATCTTATTTTGGGCATGGCTAATGCGGTCGACGTGCTCAGACTAATCTTTCTTTTTCTTTCTATTTATTTCTGTAACAGTTTGTTATGCGCCACCATTAGGTCGGGCACGTGAGGGTTGCAAGCTATACCAGCTATTTTAGGTGCTGGAACGTCCGTATTGCTTATCGCTTTGTTATGTCAAAAAGGTTCTAAATTTAAAACAATTAGTTGTATCGAGTGAAATATGTTATTTTTTTATTTATCTCTAATTGCGAGGTGAGATGCTTGCTTGCATTATAATGCGATATTGATACTAATGCATGTCAATATTTTTAAAAGGGATTTAGGGTCAAGGTTTAACATATTTTATGAGACCTTACTACAATAATACTAAGGGCCTGTTTTAGAATCGTTGGATGACTTTAATCCACCAAATAAATGTGCCGTTTTGACAGTTTTCCCATAGAATCTGTCAAAACTTAATTTATTGGATGGTTATAAGATGACTATCCAACGATTCTGAAATAGGTTCTAGGTAAGATTACACTCCAAAAAATATTGTCACCGCACTTTATAACCGCAAATAAATATGCAAAACCAAACCTACGCACAATGTGAATTAAAACTGCGACACAAAAAAATCTGGCAAATATTGCTATGTGTAAAAAACTATTTAATCCGCGAAGTTTTGTAGGTTGGTGGCTGGTGATTAATCACGCAGCCGCCGCCGGCGTCGATGCCAAGGAAATAAGATGATACCGAGTTGGCAACACCGCGCCGTACGGGTTGGAGTGTGGAAGCCGATGGATTGAGGACTTTCGAGAGGAGAGTGATAGGTCCTACTGATCTACAAAATAGAAAAAAAACAATTTACAGTGTCTTTTGTAAAACTCCAACAGTTCAACTCGTCGTGGAGCCTACGAGAGAGACTGTTAGAGTGGCAAATAACATGATGGGTTAACGTGTGTTAGTCATCAGATGAATGATTTTTGAGAGGATAGTGAGGGTAGGGAGAGGTCTAGATGTCTAAACTAAAAGTAGGTATATGTAAGTAGGTATGTAGGTAGGTATTGTCCGCGACGGGCTCGAAAAGCACTCGGGTTATGAGCTTTTTCCTGAATAAAATCCGAATCAAAATTAGCAGGACCCGCATAAACAATTAAAATCGCTCACAAAATTATTAACTTACATTATTTTGTTGCGTTGTGGGTCCTGCTAATTTTGATTCGGATTTTATTCAGGAAAAAGCTCATAACCCGAGTGCCTTCCGAACCTGTCGCGGACTATAGGAACATACAGATATACCAACTAACTGTGAGTTTTAATAAACGAACTCTCAAAAAAATCATGAAAGAGGAGGTATGTATGTTTCTAAACCTGATAATTGTAAGAATCAATGTTCACATTGTACTACACTGGAACCAGTTATTTAGGGAAGAATAATAATTAAAAGGGCAGGCCTTGCATGCAGGCCCTAAAAAGTAAGATGTAGTAAAATAGGTACCTAAAGCAAATGTAAGCCAAAAACTCAAATATTACAAAAAAAAGTAGAAGTTTCTATTCGACCCGTATGGTGTTTACGGTAATTTTTTAATGTGCCTGAACATTGCACTAAACTGGCTACACTACACTCAGATGACCAGTTATTTAGGTGAGCATTGGTATTGAAAGTCCATATTTCATATCAGTTCTCACCGGTCGGCGGCACACCTCGTAAATCAGCTATGATTTGTAATAAAACTTGGCGACCGAGCCCGCTACACTCGACAACGGGACGTCTTTGTGCGAAGCTTTACAAATATCAGGTATGGTAAGTAGATGGATTCATGTAAGTGTGAAAGCACCATTACATTGATGTATTATTTTAGCGGATATGTTCCCTTCTAACATATCGCAATCACACAACTTTTGCTCAGCGCACCACTACATGCCAAATTCACATCTGTTATCGCACTCGCAATTCAGAAATTAACTTATAAATAGAAGGCATTATGCATTATGCGGCACAGGAAGATGAGCCGTAATAGCAATATCGACATATTTTCAACAGTATCTGAGTCGTACTGTGTCTTTGGACTTCCGACTACTACTAAAGCAATAGAGTTGGACAACTGTATGATATTTAGACTGCACCAAAAGGTCTTGACCCTAATTGAGTAAGAATCTGCCGTTTTCAAGACACTGGTTTTAACACGTGACTGCAATATATTAAAACAAAATGGTATATTTTATGTTCACACGAAAAGGGTTTGAAGATGTTTTGGGTGATAATGCAAATTAATAAGCTAACTTATCCACCAATGCATATAAAAAAGTCGATGACTACAAAGACAGTAACAAGAAGAAGGAACGATGTGTCTGCCCAAACTTGTATGTCCTACTAAACGGAGTCCCAGGACACAGTACGACTCAGTCGATCACGAAAAATAATGTTGAAAACATGTCCGTATTGAAAATAAGGCTCTTCTTCCAGTGAATAAAACGCTTAACGAATTGCGAGTGCGATAAGAGATAGGTATGTGAATTTCGCTGTATGTAGTGGTGCGCTGAGCACAAATCTAGTAATTGCAATGTTAGGAGGTAACATATCTGCTACAATAATACATCAATGGCAGACTACGAGCCCATCATTCAAGTCAACCCCTAATTTGTCACAGCCCAAAACATCCATATCAAGAGATATGTATGTTTATCAAGAACATGATTTACGACACTCGCCCGCCGAACATCAAATTATAATCCTTCATTCCCAACAAACGGGGGTAAGCACGAAAACAATTTTCCAAGGGAGAGATTACATCCTACCGTCCTTTATTACGTACTATCACGTGATCTGACGATAAAACTATTTTTCACAATATTATTTAGTGAGATCCCTTCACACTTTTTTCCCCTTTTACTTGGAAAAATAAGAGTTGTGCACGTAAATCATTGCCTGGTCTCCTCGTTACCGAAATCACGTTTATCATAGATCGCATTTGTCTAAGGTTTTACTTTTCTATGCCTTTCGTAAAACTATAAAACTATGTTATGTGCAATGGAATTAGGACCTATTAGACGGATGAGTAAATTCCATATTTCTTTGTTAGATATTGGGTATTTATGGTTTTATGTTACGGAAGGTGTTACCGGGAAGAGTCGCGAGCCACACACGACGAATTACGAGCGAAGCCGGGACACGGGGTTGAGTTATGTGACCGCGATATATAATATTTGTGAAATATGCTTTATACTTGGTAAAACTTGTGAAGTTTCGGAGGTGGCTGGTTATCGCATCACTATCAGGTAACGTATCGTGTTAGTTTTATCTTCTGTATTTGATTACCTATACATATTAGTATACAGGCACTTCTGCTTACCCCTTTCAGTGATGCAAGCATGATTCTATTCAATTCTAAATAATATTACGTGAGTACAGTATAATTTGAATGTATACAGTCAACATCAACACCATAACCACACTAGAAGATCTCTAAAGTATAAGTAGTAGAGAGATGACTGAATGACTGAGAGACTCTATATAGAGTATTAGTTATTGGAATCGTAAACTTTTGAGACCTTATGGTATCATAATATTATTACGTGTTTAACAATGTGACTCTTTGTGCCATTTCAGATACCAAGCTACTTTTAATATCGACTGTACATATTAGTAGTATGTAGAAGTACTTTTCGAAAATAGATACATGCTGAATTTCATGAAATTCAACAATTGTCGAATTTCAAAATTTGATCGAAATGAAACCTTCAACACATATTTATAATCCGATTAATCCAACACAATTTTTACGATCACTTGTCATCACTACATAATTGAATAAAAAAAAACAAAATGAATCATTAATCATTCGAACTGAAATATTAACGTTTTCCGTCTTTGATGCTATTTCTGCAACGACGTAGGACGCCCTAGAAAATTAATTTCACAGGGTGACGCTACTATGTTTCGCAATGGGTCGTCCTACGCATCTCTACATAGATATGACGTGTTATATAAAAACATACTATCTGTCCCGTTTTCATTAAGAACATCGATATATCATCGAGTTTCAGAGTTGTTAGTGAATATAACATTGAAATTATTTTAAAGTTTTATAATGTTTTAATCTTACGACAATCGCAAAATAAATACACGGCGATTGTTGAAATTCAAGTTTTCTTCTTTGACATTCGTATACAAACATGGATAATCTTAAAATGTTAAGTGCCTAAACAAGTTGCTAACTAGGAAAACATTACTGCAGTAGGACTACCTATTGGTCTGTTACAACAGCTAATAGGATGGATGGTACTTCACGTCAATAAAAAAATTATGACACTGAAATTTCAACGACTTTGTGCCAATTCTCGGCTAATATTACAAACTACGAAAGCTACGAAAGCAGTAATCCGTTTCTTTCCGGCTTTGAATTTTGATACACTTCCGTAGTTGTATACCCGTAATGGTTACCTAGTGTTTCCCTTTACTATCACTTCTGTACATTATAATTAAGGTGTTAATCTCGAGTCCCAGCTGAGTTGAAATCGTCACCGCAAGATGGCGCCGGCGCGCGACGCGATTTGTCAAAACGAAAACAAACAGCCCAGAAATAGTTTGAGTTGACAAGTTTATAGCCCATCCCGGCTCAGAAATGTTATGTTACAAAATTATACCAACACTCAAGGAATTTTATTCAACACCCAGCTTTCCCGGACCGCTTCCCGACTGATTTACATTGTATCCTTGTATCATATAACGATACAAATGATACAACCATACACAATACGTCCTTTACCGTGCGGTACGCAGCTTTCAGAACTATTAAATCCAAGATTTAGGGTCAGTTCCAGATTTTTTAGATAAAGTTTATCGGAAAGAAATGACGAAAATAAGTGGATAATGCTAATATGCCACATCTTCTGGTGAATAATACGCATCAATGTTTGAATTGCAAGTGCGATAACAGATGTGCGATGCACGTAGTGGTGCGCTGAACAAAAGTCTAGTAATTACAATGTTCGGAGGTACCATATCTGCTAAAATAGGTACTAAAGCAATGCATATACACTAGTTTACATTCTTGAATTACAGGCAAGAGGAGCCGTGGTTAAGCTAATAACTTTTATATACGTACCTACAGAATTTTAAAAAATATAGTTCATGGACATTTGGCAACAACATGCATTTAAGGGTTAAGTGTGTTCCGAGTGATCCGATATGAGCTCATTTTAAGTGTTGGCGTTATTTCATGTGTGATGACAAACTGGGACATGTGATACAATATCAATTGATGCAAACATATGATATGATAAATAAAATTTATTAATATTCCAATTCGTTTTGTTGTAAACGATGTTATTTGTAATGATGTATGGGCGGCTCATTTACAAAAGTTTTTTAAAATAAATGCTGATTCTGTAGGTACAAAAACTAAACTAACTTAATTCCTTTCATCCTACTCCATCCTACCCTTCTCATGAAAATGATGAGAAAGACAGATACTTTCAGATATGGCAAAATTCAATTTAGTCGAGAACAAATCTCATGGCGGTTAGAGACTAAAGTTTAATAACGAGCAGTGTAATACTTAATGGCCGCGTCCTCAAGCTCCAAGCAGCCGCGCCAGAGCAAATAATTATTACGCTATCAGGTGTCAAAACTGATTGCTTGGTTGCGCCGCTCGGCACATGCAGACGCGCCTAATGGTCTCTCTTTCATTGGTGGCATCTACATACACCAAGCCGACAGTTTTGACATCAGACCGCATAGACATCCATCATGTCATAACTGACTGCTCGCGAGCGGCAGCTCTTTGCTTGTGGACGCCCCTATTCCTGATTTTCTGCTTGTTAATGATTAGGTATTCGTTATTGTACTCTTCGGCTGTCACTGCCCCTATAAGAAAAAAAGGGCCATCTAAACATTACAGACAGATTAATGCAATAGTTTACAGAAGGTGATAAATATTAAAAAGTCGACATAAACAAGTCCAAACACGTAACTAGTTTCTGTGGATATTTGTCTAAGCAAAAACCGTCGGATGCGGAGGGAAGCGCTTAGGACGGCCACACAACGGCGACTAAATGCTACAAAACTGCTAATTTTAAAACAAACATCATTATTCACATTATAGATTGGTCTGTGATTTACGATGTAGGTACCGATGGGACTTATTACTGAGGCAAAAATAAAATAAATTTATTTATAGAATCTACTATATTGATTTACATAATTATTTTTCTATCGATACTGGATTTTAAATGTTATTTAAATGTTCTGTTCGCCCACTCATTTCTCTTACATATTAATATACCTACAGAAGTTAGTATGTAATGATTCAGCCACTTATGGATTGATAAGACATTGTTTTTATTTAAATTTTAAGTAGTTTAGGTGTGTTCAGATGCCGCGCATGCTTGGCTCGAGCACTCATGTTATAATTATGTCTATGCGTTCCGACGTCAAAGCTGATGGCTCGGGCGAGGCATGCGTCTGATGCAGCCAATAGTTCGTAAAAGTCAGCTTAAAATTTAAGAACTTCGTACCTACCTATTTAAGTTTAAAATGCCTCGCTCTAGTACTCATGTTATGACTAGGTGTGTCTATGTGTTCCGACGTCAAAGCTGATGGCTCGGGCGGGGCATGCGTCTGATATAGATGCAGCCAATGGTTCGTAAAAGTCAGCTTAAAATTTAAGAATTTTGTACCTACATATTCCAGTTTAAAATTGATTGTAAGTAATAAAACTCAGCATCATCATTGTGATGACATCCACAACATAGAATGCAGATAATTTACTTATTCCAAATATGATTTAAAGAATCGTACGTAGGTACTATACCGATGAACGATATTGCTTAAATAAATCAAGTGGCAATGTTTTGATTGAGTTAGCTCACTTTAATTTTTACCGACGGATATATTTATAAATATAAATTATAAAGTTATCACCAATCTTTCATCAGTCGCATCATCATCGTAGGTGATCCGCAGGCGTGCCGCCGCCCTACCGAGGGTCGTTCAAGTTACGCGGGCAAGAGCGCAACAAGAATAATACAAAATGTTTTTCATTTTCTTTATGTCACCCCCGGCAGTCGTAAAGGCATTAAGCGTGACCAAACTTTTGTTTGATACAACAATATAAGTATGAGCGCAATGCTGTATCTTCACTTGAGTTTTCAGCGTTACTGAAGTTGCCGTTTCGCGATTAAATCTTAAGTTGCGTTTAAGTATAAGTTAAGTACTTGATGTAGGAAACATCCCCAGGAAATAGGTACTTACTTTTAAATTTTTTAAAGATTTTGTGTATTTTTTTTTTATCCGCAGGTAATTAAATAATTACCTACCTATAATAATAATAATAAAAATAGGTAAGATTGATAACCCTTATTTTTAGGTACCCCTACCTAAAAATAAGGGTTGCAAATCTTACCTACTGCTAATTACCAGGATCACATAAAATTAAGGATGATGCAAGAATGGAATCAGTCATGACAAGGAGACCGCGGCCGCGCGGCAGTTAAAATACGACCAATGAGTTCACTATTAATAAAAACAATATTTCTATAGACCTACTATTCTTTTCTCCCCCCAGATCGTCCCAAAAATCACGAATCGTGACAAAACTGCTAACATCCCCATACGCTTCGTAAGTGGTACAATCAATGGAAACTTGGGAAATACGAGATTGCTTCTGATACATTTAGCTCGCGTTACAGGATTATAGGAGAAAGATTTTATTTTATTACGAATTGTAGTTGTGATGTTAGTATGAATCACGTACGAAGTTCCGTAACTTGAATTAGATAGACGCCGATATAAACATGGCTTAAAATCTCGCATAGACTCAGTCCGCTATTGACGTTTCCTTCACATTATCAAATTGCGCTATTAAAATTTAAAAAGGAATTATTTGCGACAACCCTAGTTGCGCGAGGCGGGGAGTTACCCGAGTAATTACTTTATTAGGTGGTCCGGAAGGCCCCGGAATATGCCAGCCCTGAGTAACGAACAATTTGTAAAACGGTAAAGTAGCAAGGCGCATATTTAAATAATTTATACTTATCTAAGTACCTACTTATTTTATTGAAAAACCTTGATTGAGGTGTTATTTATGGTCACAAACGTATCCTGTCCATAATGAAGTCCAAGACTCGATTCCCGAAATGTTCGGATTTCAGTTGAAAATTTGTAAGTACCCAAACTCGGCCCGATTCAAATTCATAGCAGCCCAAGTTTATAGGTATGAAGTATGAACCCAAAAATTAAGTCTCATAGTCTTACCAACAGAAGAAAAATAAAAAGCTCGTAAACCTAACTAAATCACGAGCCGGCCCGCACCACTCAAACAAGACACTAAACCACTTAAACGACAAATTAACAGCGTCAATTACTTACTACTACCGGTGCGCTATCGCTACGGCAATGAACTAGCGACTGCCACTAGGACCTACCTGTGGCTCGCGTAATAGCCCGGTAATAATATTTTATGGCCATTACCTTTGTAAACACGGATAAAACCTCCTTACGCGACCTTACCGCGTAAAAAACGGCCGACAATTGCGTTAACGGGATTCCTTTTTCGAAAAATACAACAAAAGATTGCAAACAAAACGGTGATGCTTTTGAATTTAGAATTCCTTTTTTAAAATTCGTCACGTTGCACAATTCTTTGTTTGAAAAGATGACAGTTTCAAATTTTTAAAAGGATTTAGGAAAAAATTGTTTGTTAGAATTAGAAAAGTAAGTTTTTGTTTGTTAAGTGTTATTTTTGTTTTATTAGAGAAAGCATGATGCGGCGAAGTATCGTTCTAGGAAGTCGCCAACGACGGGATGGGGATGTGCCAAAAAGAGATAAAGTAGTTTTATTGATCTATACGGACGTTCGGGCGGCGCGAGTGTGAGTTGAATGAAACGAAGATAACTTGCCGCCCCAAGTTCGCTTGTCCTTTTTTCTCGCGCCGATTTTTGGTGGTGGCATCCCTCTCGGGCCACGTGACCTAAGCAGGGTGTAACTCACCCTACAGCGGCCATAACTTACTCATAGCGATAGGCGGTACGGTCGCGAAAAACATGTCTACATTATTCTTATTTTTAATTTCTTTTACGATGTAATATTTTTGGATTATTTTTTATTTATAACAAAAATAATAGGTTAGTATATTTTAAATTTTGTTCTTGCATATCATAATATTCCTTACCTTTTCCCATTACCTGTGTCTTAGTCTTCCATTCATCGCGCTTTGCTGTCATATTACATCCACTCCAACCTCATTTATATCACTCTTTATATACTCCATCCATATTTTCTCTGAGATTTTGAGAACATAGAATTGCCCCTCATACTTAGAGAGTTATGATGGTCTTACACTTGCATTACAAATCACTTTTGTTCCTAGGAATGCTTTGTAAAACCATTGTAAACTGATCTCTATCAATTTGAGGTCGGTGTTAGTGGCGATTTAAAAACCAGATTTGTTCTGTTTCTCACATATGATCTTTTGGTAATTGGCAGCCGTTATAAATACCACATAATGAAAGAGTAATAAGTAAATAGATAAGTACTCTACAATGACTTTATCGGATAAAAGAACTGTATAAAAATAAACACAAATAGTACTTATAACCATCTATCTAACCATACCGGGAAATTACTTTTTATTTGCTGCTGTTGATCCCAAATGTGCATCCCATAAATCAAGTCTCTCCTTCACTGTTTCTTTCTCTGTCTTGATTTATTTTCCGTCCTCGTCTCGCAGTTTATTAACTGGCCAACTCTATTCACCGAAGCACTCTATCCAGTTTTGTATTCCAAAATATAAATTAGAAATATGTTGCCAACAATTGGACATGAAAGTAATTTGGAATGGATTCCTAGAGGGCTGGTTTGGCATAAGATTCATTAATTCTCTACTAAAATGTAGAGTTAGGGAATGTATCTTAAGCTCTAATAATGTAAAGTGAAACTAAAGCAGTCAACAATGATTAATGTACACTCATCTCTTACTGATTTAGATTTAAAACGTTTAATGACGATGTTGGTACAGTCGCGATCATAAGTGTAATACAGTCTTGATACGGCATTTATGAACGCTGACTGTACTTAATAAGGTACTGTTATATCTACTTACTACAATTTGTCGGTAGAGACTCTACTTAGAGCAAGAGGTTTGTTCATATCATTAAAATAAAATAAAGATACGAAATAAAAAAATCACTTGATATGTAAGAATAAGAAAAAAATACAGATTATTCATGTTAATCAATAATTACACAAAAACTAATAAATTTGCATATTCAATCCATTCAATTAAAATCAAACACTAATCGATGATCCGTAATCAATTAACTAAACGGTATGTTTACAATACTTAAACGGCAGTAAAGCGATCCACGGTCCAAACAATCACGGGCCAAAGTGTTAACTGATCGTAAAAGTCAAGTTAACGATGACGATTATCGTAAACGTGTCGTAAACAAATAATTACAGGCAGTTAAACTTCCACGCTACTGTATGAGTAAGGTAAATATTTGTGGAGGAAAAAATCACTGTTTATTGGAAGTGGGGTGGGCGTATGTAGGTAGGTTCTGCCTATCTTTGGTTTCTGCCTGGGTGTCTATTAAGCCGGAAACCCGGCGCACGGGGAGGCCAAACACGTGGGTCAAGCTTCGCTTTGCAAGAAAATGTATGCAATCGTTTCCACCGCGGCGCACGGAGAGGCTACGCACGAAATGACGTCATCCATACATTTTCTTGCAAAACGTAGCCGTGGCCGTGTGCGTGGCCTCTCCGTGCGCTGCGGTGGGTTTCCGCCTTTACTATTAGATACTTCTTCTGTGATCATAAAGTTCACTTCAGAGGACACCCAGAATGTAGGAACTCCTTTGGTGGATCATAACAGAATAGTATTTTTTTGAATACAGCTCTGCCTACCTTTTGTGTAATACAAGTGTGATGGTATCATCTTTCTATACTTACAATCGATATCAATCATGATTTCCAAATGGATACGAAACGGGTGCTTATACGCTGATTAATGCACAAAGAACAAGTGCCGCCATCTGTTATTGAATAGCAAAACTATGAATAAGCTGTCAATACTGATCGAAACTTGAAATAAATTGTTAGTAGGTTTTTTTTTAAATCCTCAACTGATCTGTGAGCGCATTCGCATACTTACATAGTATGCGAATAATAAAAAATAGTAACTATACCTACACATATACAATAAATAAATAAAAAATAATATAAATAATTTCATCGACCAGGGCACTCTAAAATTTTATTCGACCTGTAAGAAAGTAGATACCTACCTAAGTAGATATTTAATTATTAGTCCAGGCAATTTACAAGCAGCAAACTTGTTATCAAATCAATTGAACGCCATAAATAAATACAGTAGACAACAAGTAGTTATAGTTATTCAAGCAACGAAATCAATAAATTATCCGATAAGCTATAAAGGCATTAGTTAATATGTGCATTAGCACATCGTCGGTAGACAACCTGACGCCCGTTTGAATGATGTTTTATAGCCCCATAAACCACCACTTGCGGTAATAAAGTGATTTATCCCATAAAATAGCAGCCGATCGCCGTGATTACGCACAATACGAGCGAACTCATAATTTTACAGCCAATTTACAAACAATAAAAGTCGTTCTCTTGTCTTACACGCCCATTCGCCCCCGATATCTCCATATTCGACGGCCGAGCGTCGTAACTCGTAACTTTTATAACCCAATAAAACCTAACCTCCGCAGTCCGCGCTTGAAGCGATGAGTAACTCACAGCTGTCAGCTATAGATGGCGCTCATTGCTCAATGAGCGCACCGCCATCTGTGAGTGTGTTAGCGAAGCTTTTTACGAGCCCATTTGAGGTCGTCACATCGTAAAATAGATGTTTTATGACTGCGATTGATGACGCTAGTGTAGCGCTGCGGTGGAATGTTTATCGATTTATTTCGATACATACACAGTACGCCTAAAATCTTCTCATTTATTTAATATAAATGATTAATAGACAACGTGTGGTTATGACAATTTAAAATATAGTTTGTAATAAACGCTCTAAAAGAATTTTATTCACATGGCAGGTTTCGGAGAACCCAACAACTTGAAAGAGAATTCAGGAGTGTATTGTCGTGTTATATGAAGTGGCTGGCAATATACGAAGTGTAAATTGCATCATAAACATCCGCTCACCGCCCGACGGGCTTTCCCTCTGTCTACAGCACTGCGAGTCTAGTTCCACAATCCGCCGCCATCGAATAGTGGCGCTGCCAATGTTTCAGTTAAGCGACATCTAGCGGCGAATGGCGAAACTTTTTTGGTACATGACTTAAAACGGAACCATTGAGTCAAAATTAATTATGAACTTCGTTAAATAATCAATGTTAAACTCGTTCATTTTTTACAAAATCTTATTGGTTTTTTCGGACTGCTAAATGGTGAATAAAATTAAAATAAACAATAATAAGACTAATTTTACACACTAGATGGCGCTACTACTACTTTGAAACAAGTTAAAAAAATAAAATTCGTCATAATATTTTTAGTATGAGATAAAAATAATTTTGGTGGCATATTGAGTTTCTAATAGGTAGGTATCTACTTACGACTGAGACAGATTATTATCTATTTAGCTTCCTTGAATATTTATGCATATTTTTGGGGTAAGAATCTACGGTCGGTATAAAATGTTCAATTATTGTTCATGAAAAAATACTCCACTTCATCAACCAAATAGGTAGGTATAAAGGCAGGCTACACACATCTATAAAAAGTTAAAAGCCCTGTGTCACATCGCCATTACTGATCTCAAGACCACATTAAACCGAGATTATGCGCAGTGTTATATCCCACAACTTTCTGAAATCCACATAATTACATTCAGCAAAGGCTAATCCCCGCACCCGAACTAAAAGAGCATAAATTCGATTTAAAAAGTTACCCGATATCGGGGGTAATTATAAAAGCGGGGGGTGAGTGACAAATCCTCGAATAAAACAACAAGGAAATAATTCCGATCATAAATCGCCCCTCGGTGTGAATAGAATAGCAATTATTTGGTTGAGTTGGTACTTGTAGGGCGCCTACTATTTGCGGTTCTCATTGGACGGAACTCGAATGATTATCACTCGAAGCGGCGTGGATTCAAAACTAATTGGTACGAATATGATTACCTTTACAGTGATAACATTACCTGCAGTTACGTTCTTACTTATTAGAATGTCAATATTCGGACGTGCTTGATATTTTTTAATTAGTCTAATGAGATTTGAACTTCTACTGCTTTAATTTATTAGAATAAATTTAAGAATAAGAATAAATTTATTTTAAAACATCAGTTACACGTGCGTAAATTACAATAGTAGTATAATGGTATAAAGCATGTAACTAAATCACAAAAACATGGGCGTGTTACTGTGGAACCCAAACTAAGCAAATGCTTGTATCTTGGGAACCAGAGTAGTGGCAAAATTCTGAAACATATGAGGAGATTACAATTATAAGTCAAGTTAGGTGAGCTACGTGTAACAAAAGGAGAAGAATAAGAAAAAATAAAAATAACAAAAAAATAGGAACATTATAAGGTGAACGTATGCGTATGTAGGTGTGATAGAGTGTAATTCTGTATTGTGTGAGTGTATAGTGTGTGTGAGTGTATGACGGTAAGTGTAATGAGGGGAAATAGTATGTGTTAGAAAGTGTGAAACTGAGTCTGTGAAATTATATTTTCGGATTCGTCATAGGATAAGGAAGACAGCCATTTTTTTAAAACGTGTTTGCAGGAGAAATTTGATAGACTCTTAATTTCGATGAATTTAGAGACTCTGTTATAAATAAGAGGATGTAAGTAGGCTGGACAACGTCGGGCCATGAGAGAAACAGCATGAGGTAAAGGGATTGAGAAGACGCGCTTTGAAACAAGAGTTTGGTAGTCTGGTCTACACTTGAGGGATTTATGAACTTTAAGAGTAGCTTTGAAAATAAATAACTGTCTTACTCGGAGTACTGGAAATTCTTTGTATAATTGGTCTGTGGGGTGACGTAGAGGCTTTCTTAGCATTACTTTAATAACTGCTCTTTGAGCTCGCTCTATTAAAATAAAATAACTTTTACCGGCTCCACCCCAGACGGATATACCATATTGTAAAATGGACTGACACAGGGCGTGAAATACAGTGCTCAGGGTTTGGAGTGGTGTGCAGTCCCGTAACTTTTTTGACATAAAAATCAGTTTTCTCACTCTTTTAGACAGCTGGTGAACATGCTGATGGTATGACAAGTTTTCATCTAGTGTGATGCCTAAATATCTAAAAGATTGGGTTCGATCTAAGGTAGGATCTAAGGTAGGTATTACCTACTTATTTCTATGGATGGTATAAATATGGCACTCACACACTCTATAACATTGTAAGAAAGATAACGTTAAAAAGTGATTATGATTATGTAAAAGTAGGTATCATAGAGCCAACCAGATAGACAACCAACCAGCCAGACACCAATTAGAAATGCCTGCATAGCTTTACTAGTAATTATTGGTATTATGGATCTCACAGCAGCTCTTGTTAATTTACAGAACATGGATCTAAAATAAAACGTGATAATGAAGTGAGAATCAAACCAACCGCACCAATAGTAGCCTCGTCACAGAGGAAAAACAGCCACTATTAGATGAACTACCGCGCACTTGGCCCCGCTGATCTCATTAGAACACTCCGGCCGAGTGACACGGCTCTTATGTGGATGGCCGTGTTGAAGCAGGGTTGCCATTAGCAAAAACAATGAGCTCCCTAGCTCCCTAGTGGAACACTTGCGTTGTACGGAACTCGTTGGGTACCTACTTAATTAGACAAGGATTAGATTTGACGTTTGTGTGGAGATTTTGTTGTTTTTGTAAAACATAACCAGGTTATACTAATTAGCCTTTAAAAGGCTAATTATAGAAGTAACACCTACAAAGCTAGGACAAGATTCCAATTCGGATTTCAAAAAAATTACATGCCTCGTCGTTATCAATGTATTTGGAAAAGTTAAAGGTATGTTTTCCCCGTTATTGCATTAGTTAAATTTGTCACGTCTCATATAGCCGGTAGTAGCTCGATATTTACCGTAATATGTATATTATTAACCATAGTTTTCCTCATGCCATGAAACTTTAGATTTATTTAAATTTTACCATGAATATGATGTTGAATGCAAAGCAATTCCGTCGTGTTTGGTATCTAACGAATTCGACGATTTAAATTCGTATATTCGATGACATCATAGGTACTATTGATTTTATAGTGAAAATAAATTAAAATTCTAATCAAACAAAGTACTTACCTAGAGGGTAAGCTCCTGCTCACATGCAAAGTACTCTACGGCTAGAGCCGTAGAGTAGTTGTAGTTTTTGCAATTAGGTAGACCTAATTGCAAAATCATTAATTCTAAATTAGGTATCCACAAAATTATGCAATTGGTAGGTACCTACAACTACAACACCATCTAATAATATATGGTACCTACTATCTACTTATAGGTACCATATATTATTACCTACTATCTACTTGTACCAGAAAGAAACCTATCTAATTAGTTTCACAACAACCATAATATTTCTCAATTCTAATTATTTCCTATGAAAATCCATCCCTTACCCCGAGCTATGCCAATAAGATTCCGCCGCCCGATACCATACTAGCACGGGCTGCATTTAATTAACATTGTTTTAAGCAATTTGCATCACCAAAAGATAATTATCGCACCTACAGCACTATCTAAGACCCCCTTGAACAATACCAGAAGCGAATCTCGGAGGCAATAAAGTAACTCGGATAAAAATAAATTAGAGTATCTCAGAGACTGATGGGGGTCCGGAGGCAGAGGAAAAACTTGGGGCTCAACCCTTCCCTCTTTATTTACTTCGAACGCCCTCTGTCGGTACACTTTGATAGACTTTTTATTTATGATACACCTATTGTTTACGCTCTTCATGTGTAAAGTTCAGTAAGTACATGGTCTTGCAATAAAACTATCGTCCGTCCACCAATGATATTTCCAAGAAAGAGAAAGACATGTGACTATATAAAATAGTTCGTCCTACTAAACAGAGTCCATGGGCTCAGTACCTAAGGCACATCTTCAACGCATGTCTATGTTGTCAATTTGGCTCATCATTAATTCCACTTTCTGGTTGGGTTAGGTCTGTTATACGGATCAAAGTGGTTTCTTATGTATTTTAACCCGAGCAACCTATGAATTTCGATGCACGTAGTACCTAGTGAGCTGACCAGAAGTTTAGTGATTGCGATGTTTGAAGGTACCATATCTAGCTAATCGGTGTTGTCCACTATAATGTCTATTTGTCTAGATTTTCTCTAGGTTTTTTGTATTAATACGAGCTAGTAATAAACTCTAAGAAGCTTTGAGGACGTCCGAGGGTTGCTGACTCAAGTTAGTAGTATACGGTTTCATGTAATTATTAGAAGAATTCGATCGTGGGGAAACCCTTCCAAGCAAAGAACATTTTACATAGATTTTGCCATTCTATCATGTCGATTTGAACAAGGTTAGGTGAATTTTAAACCAATGACATAATTATATGCTATAAATTTGATAGTACTATCTTTTCACCGCTTCTATTGTTGGAGTAGGCTAATGCTAAAAAGGTATAAATATTCAATTAAGTCTTTTATCTAAATGTTGAAAGACATACGACGTTAATTGATGTGTGAATTATTCAAATAGGCAGACATTGTTTTATTCATATCGCCTTTCTTACGTTCTTTGCTTTATACCGTTAATACATGATAGAATCAATTCATAATTTATTTCTCTTTTGCGAAGTGGTATTGAGAAAGTATTATTTAGATGCCTTTAAAAAGTCCCATAAGAATGCTATATATGACACTAGAAGGTCTCTAATACTATCACAGAGTACCTACTACTAATTGGGATATCATACTTTTGAAATCTTCTGTTGTCAACTATGATATGTAGCAATGTGATTCTTTTAGTCATTTGATATACCAAGCTACTTTTGATGTTGGCTATACCTATGAAAAAAAAGTGGGAAGTACCTATTCTAAGAGTATGTAGTTAGCAATACCGTATGTACTAGAAATGGTCGTGATAGCTTTTGGCTTCACAAAAATTATACGATTCTATGACTCTACCTAAAGATAAACTTTAGTTATTCACTGCCCCTTTTAGTATTTAACTCATCCCTTTATATGCTAGAAATGCAGGTGTAAGTGCAAACGTGCTGTGGTTCGATAAATAGGTGCGATTGGCATAAATCACTAGCGACGCATGCGCGGAACGAGCCACGCGGCGCACTCAATTAACGGCTACGATTTCAATTAAAACGCCTTCAACAATTTACGACATTTCTAATTTACACACTTTTGCCTTTCGGACGACAGATTGGTTATTCAAATAGAATAAAATTATTGGTGCAACTAATTTGCTTAATGTAAAATGCACTTTATTTAATAAAATAGATGATGCAAAAATTTAGATAAGTAGATGGAATTTTAATTGATTACAAAAATAAAATGTTAATTTTCATCGACTTCATTAACCTTAGCATTGAATGTACTATGTAGGAGTTAACTAAAGTCTCAACAAAATTTAGGTTTAAAATCATAGGGCCTGTTTAAGAGTTGTCAGATAATGTACCTAAATAAATGCTTAGCCGATATTCACTACGGGTATAAACGATTACTAGGTCACTTAGGTATTAGCCTTCAGTACATGTAATTATACAGGCAATTTAGTAAATAACCCCCCTACATAACAGCATACATAACGCAGTATCCGCTAATAGTGACTCACGTCAACAGTCTACCAATCATAATCATTCAGTGTTAAAGCAATTAGGTAAGTAGCTGTCAGTTGCTGGAACGTCCACTCGCCCGACGAGTGGACCGCCCGCGGGACTTGTCCAACAGCAGTTTGCATAAACGCGCCACGCCCATCAAATGTCACTTGGCCCTGATAAATAATTTTCCGCAGGTTTTTAATAAATGGTCATTTTATATGCCCCTGAAGCCGATTGTTTTATCGATCGGTGTTCAAAGGTACCTATAAATATTGTCATTTTAATAAAAATGCGAATGCAAATTATGGGCAAGCATTAAAAATAAACGACGTTAATAACACACCAATGTTCAATAAACATTTTCCGAATACCATTTAATTCACGCAACATTCGATTCGTTTCAATTAAAATACTACTTAGTGTAAGCAATAATAATAAGTAGTCACTATAAAGAAAAACGCGCATACTGAACTGTGCAATTACGAACAAAAACCAAACATTATAAAATTAGAACAACAACAAATATCCACACGAATCGTATTAAACACAAAGACTTATGCGCTCGAAATAAAACAAGTTTCAAACGAATAGCTACTAATAAACGGTCCAATAAAAATACCATAACAACACATAATTCAGTCATCAAACCAAATTACGTACAAATAATTTGGCTGGCGGTCTTCACAATCGGTGTTAGTTACATCTAGTTTTATGAGGTGGAGGGTACAGTAAAGTAATAAAATATAAGTTGGAAGCGCGAACAAACCGATAGATAATGGTCTTTTATTGGTCAGTTTTACAGCGCTCCCCGAGAGACTGTAAAGTGAGTGATTGTAAACTGATGGTGGCAGTAACGTACCGTTTGTCGTCCGCCCCTCGCTTTGTATGGGCCGACCGGTCATTGTTTACTGCTAACTAAACTGTGATTGGTAAGTGCGAATTCGAGTAGGACCAAATGTTTTGTATGCAAATGAAGTTGGCCAATACGCTGCTATTCTTACTTTACTTGAAATGTGTCGAGTTCTGTGTACTTACATATTTTTTTGTTTAAATATTTTTTTCTACTATTTTTAGCTACTTACTCATTTGTTTACTGAATAACCTAACCTTACCTTAATCTCCCCTTGTATTGCGGGAAAGCCCGTGCCCAGTAATGGGACCTCAAAACAAAGGAAGGTTTGATAGTATTTTGTTACATACTTCACAGCATCTTAGTTACAATTGTGGGGGACTATAATGTATTTATTGAGTGAATCAATTATGAGTGTATATTTTAATTAGTGATAGGATGTTCTCGAGAGTATTCTCATCCTCGGAAACTTAGTCGTGAGAATTTTCGAGAATTTATCTTCTGAAGCATGTTAAACTTGGCATGAACCTCATTAAACATGAAATTATGGTGGTTTTAATTGTTTTTAAGATTGTAAGTTAGGATAACGTCACCCAAAATATAAGATTCTCAAAAAATCTCACTAGTAAGTTTCCAAGGGTGACAATGTTCTCGAGAACATCCCATCACTAATTGTAATGCTGTCAATAAATAAATCAATTGTTACATTTTTCATAGCAACGACCATCAAATTTAAGGGGCAACCACTAGTTAGCGACCAATCATAATTTATTCAGACTTGTCTGTCGATTACACCAATTATTGTGAAGTGACTATTAACAAGGCCCGGGGTACAGATAGCGGCATGTTTATTGCGTCTAGTGTAGTCCTGCCTTTATTGCTAGTTTACAATATCCGTAATTAATAACTGTTGTGGGACATTTCGTATGTGCTGTAGATTTGGAATTGCCTATTTTATGGGGGTTAACTCGTTATGGAATGGGTTTATTGTATGTGAAGGAGAGGGGAAACTATGGAGAACTCTACATAATATACAGTCAGTCATTTCTTTTTCAAATTGGAAATGGTCTCTACAGCCATAACTTATATTAAAACTCTACTTAGGTTACTTCTTAAAAACCCTAAGTTACGGATTATTTAATCAAATAATTTTTTTTCAGGACAAAATTGTTTGGTAATATTGAAAATGAAATTAAAAGATACCATTGTAAACCCATCATAATTTGCTATAAATCTGAGGGTTAGTTTCTAGAAATAGTCCTATAGTTACTCCAGTTATCACAATTCGACTACCAATTAAAATTATCCATTCAAAATTTCACAAGCTTTAATCCACTATGCAAATATCTGTTCATGTACCCCAAATCATGTACCCCAGGGGTACATCTGTACCCCATTACGAGATACCTGGGGCATGGACGGCGTGTTCCCAGTGAGGAGCCGGGACAGGGCAGGTCGGGTGAGATCGTATCGCTACGAGCCTTAGTATGGTAGGGTTGACAAAGGTTTGGAGCGTTTGGTTAAATATAGTTGGGTTCTACATATTGCGCTAAGGTCACGTCGTGATCTGTTTGTTGTTTTATTTTGAAATTTAGTACTATTTTTCGTAAATGCTACAGTTATTTTAAGTGAATAATAGTATTAGAAGTGGCCTCACTGACCATCGAAGGAAACAAAAAATAAGAAAAAAAGATGTAAAGATAACTTTACTTAGAATTTATAACTACCGACAAGGCACTTTTCGTCTGAAAATGCTTAGCAAATCAATTTTAATTCTAGTACCTATTTAAAAAATGTCTGCCAAAATCTTATTGTACTTACTCAATAGTTTTACCAAACAAACTAATTAATCCAAATCAAGTGGTAATTCAGTTGGTGATACAAATCGTACTTTTTATTAGTTCATGAACCTGCCAGCCCTAGCGTTGATACCAAACTAAAATACGGCGTATAAAGTCAACATGGCATTGAACCAAATCTGGGACTGTCAATATTTATTCCATTTTGGCATTGGTGATTTTCCATCAACTATAACGATAGGTACTTATTTATTTATTTTTAACCGAATTTTAAAAGGAGGATGTTCTCAATTCGACCGTATGTTTTTCTGACTACGGGTAAGCGAGACTATGAAATTCGAAGCGTGCTCTGAGCTGTATAATAGTAATTAAAAATGCTATTATAAGAGCTAAGTATAGATAGTCAAGCTGTCGCGATGCACATTGCGAAGTGTATGTTTACTGGTTCAAGTACCATTTAGCCAATTAGGTCCCAAGTTCCAAACATTCAATTAACACTTTTTTTGTGGCCACCATCTGCAAGGTTACCAGTTATACATTATAGCCAGTATTAGTGGCTAAGTACCTAATAAAAGTGACTTTCCTACTATTATCTATCCTCTGTTATTTCTCGTAGATATTTGTTATTTTGTAGGGTATGAAAATTTCAGAAATCCTATCTTATGGCGCACCTATATTATAAGGACCTCCAGTTGAAAGAACTATCACTTATCGATTTAAGCCATGCGTATTTTTTATTAATTCGACAGGTAATATTTCAGGTCAAAAATACATACTTGAAATACATATAAAAGCAATAAATATCAACAGTAGGTGAGAAGGTACTATAACTCAAAAAGCGCAGCCTCCATTGCCATGCGGTCGAGTCGTGTGGAGTAGCTACATAGGACGAGATCCCATCTCCAGCTGCCGCATGCCGGCTCGACTACGTAATGATATACGACGTACATACTGTAACGGTACGCTTTGCACCAGCGCGTCCGTCACCTTCACAAATAAATTAGGAGGTTTCAAGATTTGAACAGCGTTGGATATTTCGACGTTAATTGGTTTATATTTGTGAAGTTTTTCGAGATATCGGGAAAATTTACTTCGTTAGTAAGGTTTTCCTTCTACGTAAATTTTGGGGGTTGCTGTAACGGTACGCTTTGCACCAGAGCGTCCGTCATCTTCACAAATATTAAAAAATAATAAATATTTAAATTCAAATAGTTTTGATTGACATAGGGGATGACAGGGAAGTTGAGAGGAGGTGTCAGAAGGGGATTATGGGGCTTTGGTTGAACTTTCGCTGCAGCGATTAGGAAGTTCTTGCTAATAATTCTCGGTACCGAGTGATGTTAGGCAGTCTAGAGCCTTAGCTGGAACGCTATTCACGAATCTAGTGAATTTTAGTTAGTAAATAATGTGTTCAGTGCTAAACTAGTGTTGGAGTTTGTGTGAGGAAATCTACGATTGCTTTGGTTTGAAAACCCTTGTAGTTTCTGGCTAGCTCTTCTGCAAGGGTCGGTTTCCGAGCTAGTGGTAGCATAACTATGTGTTTCAAAACATTCCGTTCATTTAAAGTAATTAAAACTAGCTACTATTTGGCTAACATCATATATTTCAACTAATCAAACAATAATCTTCCTTTGAACTGCAGTCACTATTGGAACACGTTGAGATCTACGGGTCTTGACTTGTCCAAGAGTTCAGATTGCTGAAGTGAGTAAAAGTGTCTAGTGAGAACTGGCAAAGTTACTTATTTCTTTTTGGGAAGATTATTAAGCTCATCAAGCTTCCTAGTAGTAGAAGCTAAATTATCAGGAGTCAATGCATCCATTCAACAAAACACTGCGTTGACAAGCGGTGGGGGGATTATTGTTTGGGAGACGAATCTCACAATGGAGTGCGACGGTGTGGAGCACTACATCTTGCCGCTTTTCATTAGGTTATTATTTGCTGAGGTAAGATTAGAATAAGTTACCTTTAGGAATGTTTGTTTTGTTTGTTCACAAGGTTAGTAGGATTGTAGGTCGTTATAGTGTAAGGTATTCTTATAGAACCATTCTGGAAGAAGCATTCATTAATTAGTAAGTTAGCTAGGTATCTGATATAGGATCTATAAGTAGTTAGATAGCAGGAAATCCAATCTTTCACTAAAAGTTCTTGGGTTCAAACGAGCACAACGTAAAGGTCTTAAAACCACTAGACGATGACGATTATTTGGCCAAAAGTATAGGTTTAGGTAGGTTTTATTTAGGTAGAATAGGCTAGGGTTTAGGTAGGTGGTTTGGGTCGTTACAATACCACCACAGAGTAAGTAATCTAAAGAGGCTACATCAAGAAACGCTACGAGATACGATACGAACTCGGTACGAAACCAATAATTTCTTCCGTTTGGGCTTTCAATTTGAATTGCGACACATCACAAATGAACGAACAATCGAAACAGGGGTTACTATGAAAAACGAAACGAAAGCTTCGGCTGACGGATCGGGCGAACGGATCCGAAGGACGGATTCGATGATCGTGATATGAAGTTTCTTCTTTCGTGGATCCTATTCTGAAAGTTATTTGACATTTACGATTTCAGCGTTTGACATGGTTTTGATCGTAAGAAACGTCAAAAATCACGATTATCGAATCCTTACTTCGCATCCGTTACACTTACGGAGTAGGAAATCGCCCGATCCGTCAGCCGAAGCTTTCGTTTCGTTTTTCAAAGTAACCCCCCAGATGGGCCGGTTGCGTAATAGGAACTGAATACATTTTACCGCAAAATTTATAGAGATTTACAAAGCATTTCTAGGAACAAAAGTGATTTGTAATGACAGTGGAAATCCTTCATAACTTTCGATCAGTTTGGGGGTGCTATCTATGACTCTCTTCTATACAAAGCTACATTACTTTTAAATTTTTTAAGAATGATCTAAAGGTATTTTAGTAGTCTTTCAGAAGGTATTCCTATCATTTTATCAGTACCTATCTACTCTTTGTTGAGTAAGTATTCTTCTCACACCAACCGTTCCTTATTCTAGTGTAGTCCACGACTACCCAGCCATATTTGACCATAAAGGTGTGTAGCTAACGGGACTATAACTGAACTCCTAAATCGTATTGCGCTCCTGGTAATAGGACCTATGTATTTGCGGTAAATTTTATACCTCAGAAGGTAGGTAGGTATATAAAAATTATCTTAATTGATCATACATTATTCATCTCGGCTATCAGCTCAATGTTGTGTACCAATTTAATATTATTAACCCATATTATGTGTTGTAAAATATCAATTTTAGCAACCTTTTCATGTAAATGGTAATCAGTTTTAACTACCCATTTTCTTATTTTACTTTATCCACCCAATATTTTAATCGAGAGTTCGTATGTAAAGTCATTATTATGATTATGGTACGATTCGACTGACTATTTCTGTATGTCTTAATAATAAAGTTTGAAATTTGACACCTAGCTGTGCTTTTCCTACAAAGTTTTCCAGATGTTAAATCTAGTCATGTTACTCTATACTTAGCACCCAATAAACTAACATACAAATAACATTTATTGTCCTGTAAAAAGTGAACCATTTAACTCTCTAATGAAAGCCTTATATATTCTTTAAACGGCGTTTAAAAAAATGCATGACTTCGTTAAGGCAGGAGTAGTTTCTCTGAATGGTCGAATTATCAACGCATAAATACACTTTTTACTGACACATCTGCCTTTTATGACCTTCATAGAGCGAGGTATGTTTTAATTGAGTGAGAAACGTTGCATGAAACTGACCATTACTTAGTCTTAATTGAAAATACACATTACGTTACACTGGGCCTTTTGTGTTTTCCTTAAAAAATAAATTAAAAAAAACTGTTGTTAAACTGTTGCATATGAACTAAATAGGTCCTTACGTAGGTGATTAATAATCTTTGAAACCATTTAAAACAATAATAAAAAAATCACTGTAATTGTAGTATAGTTATCAAACCTAATTTAAAACATAAGCTGTTGATTTTTTTATTTGGTAAATTTTATAGGTAACTTTAGGTACCTACTTAAACAGTATCCTCAACCGTGCGACCTCAATGCTCCAGTAAAATTAAGATGTTTAAAAATTCGGCCCGCGATACGTCGGTAACATGCAACCAATAATTTTTCGTATCGGCTAAATAATTATCTGTTATCGCCGATTTGGCAGGCCAGGTCGTGGACCGTAAATATGGCCGCCGAACGCAGCGACAGCATACACGGCCATCGACATAATAAAAAAACATGTTTTTATTTTATGAAATAAATCATATCATCTTTTGATTTTCATGCGTCAATTGCAAATATAATTTACAAACTTTTGCAGCCAATACAAACAAGAATAAAGTTTTTCCCGCAAATTATTTTATAGACAGCTCTGCCCCGATTACAGAAAAACATCACTACTAAGTTGCTTGTATGTAAAATGCCTTATAACCATATCGTAAAGACCTTTCAAAGCTTTTTACGTGATCTAGTTTTTATACACTCGTCTTGAGAAATGAGATTTAAATCCTGTATTAGCGTGTTGACGCTATTCAGCATTACAACATGAATAAAATGACCGAATAAGTAAAAATATTTGTGAGATTTTCTTGCAGACGGTACGTGCACGCTTGGAATTCAGTTTTTAGCGTCCGTTTGACTCTTTCGCCTTATACGTCGAGGAGGCTGCCTATACTCAATTTAATTAATAGTTCCATCCAATACAACCGATGAAGTCATTAAGTATGCTTACGAAATATTAAGACCTCGCGCCGAACGTTTTGCTATTTTTTTCATCACACAATCGTTTTGTGAATTGACGCGACCAGCTAACAGTAGTTAAACGGCCAACGTGCAGGATGCCATTCAGTAGGTACAGCAGTAAATTATATTTAATCGTTTGATCAGCAGTATTATTGCATTCCACGTGTTTCGAGCGGAGACAGTCGGGAACATCAAAAGGTGCAACGGACTTAGTAAATTAAAACATTGCAAAACAGCTTTACAGAGTCGCGCTCAGGCGAGTTCGAAAATGGCATCGCACGACCGATGACGTCGAGTCAGTTTTTCGCGGCCGTCTCCACTCGATAAATAATGTCGGTGACTTTGACAAAAACTCACCTAGTCCTGTTTGGTGGCCGGCGGCGCGCGCTCCCCGCCGCACGCGGGCCGCATGGCCCCTCACTCGCCCCGCACTCGTCCCGCACTCGCCCCGCACTCGCCCCGCTCCCGTTCCGCAGCTTTTTCTGCCCATTCCACGGCGCCGGCGCAATCGCGAACCGCTCACTTCCATCATTACAGACTTTACCCTAACTATTTACACCGCTACTACCTAAATAATAACTACTTATATTTATGGCAATTTGTTTAACTTCACCGACTATTAAAACTGCAGGAACACGACCACGTTTACACTATACTTATGCGAGAGTATTGAAGGATTAGATGGCGCGGAAGGTTGTTCTGTTTCACTGTCCGATATTTAGGTAGCGGATAATTAATTTAACTTACGACTCTTTACTTAGCTATAAGGGTACGAGACCGCGTCTCTTTGGTAGGCATATTAAATTTGTACAATGTAATTATAGTTCGTGTCGCCGACGCTGCGCTGCCGGGCCGGGCGCGTTACGATCAGCACATAAACGTAAAACGCACTACATACACCTACACTATGTTATGTTACACGGAAGAGATTTCTACAAATTGCACTGGTTTCCGAACGCGAACATCTTCGACGATTACGCGGATATAAAAAAAAATATATAAAACTCAACAAAAACAAAACCCGAAACACAAATAATACGACCCGTTTCTATTCTAGCATCCAACAGTTTATTGTTCCATTCAATCATTAGAAAACATTGTGTCTATTTAAAAATTAATTTAAAAAATAATCACAACAACCGAACAACACTTAAATAACGAAAAAATAATAATTACAAACAATTTACAAAACACAAAGCTAGGATTGTTCGGCGGCCTGCGATAGTATCACTGGACAAAGAGCGCGCGCGCATGTCTCGCGGATGTTTAGTGTTCGGGATGGCCCTGCGCAGCGGCCGCGGCCGCCGCCGCCGCCGCGGCTGCTTTCTGCGCTTGCGCCTGCTTCTCCTGCTCGTTCAACTCCTTGATAGCCTGTATCTCCTTCTTTAACTTCATCCTTCGATTCTGGAACCATATTTTGATTTGCCGCTCCGTCAGACACAACGCGTGCGCCATCTCTATGCGTCTCCTCCGCGTGAGGTAGTGATTCGTGTGGAACTCTTTCTCTAACTCTAGCGTTTGATATCTAGTGTACGTTTGTCTTCCTCGTCTTCTGAGGCCGTTCGCTCCTGCAACAAGAGAAATTAAACGTTAATATATGGCTATTAAAATTAAAGATCTTAACTACGCTTTGAAATCTTCGTGCAATAAATCGGCGAATCAGCTTTGAGGGAAGCGTTTGAATGTTGAATGGGATTGGTTGTCTTACGAGGCTTAGTTCAAATGACGGTACAATTGGCTTAGACGACAGCTTCATTTCGTTCAAACGTCGATAATGATAAATGCGCGGAGGCATGCCTTTGAGCGGAACCGACCGGGAATTAAGACTGGTTGCAAACTTGATTAAGGTACCTTCACAAGCACGAGTGGGCGAAGGTGTAAATTAATTCTAAGGTAAATGTACGTAGGTATATACGGTGAATTTAAAATCATGGGCATCCTTTTAAACGGTGATTCTACACATGATTCACCATATTTAGGGAATATTAATCAACAAATCAATTGATAAAAATATTGACCAGGTAAGGTATAACTGGTTTGCTTATTTGCTTACTCGAGCAATATTTTTTTATCAATCGATTTTTTTATTTATTTTACAAAACTATTCTGAATTATGTGTAGAGTCATAATTTAAAAGGATGCCCATGGTTTCAAATTCATCCTGTAGATAATGCAGTACATTTTAAGAAATAATAAAATGTTTTTAATTCCAACTGTAGATACCGTATTAAAAATGTAATGAGACAACATTGAGGCTAAATGCTACTCGAAATTCCGTTCAATTCGTTACCGGGAACTGGAATGGCGGTCGTGATAACTGAATAAGGGGCCAATAGCCGAGTCGCGAAAACTCGACCGCTTAGGGTTGTTACCCGCCGCCGTATCTGAAAGCTTTCGCTTCTCATGTGGAAAATACGTTTCCATCTGAAGTATTTTCTTGTTTTTAAAGTGCTGAAATTCACTTGTTCCTAAGTTATTGCCTTATAATATTTTGCTTTGGACATTTTAAATTATTTTGACTTGATTGATCTTTGACAGAAATTGAAGGACATAACTATTTAGCAACATTCTTTACAATTTATCTTCAGGAAGATCATTTTGTAGATGTAGTAAGGTCTCAATAGATACCAGTTTTAAAACTCGTAAACTCTTATAAATTTAGTGAAAAATATTTATTTATAAGTCATAATTAATTAAATTTTAAAAAGCCAACCCTATTTGTCTGCGGTTGTTCGAAAACCTTCATTGCATGCCTCCATTGCGTGCACTTCACCATAATGTATAGGTTTCCGAACGCACGCCGCGATCGACTTACTTCTTTTTTGTTGTCGAACTTTCCCAGTAGGTACATATATCAGATTAAGACCAATCAGAACGTATCTGAATTTAATTTGAATTTATTTACGCGTTCGAGTGAAATGTACTTAAACGTCAGTGGATTCGAGTTTAAAAAAGGATCAATTAAGGTCGATAACAGATTTCTCTTCATTGATTCATTAATAATAAAAGGTTAGGTACATTTTGACAGTAACAACCATTTACACATTTTTGTTTTACATGAAAATGTGTTCAATAAATAAAGGCGCATCTAAAGACCCATGTTCCATATAAATCACGATAAATATGTGTCAAAATCATACGATAAAACACTCAACCGGACACACATTGCTAGCACTCGTACAAAAATAAAGCAACCACGGGCGCACTTCTCACAACATAAAAGCGTAGAGACCAATTTAATGGCTTAATTATCTCGAGTAGTGAGATCAGAGCCTGTATTAACCGCCACACAGCAGCCCTTCTCTCTACATACATTCTTATCTATTACTTTGAGTTTTAAAGTACAGTTTATTCAAAATCGTGAGAAAGGCACGTAAAGATGGTTATTGTCGATAATGCAGCTGTTTAGTAACTTATTATGTATTTTTTTTGTGAATGGTAGGCATATAAGGAGACGAAAGTCGCTAGTATATGGTCTAATATAGTAGATGATCAAAAGGTACTCGTATGGGAATGAAGCCATCGAATAGTGTTTAGGTACCAAAACTCAAGCTGCAAGTGCCTGAAAGTAAGTTTGAAAATTGTCTTTATAGTCAACTAGGTAAATAAACATAACATACCTATAAACACATATAGGGTCGAATTGTAATTTAAAAAAGAACCGGACAAGATGCATGATGTAAACGCAACAGACCGTGAGGTACCGTATTACATTTTTCTACTGGACTTGACCATAAATAGGTAACTAACAATATATCTACGTATACCTGCAGCGATATAGCACGCCTCCCTTCCGTAACGTAGCCTCACAAACTTAAGTGCAGCCTTTTTAATAATTAACAAAAATTCCTCCGGTCGGAGTAAGTAGTGCTTAATTGAGTGACACTAATTACCTAAGGAGTGAGCGGAGGAGGGCGCAGCGTTAATATAGAGAGAGACCTATCTGCTTATGTATTCCGTACACTTGTACAGGATTAAGGAAATGGTTCTTTATGTGGTATTGTAATTAATTTGTGGGTTTCGAAAACAGCAACGTGGTAAATAAAATGGTTTCTGGGGCCCTATTATGAGCTTGGACCTACAACGGAAATGTTTTAAAATTCAAAATCGAAGGTCGAACAAATCAATTGAGCCACTTATTATAAACATTCATTCTTTGGTTTTATTGAATGAACTGATAGATAAATATGTAGAAATTAAATTATCGACAGTGAATCATCGAGTTATAAAATACTAAGAAAAGAATTTTACTTTGTTTTCTTAAAATACGTCTGACTTTTTATGCGCATTACTTTCAAGTAAATATAAATGAAATAAGCTGTAAAATCCAAGTATGTTGTTTCACATTACTTTACAGAAAATGAGACAAAAACACTGACTGACATCGCACGTGTGCCAACTAATTAGGACCACCATAATTCCAGTGTCAATTTTCGCCTTGTAAATTCACCTCAAAATCCTGAGTGCGCCGTAAAAGCAATAAACATGACACAAATGGCTTCATTAAGGCGAGAGGCGGGGCTTGTGGCATAGCAAAAAAATAAATGCAGCGTCACACACAAGCCTTAATAGGTATATAATGACGGAACGTTTCCGTTATGCACAAATCTCGAAAAATACCATCTGTAGGACGCATTACGTGTTCCATGACGCAGGGGCATGACGAGGGGACAAGGATACTGCTTATGGAACATAAAAAATGACTCCCGAAATTTCACTCATTATAAAGAATACTTAAGTACCGTTCCCCATAACCGCAAATTAAAGTATAATGACAAACATGATTACATTTTGGGGTCGCAACATAACCAATGAAAACATGCAAGCGACAGTAATGAAGCTATAACAGTATGATCTCAATCCAATCGTGATTGCGTTTGACTGGCAAAGAGCGGTCGCTCCAAGAACAGCTTGAACGATTTGTGTTCGAAAAGGCGCGTTGCATTTTCAAAAACGACTGCCGAAAATTACAATATAATCTGGCTCTCAAAAATTCAACTTGAAAAGCAAAAAGAGCGGCCGATTCCGAGGAAATCGACGCGCAACCGTTTCCGAGATTCCCTTACAAGTGTCGGGCGCAACCCGTTTGGCAACACGTGTCGCAAACAAAAGAAACTTGTCCAAGTTGCCCCCTCCTCGGGCGGGCGACAAAAGGATTGCGCAAGTTATATTAGTCGTAAAGAATTTCGGACTAAGATCTATAAGGTTGTAAACCGCCCGTAACTCACAATGGTCCCGCAATTGCGGGGGACATTTGCAACAACTGTTGTTTGCTTCGATGTTTTAATTGTTCCTAATTCGTGAAACTTTTGAGCGTGATTTACATTTGTTGTTTTAGCGGATCGGCTTTGAGTTTTTACGTCGATACGAAAACATGTGGCGCGGGTGACAACGGGAAGTGGTTATTTTCACGTCTTGTGGGATCGTAAACGGTATTTAATTACAAAAACAATGGATTTAACTTTTTATCGCGTTACACCCCTAAAGTTCTCTAAGTTATAACAGCCTACTCGATTTCAAGTTACCCTATAGGTAACAGAATACGGTGTTATGGCCGCTAAGGGCACTCCTGACTAGTGTACGAATATTACAAGACATAATATTATTGATCAAGGGTTTCGTTGTAGCAAAAACTGAAGAATTTTGAATAAATAGGTTAAAGGTAGAGACTATGTATTATGTCAATGATAGAAACCTATTGATTACTGAAAACATTTGAAAATCCAAATTATTCGAATAGTTGGTGTTTTGTTAATTCACCGCCAAGATCCAATTACATGAACCTTGATTGGTGTGTTAACGTATTTCAATGAAAGGATCGAATAAAAACGAATCGCGTCGTCGGGTATGCCCACGCGCACAATTTTCTTCGATAAAATTATGTAAAGTAGATAATATTATGTATTTGCGCGTCAGGTGTAATGAGTAGGATTAAGATAACGTGTCGTTCCCCGCGTATAACATGTTCTACAAGTCAATAAACGTGTCTAGGTTTTGTCGAGACGGGCCCGAGACAGTCTGCCTTGTGCCTATACTACATAAGATACTGATATTATAATTTATCCCGTATTATTGGTGGCGTTAGGTCATGTAATGACAGACACGATAATTATGGTTTAAAGTATGTAGGTGAAACCTTTCAAGATAATGTTATGTAGGTAATTTATCTAGGTAATCTTTATGTAATACCTAAAATCATAATGTAAAGAGGTACAACATCTGTTAGGTATTATGTAGGTGACTATAGATCTTAAATAAATTATGTAAATCCTTAAAAAAAACTTGCTCACATATACCCGTTATCTTCTATATCTATACTAATATATAAAGAGGGAAATGCTGACTGACTGACTGACTGACTGACTGACTGACTGACTCATCAACGCCGAGCCGAAACTACTGAAGTTAGAGACATGAAATTTGGATAGTAGATATATTTTGTGACGTAGGCAAGCAATAAGAAGCGATTTTGGAAAATTCAACCCCTAAGGGGGTTAAATAGGGGACGAAAGTTTGTATGCAAGTTCGTCATTTTTCAAGTTAGAATTATGAAAATTTGTGTTGAGGTGTCTTTTTTAAAATAAAAAATATGGTTTTCGGCGTTTTTGAATATTCAACCCCTAAGGTGGTAAAATAGGGGATGAAAGTTAGTTGGGAAGTTTGTATAGATGTTCGTCATTTTTGAAGTTAGAATTATGAAACTTGGTGTTTAGGTTCCTTTTTAAAAATAAAAAACTTGAATTGCTGCGTTTTTGAAAATTCAACCCCTAGGGGGGTAAAATAGGGGACGAAAGTTTGTATTGAAGTTCGTCATTTCTGAGGTTAGCATAATGAAAATTTGTGTTTAGGGTTCTTTTTACGTATTAAAAATAATAATATCAGCTTTTTTGAAAATTTTAACCCTAAGGGGTTAAAATAGGGGTTGAAAGTTTGTATGGAAGTTCGTCATTTTTTGAAGTTGGAATTATAAAAATGGGTGATTAGGTGACTTTTAAAAGATCAACAATATTAATTTCAGGGTTTTTCAATATTCAACCCCTAAGGGGGTAAAATAGGGGTTGAAAGTTTGTATCAAAGTTCGTAATTTTTTGAAGTTGGAATTATAATAATTGGTGATTAGGTGACTTTTTAAAGATCGACAATATTAATTTCAGTGTTTTTCAAAATACATCCCCTAAGGGGGGTGAAATAGGGGATGAAAGCTTGAATATAAGTTCGTCATTTTTGAAAATTGGTGAATAGGAGTAAGAAAAAAATATTGCGTTTTTGAAAATTATACGGGGTATGGGATACGGGATACGCGATATGCGATACGGGATTTGGGATATGGGATATGTGATACGAGATACGGGTTACGGGATGTGGGATGCGGGATACGGGATACGGGATACGGGACGTGGGATGCGTGATACGGGATACGGATACGGGATACGGATACGGATACGGGATACGGGATACGGGATACGGATACGGATACGGGATACGGATACGGATACGGGATACGGGGTACAGGATACGGGTTACGGGTTACGAGATACAGGATGAGGGATGCGGGATACGGGATACGGGATACGGGATACGGGATACGGGATACGGGATACGGGATGTGGGATGTGGGATGCGTGATACGGATGTGTGATACGGGATACGGATACGGATACGGATACTGATACGGGATACGGAATACGGAATACGGGATACGGGGTACGGGATACGGGATACGGCTTACGAGATACGGGATGTGGGATACGGGATACGGGATGTGGGATGCGTGATACGGGATATGGATACGGATACGGGATACGGGATACGGGATACGGGATACGGGATACAGGATAAGGGATACGGAATATGGGATACAGAATCAGGGATATATGGATACGGGATTTGGGTTCCAGCAAAGAGAAACGGATTTTTTTAAATTTAAACCCTGCGCGGACGAAGTCGCGGGCAAAAGCTATTTATTATACAAAGGTAGGTAATTTTCAGCATCCCCGCCTTGAAAATACCTTGAAATCGCGTAAAATTTATTTAATACATTATCATCTCATTACGTCGCGATTGGAGCACTTCAAAAATAATCGTAAGCGCTTATTTTCAGACGAATTTCCTTATTATATCTTGAGCTATAATCAGTCAAATTGGTGACTCGGTTCGCGAATTACGAAATTCGAACGAAAAGATTTTGGGCACGACAGTACCGGTAGGATGGTACGAGTAACTGTACGTAGGTATTATGTATGTACACGGTGTAGGTATGTGTGTGTATGTTTGATACAGGTAAGAGGAAGGCCCAGGCCACTTGGGTGGTCCCAGAGTCAACCTGAGCGATTAAAGAGTATATAAACACCGGACTATAACACATGGGCTGCCGGTCGCCCCTTTATATCCACAGGATGTTTCAGAAGTCCGAAATAAAATAAGACGCACGGGAAAACAAAACAAAAAAAAAATGCCAGTGACACGATCTCTTTTCAAATAAGATTTGCTTCCATTTTCATAAACTAACATTATCTTAAGCTTGCTTTATGTCTGTTCCGCTACTTGAAATTTATTTATTTTACACTGTTTTATAGGAATTTGGATGTGTACTAAGGCCACAACACAAAAAAAATCTCACTCAGAAACTAACAGAGGTATCTATGTACAGTTTTTCTTTTCTGAGCATCTACACAATATCAGCTAACGTATTATGTATTTATCTCAAAAAATATTTCGGACTTCTGAAACAACCTGTATACTCCGAGAATTATTGTTTAAAATAAAAGCTCAAATGAATTACTGTATCAATACGCGGTGCAATTAAAGCGCTGTAGGGTCCGCAAAGCAATCGCGAAGCGAAATCGAATATGTGATATGGAATTATAATTGATGTAGTTATGCTTTCTTTTACATTAGGTACAATTTATTATTTTTTGTACAGAACAAATTTTAGTAGGTAGTAAACTGCCCAGCAATATTATTATTAAGTTACAGGAAGAAAGATCTCAGGGTAAATTACTTATAGGGGAATTTTGTCATGCACTGACATTAAATCCAGGGGGGTTACTCCGAAATACGTCGCTGACGGATCGTCCGTAGTACGGATTTGATTTACGATCAAAACAATGTCAAATCGTAGAGAAAAACGAAAGAAGAAATGTCAAATCACGACAATCCGTCAGCCGAAACGTTAGGTTCGTATTTCGGAGTAGGCCAGCAGATACCTATAAACGTAGGTACTACGCTAAGGCTATTATAAAAAGTTTCACTTAGAAAACAGTCCTAACAATGTCAACACATTATGTAATTTTAATGTAGTTTCGTATAAACCCTTCCCGCTATCTCCAGCGCTGACTCCCAATCAGCCGCTAGATGTGTATCGACTTGAGTCTGCTTGTTATCTCAAAAACACAATATGAATAATACATTAGTGGTCGGTGCAAGTGTACGCGTACTCTTAAATTGGCGAAGCTTAATTGACTCAAAGGTTGAAAATGAAACGCTGGGACCGCGACTGCAATAACTGCGTACTGACTGACCGCACAGCCTCGCGAGGCAGCTCAGGTACTGGCAGCGCGTAACAACCTCAGTTTTTACTAAAAAAAATGACGCCGTGGTTTGACCATAGAGAGTCCAGAGCAAAAACGTATTTGTCTTGGATCCTGCACGAACCTAATCAATAGAAAGAATAGGAGCAGTCGGAAAAAATCCACTTCCTTTTTCCACTTCTCTTCCATTGCAAGAAACAAAGTGGGAGACAAAAAGAAATTAATAGGCTGATTGCCCCTGAAAAAATATTCGTTGTTTTGCCTCGTTCAGTCGAGGCAAACATTCCTGCTGCCTCACTTGCCTGAGCGCTATCACTCGTCATGTGCCCGAGGCAGTCTCGCGAGGCTGCGCGGTCTTTCAGTACACGGCTAATGGCGAGCGACTCGGCAACGGCACAGCAACTTTTTATGCAATCAGTACTCGCCGGACTGCATAACGGATTCAATTTAAATCGGTCATGTGAGATTGCGTATAAGGGTTGGTTAGTAGGGTCAGTAAAATAAATGGAAATTTTAATTGATTTTCAAATTTAATTATTAACAAGTAGATGCATAGTATTTTGCTAATAGGAACCCAATACAGATTCTAATATGATTCTTATTTTAAATTCGTAGACATTTTATGTTGAAAACGTCTTGGGTTTGAAACCCAAGTCGATTTCAACTTACAGTAGGTATAGGTTAGCAGGTACAATATAAAGTAGGTATAGTTAGTTGGGCAAAATCAATAATGTAAAAAAGTTTGAATAACCCTGCTCTAGCGCATCGAGCTCTCTTTTTAACCAATAATCATCAGCTAATATCTATTGCATTTTATTTAAGACCTTATTAACCCTATAATAAACATACTAATTCCTATTTATTCTTCGAATACAATGCTGGTTAAGGTGCAAATTCGGCGCAATAAACACTGCCTCCTTTGGATGAGGCGTGGTGCTCCTGAACACACATTAATTAATTACAAATTCTCATTATTAAGTGCCTTGTACGAGTTGCGTACTTGAATACTAAACGGAAGATGAAAGCTGCTTTTTTATAATAAAAAAAATAGTTCGAATATTGAAAGCGAATAAAGGATGAGGACTAGATGGTGGTTTCTCTGCATTTTGAAGTAGGTACTATATTCGAAAATAAATTGTATCATTTGAAATCAGCTCAATGTGAAAACTTTTTAAATATTAGGTGCACGAAGTAATACGATATGGCAATGTGCACGTACCTTATAAAACCATTTATTTTCGAACACATAAGAAATTACAAAGTTATAGGCTTAATAATAATAATAATAATAATTTACCCCTTTTAACGTCCCACTACTGGGCACAGGCCTCCCCTCAATGCGAGGGGATTCAGACCATAATCCACCACGCTGGCCCAGTGCGGGTTGGTGGATTTCACATGGCTAAAGACATGCAGGTTTCCTCACGAAGTTATAGGCTTATTTAAAGATAAGTTATTAAAGCAATTACGAAGCATTACCTACATGGCACTAAAAACATGACTCTCAAGGCGTTTCATCAAGAAAATTAACATTTTACACGCCAAAATGTCGGAGTAAACCCGATTTTTCTCCGCGCCCCTGGATTTTAATTTCGAAATGCCCTTGTAGACGTAAAATGATGACCAAGATCAGCATCACGATACTCAACTCAACTCGTCGATTTCGACGAACTTCCCTCCTTATTATACCCACTTCTCTTTCATTTTGATGGCATGACTCACTAGCAATGAGAGAATAACTCAAAACAAAATACACTTCCAACATTTAAATTCCAATTTTAAAATCTTATCTCGAAACTCCCTCAAACTCAAACCCTTTCAATATTACTTTTCGATGTATTGTTCCGATATTAGCCCATAGATCAGGGTTGAACGCAATAAAAATTGGCCGTCCCGAGAGGATTAGGCCAAACCCTGACGTATGTGACACGCGAAAGCCTCAGACTATTTCTTTTCTAAAGGGACGCCGACCACTGTTATTTAAAAATCAATTTCGTTGAGCACTTAAAACATTCGTGCGGTTAACGACATTTATGTGACACTCGAAATGGGCGCCTCGACATACATTATGATGAACACATCAGCTGTTACTCAAAATAAATGGCCCAATAAATCAATAATGGACTGTTATTAAATACGAGGTCATGCAGCGTATAATTTTCACAATACTTGTACATCAATAATGTCTTTATCTAACAGTGTAACGAGGGGCGCCATGGAGGCAATACATGCCAGAACTACACGGATCCATTCACGCAAATAATTTTAACACAAAGCGTTCCACTGAAAACGACGCTAACAAGATGCAGCTGTTGCGATATCTCAAACGGAGACCATTTTGAAAAACTCGTTAGAGTTTTCGAAAATAGAATATAAAATGTGTCACTCCTTCCCCGATAAATCAGTCGTGATTAATGTATCCAAGTTAGGAGCGGAGCGCGCCGCGTGACGGGGCAGTCCCTCATTGGGTGGCGCGGCCGCCATATTGCTCAGGGCTTGTAGCTGTCAAACTTTGATAAATTACTGCTGGCTCTCTCTAGTGCGCGCCTTGTCTTATGATCCACGATTAAATTGAAGATACTACAGCCTTTATTATATTGCAATTTGAAAAAACGAAGGCCTTTGTATAGAGCTTACAGAAACGAAAAAACTTCTTTAGATTTCACGGGACATTTTGAGAAATTGATGTTTTGTTCCCAAGGTGTAAAATTATAGCGCGCACCGACTACCGGAGATAAAGCTTTTGATTTATATTTTGACATTTTAAGCCAAAACATTCGTGTTTTTATTTTAAAATTGAATTTATTAATGCAATAAAAGTGACAGTTATTAATTTGAAAACATCCTGATTATTTTGCGTTCGAAAAAAGAATTTATTTATCAATGCGTCAACGCTAAAATATTTACCAAAATATACCGGCTACTGATGACGTTACGGTTAGTCTAGAACACAATAGGTACTAAACGAGTTCTAAAGCGAATATAAACAGGCCACAAAGCAATTTTATGAACCCTTCTAATTACGTCGCAAGATTTAATTTAGTCGACGTTTTATTGCCAAAGAAACTTCCTACAAAAAAGTGTCGTATTTGGCCGAGTGCCGCAAAACTTTATAGATGCATTAATATAACAACTTTGTTGGTAGACCACAAAACAGACGGGGAATCTTATCATTACATTAAGGAGCACTTATAAATCCATCGAATATCGCGTTTTGTACTTTAACTTGATGAGTTAAGGTTCAAAAAGGGATTCAAGTTGTTAACCCTAAAGTGTCCGATGAAGAGAACCGACAATTTGCCATTTAGCGTGCATAAAGGCGAATCATACCCGATAGTAATCTCGCTAGATATCATGTTATTACTGAGCTCCTCGATTGTAGAGTCAGCAGAGAAAGCCCACGGAAATAGATAAAACTTGGAAAACTGTAATGGCTCTTTGTAATAGATGGTGGTATGGTATGTTCGATTTAAGTTAGGTATGTAGGGGTATTGTATGTAATTGTACATATTCATGCAGTAAAGTAACATGTATATTAGAGTATGTTTCAAAGATAAGTGAAAACAAAAAAGACAGGCAGAAATCAGCAAAAAACAAGCATATGACAGTTACTTTCATCTTATATTTTTGCAATCATTGCTCTGATTTCTCTTTTTATTTTCCTTCACAAATGGTCTTTAAAAATTGGAACTTGGTTTTTTATCGTGCGAGTTCTGAACTTGCCTACTTTGATGTTCCAAAACAAAATACAATTATTGAAGTATATTTTTATTTTATTGCTTATTGTTATAAATACTAGGTGTCGTTGCTGTCTGTACACCGAATGAGTTTAATATAGTGTCATTTGTAATGGAATCGTAGATTGCCACTCTTGCGCTGTTAAATTGATAGACTCGTGCCTCCAACACATTATCACAAAGTACCTACATTGTTGATATAACTTGTCATTACTGATATTAACGTTATTTTTCTTAAAACTAGGGTTGTTACTGTATATTTCTCGATATTAAGTGATTTCTGAGTATTTCTGCTGTTTAATGTTTGATAAAATATGACGAGTGCATTGATGTATTAGGTATTTAAACAGATATGGTACCTACCTCCTAACATTGGAATCACTAGAAGTGTGCCCAGCGCACCACTACATGCAGCGAAATTCACACGTCTGTTATCGCACGCGCAATTCAACAATCAACTTAAACGCATTTTGATGCGTATTACTCACCAAAAGATAAGCCGTATTAGCAATACTGTTTTCAACATTATTTTCCGCTAGCGACTGAGTCGTACTGTGTCCATGGACTTCGTTTAGTGGAATAAACTATTTTGGACGGACATGCGTTTCCCTCTTTCTTGGTAATATCTTTGTTGCCTAGCAAACTATTAAAGCCTTGTTTTTCTCCCATAAGGTTGAAACCGTGAGGTACATGCGCATAAAATTACCATTGTATTTAATTTGGACCGAGAATAGCGAACTCCCCGATCTACTGACCGTAAAGGTCGTGGGTTCGAACCCGTCCCGTTGAACTGTTGCAGTTAAATCTAGAGTGGGCACGTTTAGCTAACAGTATTTGTCATAGAGAAGCAAAGTGAAGGGATGAAAGTTTTTATTTTTAGTTTAGTAACTAGACATAGACCCAAATTAGTAGGTACATAGACCGAATTTTCGCTAATGGTATTTTAGTCTCAATGTAATGGAGTGAGCATGGAGCGAGCATGAAGCTAGCATGGAGCGAGCATGGAGCGTACATGGAGCGAGCATAGAGCAAGCATGGAGTGAACATGGAGCGAGCCTATTACTATACCGCTGGTTATGGAATTTCCTGCATATTTCTATATTAATCTTATATGTAGGCGTCGTCCGTTCATCATTCAGTTAATTATACCGTACTTGACCCTTTTGGCAACTAAACGCATTTACCCAAACTCAATCGCACATTTTACCCTTCAATAACTTCGAGCCAAATTAAATCCAACCGTTCGTAATTCAAATTCGACATTCGATCCCAACTTCGCATCTCACGAAATAACAAATAACAAACAAACATAAATTTATTCGCGAAACATTCGTATCTTATTCCGAATTCACATTCGAAATTCGAAAACTTTAAATCCGCGGGTACACCGGAATTCTGATGCGAAAATTTTAAACGGCTGAAAGACAACAACACAAAGTCACCTGAAAAGGAGTTGGTATTCAGGAGCTTTGGTTACCCAAGTTGGGCGTAGCCGTGTAAGTTAAGTTAGACTTAAGCAAAGAAACCGCAGCGCCGCGTAGTCTGAAGTCCGACTTAAATCTCAGCCGATGTTAGGACTTGGACACAATGTATGAAGGAGACTTTAAAACTGCAAACTTAATTTTGAACTTTGGTTCAGTAGTATCTATCTACTTATAAGGACTAGATAAACTTAACAAATATTAAATATATTCAAATTTGGAAACTCAATTTTCCTATTAATGTCATATATCCAAGCCTGCCTGCATGACTGAGTGGTCATTGTCTGCAGTATTCATTTAAAAGTATACTATTTACTCAGTTTTAACTAAATGAGAACCTTCTTTAGTGTGCATTATGCTTAAATGCAAATATCGTGTCGAGGATGCGCCGAGATTCTACCGGCATTTGAAATAAATATACTAGATTTGCAGACCTGAATTTTATGTGGAGACTTTACTGTTTCAAAGAGACATGAGACTCCTTATTGTGTAGAACAAAGAGTGACTACGGGACTTACACAGGCGAATGCGCTTATTATGAGCAACCCGCCTTAGATCACTAGGGATGTGTAAGCGAGAATTATTACTTAGGTAATATTATTTTGTCAGAATAGAACAAGACTCATCCATCTAGATGTAGTATATTCTTATGCCAAGTCCATCAAACATCGCTCGTGTAACCATACCTTTTTATTTTTTCAAAGAGAATTGGTATATCTTTCTTGAACACAAGTAATCGGTAAATAATATTCAGACGACATTGTTGAGTCAGCGTGTCACGATACAGGACCAATAAAATGTTCCCTCCCGAAACCTGTGTCAATAAAGATAAAGGAAAACTAATATCAAAACAAGAATAGGTACGTGATAAGAAAACATTTATTCCCTATGTTTAATGCATGATTTGTCATAATTCCCCGGCCTCCCCGCCCTGCCCGTTGTTTTGTTGCTCGCGGGAAAATGGGCGTTCATGATTTATTGCTTATCTTATTTATCTAGGCCGCCCGGAAAAATTATTTGAGGGGAAACACTGGAAGTGTTTCGAGGTTTATTAACGAATACACTGCCGAGATTGCGGGAGCTTAATTGCAATTTATTTGCATTGTTTGCACACATTAATTGTACCTAGCTACCGTATGGGAATCGAATGAACTACAATTTACAGTTACATACGAAACATATTTTAAGCAGAAGTTTATTTAAGAAGCATTTGTATGCAAACACAATTTTTGCACGAATATAAATTTTAATAAAAGAAGGTAACTTAACACGTTGCATTTTTAAACCGCCCGCGTGTGTACAGTGGTGCAATAAAGCCGCGAATCAAAAGTTGGCAGTAAATCACAATATGGCGTCCGCTGCCCCATGTTTGCTCTCGCCCACATAATCCGTTCATACGGCGGTAAATCCATCCAGCAGTGTCGCGCGCAACACTAAATCATCATAAGAGAATCCGACTCTATATGTACTACACAACACTACACGTATCGCTGATTCGGTTTGGCAACATCGCTTATAGACTATAGTCATGAACAATTTATATCGATACACTCACAAAACATCGATGCATTTGTTTTTTGGCTCTCGGATAGTTACAAACTTTTCGAAATAACGTTACCTACATTCGGATTCATTATCCAATCGTCGAATATCGAGCGCTGAAAAAACTTCTCGATGTAGGTACCTATTCGATTCTTTTTTTTTATTCGATTCACGCGCAGCGCATCCAGTTACTGAAAAAGTTTGCATCGTAATGCAATCGTGTGGCATTAGTTTGGTAGTTTATCAGGCCGTTGCCGCCGCAGCAAGGCTTTGAGGGATTAATCTAGGGAATAAAACTGTGGCTTTCTTCCCTTTTAAAGTTAACATCGCAACGTTGCGATCCGATCATATTGAATTGAGATATGTACTAACATCCTATTGATGTGTAATTTTAGCATTTAGCGCATCAATACACACAGCGCAATTCACACTTTTTTTTTTCACGCACTCGCAATTCGGAAAATGCGTGTTACCATGTCTTCGACATTATTTTCTGTGAACCATTGAATCGTCCTGGGTCTATGGACTCAGTTTAGTAGGGCATACTATTTTGGACATGTCTCCTTCTTGGTAATTGTATTTGATCCTAATCCATTATTCTAGCACTCTGGCGGGAGCCCAACTTTAATGAAGCGCTTGGTTTTTAGAACACAGCAAACTACTATTAAGCAATTACATAAGTTAGTTACAATAAAAATCATAGCTTAACACGCAAATATTTGTTTGGAACATCACAATTTTTCGTCGGCGGGCATGGAGCGCTGCAATTTGGCTTTTTCGCTCGATTTATGCGAACATCACAGCCCCGCGGAGATCGGACAAACAAGCGGAATTCGTTGTTAAAACGCTGCTATATTTAGTTACATTATTGTTTACACTAGTCAACTGACGTAGAACGCTTTGTGACGTCATTTTCAAAAATAGTCAACGAAAAAACTCATTTGCAGCAGACAATATCATTCAACGAAATCTAGCGTTAAAATTTTAAACAGTGATATTTATTTAATATCACCAGACAAACACACCTACTGTATGGTCCCAAACTAAGCGAAGCTTAAACTAAAGCTAGTTATTTAATCAAAGCTTGTACTATGAGTACCGCACAATGGGCTGAGGGCGATCCCAGTGACACCAAGACCAGGGAAAATTACGAATAGACCGTATCCGAAATTTGCCTCTGGCGGGAATCGAACCCGCAACCACCCGATGTAGTGAGCCGAGAAGTCTACGCTCGAACTACGCCAAGCTGTCGTCAAAAATACCTCTAAAAATGGAATTCAATTCTGATCACATACACTTATCATTCATCAAAACAGTCCCCCATTTAACTCACTCACTCACTGCATAAAACATTGTCATTACAATACTCGTACTGTCAAGCCGGCTACATACTCGGCTCGTGTACTAGGACATACTCGTCAGATCAGTTACGTTTGTTAGCCCTGTCTGTCCGTACGTCAGCGGTTTATTGGACACGGAGAGATGGAAACGATAGCGGACCGCCCGCCAACGTTGAGCAACGGTTTGGACTAGCGAATGTGTTTAGAAAACGATTCAGTTTGGAAATAAAAGGGTACTTATATAAATAATACTGCGTATAGTAAACTAAAAAAGTATAGATGCATAGATAAATAGTATGGTCTCACTATACACACTATTGGTCATGTAAAAATCCTCAAAGTCAACGGAAGAAATAAAACACTTGCAAGCATTAACCCCAAATTTATAGAATGAATCTTGCAGTGGAATAACAAATGACATTTGTTCCTAAAAATGCTTTTCAAAACCATTGTAAACTGGCAAAATCTCTATGAATTTGTGGGCATGTGTTTCTCAAAGAGTTAGATTTTTGAAAGGCATTTGAATTCCGTTAACCCGATCTGGACCAGTGTGGTGGATTATGGCATAAATCCCCCTCGCATTGAGGGGAGGCCAGTACTCAAGAGTGGGATGTTAAAAAGGGCTAATTTTTTGTAAGCAATAAGTTAGTTGAATTTTAACATAATTTTGAGGAGCCCCACACCTGAATACCTATGATAAAATGACCATCAATTTTAGCTATTACATACCAATATAGGTATATTATATAAGAGCCATTTTAAAATACTTTACACGGAAGATATTTACGGTCGCCTCTTTTTAAAATTACTCTATTATCTTCATCATAATTTTGCAGTGATTTGGCAATTTGCCCTAATTTACATCGTATTATATGGCTGGAAACGCTTTTAATACGGTTGAAAATGTTTATAGCGCATATGATCTGTTTCATTCTAAAATGTAGCTTAAAAAGCTACTGTATGCTGTAGAATGTGGAAAGGAACAATAGGGGGCGTACTACTGGTTTGTAGATAACGTCTTTTTGTTAGTTGTTGTAACTAAGTCGGCTTCTGTATTGAAAGTATTTTTTTTTTTTGTATTATACGTCTTATTGTTCTTGTATTATAAGTATTATTAAATCTTAATCAGCTTATGAATCAAAGGCTCCAGCGGCTTCCGATTACTCAAGGTTTTTATCAGCAGTGAAAGAAAAACCAATATTTTTCTCTTTTGCACTGATGCTTATTACCATAATAGGTTAGATTAGATTTAATTTTATTGTGAAGTGAAAGAGATAGATCTATATTAATTAGTAGATAAACATCCAGACTAAAATGACTTGCTGTTCCTGATGATGTGCTTTTCCTTTAGATTGCTTCGCCAGGATTTTAAGGAGCCAACGCTGGCTAGTGGTCTAATCCTTTTCACGCCGCTCTCTATCTACTTGTGTATAGTTAATTAACCTTCCTAATTCCAATAACATTTCATAATCAAACAATATAAACCTTCCCTTTTAATTATAAATACTAATACAGTATTGAATTTATGGAGTTTATCTCCGCAGCCCCGGCGAGCCTTGTAAACAATGCCGATATGATATATTGGTTTCAACCGCGCCATACATCTAGCCGCGCTCGTTATGAACCTTGCTAACTTCAGAATTTATATGAACGCGTGCAATAACCAAGTTTTGTATCGGGAAAATTAAAAATATACGCAGAATACGTCTGATATTACTAAACTTTTGTAAGTAAATCATGGAACAGGTAAAATTGTTGTAGAGATAGCTAATAGTGAAGGAAATAAATTTGAATCATGAAGAGAAATTATCTTTAGGAAATCATTAAAATAAACAAGTGAAGAATCCGAAACTATCTTTAGCTACTTAACAACACTTAAAGAAAGCTACATAAATGCATCCACTTAAACCATCTAAACATGAGATTTGGAGAGTAGTGAGTACTGAAGACAATATATCCGGTTTAGACAAGTAACTTGGCGGGGACGTCTCGTATCTGGTTGCACTGAGCCTTGGCTAGGTGTGCATAGTGCTTTATATAGTTCTAGTCGTGACAATGACAATGCCCTGTACACGCCACGTTTATTCATTCGAGGAAGTATAAGCTTTTATTGAAACGCTTTCAGATTTTTCACAGACTCTTAGAAAAGTTGCATATTGAAATAAAGGTAGGTGGGCTTACAGAAATATCAGGATTTTTCGGACTTCAATCTAAATCAGTTTACTACTTTTCATATAAAATCAAAAAAGAAACAGAATTGCTAAAGATAAAACCTGCTTGCCTGCTTGCTGCTTGAGAAGGAAACAGAACGATGTATAGTGCCTTGACGTGGTATATTATCTTTCTGAAGTGTTATACTAACTATTATTATGTTGGTTGGAAATATAAATTGTTTACAAAAGGTTCCAATATTAGATTCAATATGAAATCCAAATGTTGTATTGTTATCATCAACATCATCTTAATCTCTATTTAGGAAGGAGTTAATTGTACATGTCCCTATATCCAGGTCCCCACATTAGGTTCAGAATTTAACCCTTGTTAATTTGTCACAGTGAATTAGCCACCGACGGGGTAACTGATAGCGTTAGCATGTTGCACCCTGCCCCGCCAATATGCTCGTAAATGTCTGACCAGGACAATTTAATACCTAACTATGTATCTAGATGTCTATCTGCCGGGATATACGACCGATTATGCTGTGCTGTTAAATATTCTGGGTTAATTAGGACTTCAAATATTGGTGATTCAAGTATGAAAAATATTGGAGTATGGTATGATGATGATGAAAATGATCAAAAACTGCGAATGAAGGCTAAGCTAAATGAAGGCAACTCAAATTTGAGAGCTGCTAACTTTGACGCACCATATACCTAAAAAGTGACAGATAACTATGTCTCAAACTGTGAAGAGGGACTTAAACGTTAGAAAGGTAAAGCGTCTGCTTAACAAATATCTATCGTAAAAACAAAAGATTAATGGCAAAGCAAATTCTGCAAAACCTATAATCGTCTTAGAAAACCACAATGAGCAACAACATTGTGGACATATTTTTCCAAACAAAATCGCAATAAGTTTAGTTAATTAAACGCTATCTCCGAGACAATAAGTAACAATGGGGACCGATTAGAACAAAGTCGACGACACTGTAAAACTATTTAGTGCCGGCGATTTGTGGGCTCAAAACAAACTTCAATGAACTTTAGAAAGTCCGGACCGTCATAAAAGACAATTCTGACCGATACGTTGCTGGTATGTCATAAAAAACTCTGCAACTGTATAGTTCAACTTACCTTTGTGTTAAAGATAAAGCGAGAAAGTTGCACAACGGTCAGCTTTCTAAAATTCGATATTGTTTGTCTATTGTTCGTATAGCAGTTTTTGGTTGAAAGAAAGTTAACTGTTTTTGAGAAACGGCTCTAGTGGTGGATTTTTGAGTGGGTAAGTCTTAGGAATGTGGCTTCATTGCGGAGCACAGATTTCTGAGATATTTTATGATTTATGAGCTTTAAAAATTATTACTTGCTTTACAGAATAGTTTATTTATCGTCTATCTATTTGAGTTTACTAATCATAATAATGTTGGAATAACGGCTTTACTATGATCTTTAAAAATCTATTTGTTTTCATATTCTCAGCCCTTCCACAGTCTATAAGTACAGTATATAAAGTCGTATTTACTTTACAACGTTGAGTACAAAGTAGATATTCCCACCGTTAATGGCCAAAAGAATGTCCATTCAGAGCGCAAAATAGAACAAGGAATTCATAAACGCACACAGGTACATTTATATTTGGTGATGCAACAAGAGGAGTACGAATAAATTCTTCACATAATTCCAGGCATCTTATAAGTGCCTGGTACTTATAAGTGCGGGTCTTTCTGTCGTGCCAGGGTGCGGTTTGCTGGCTTGTTAGCGCAACACAATGCTGGGACAGTGTGCACGTTCCTACCATCAAGATACGTATTGGGGCCTAGCCACAAGCGGATGAAGAAAAAGCATGTCCCGCTTGGACATTTGCATTCACTAACAGTTCGCGAAACTGCTGGAATACGTTTGGTAGTTGAGTAGTTGTATAGTGTCTTGATGAATTTGTTGTTAGAATACAGAAATTTATAAAGGTTGTTAAAGACGTTGTAAAGGTCGTTAAGAAGACTTTATCTCGTCGTAAGTACCTATCGTTTGATAATTTCATTTCTGAAATTCAAAAGGTTCAATAAATTGATGATGAAGAAGTAAAGTAACAAACAAAGGAAAGCTATAACTTATGAACCGCAAATAAAAACTTCACTGCAGATATATTCGATTTAAATTAGGAAGTAAATTGAGCAATAAATTATACCACAAACAGTATGCAAACACAAAGAAACCGCACAGTGTGACTAACGTACAAGTAAATACGTGTTAATAGACCATAAACAATAATATTCGACTAATGCAGACGTTTACGACCGTCTTCCAACACGACAACACACATCAACTGTACCAAGCCTCATTGAATCGACTACGGTCCATGAATCGACTATTAAGATTAAGAAATCAATCGAATCAAATCGTATCGAATGAAAAATCGACTAGAATCTCAATTTTAAACACCGCTCGCAGAATGTGATTTTTATTCATCGATGTTAACTTTATGGGCGCGTAAATGTTCATATCCTCATGTTTATTTGCAAGTCAACACGTCTCCTTAGCGTCTTGGAAGTTATAGACTGAGGTGTTTCAGTTCATAAGTTTCTGCGCGAGTGTACTGTATACAGAACCACCTAATAAAAGGCCATGTTACGTGTAGGGAACGTTAGACACGTAATTATGAACTACCCAGTTTATTAAGGACTGCTTCTCCCTTCCCTTGGTAGGCTCGAAGGTAGGGAAAAGGGGGTTCGCTAGAAGGGCCACGGGCCAAGTTTGATTGGTGATGTTGAACGACGAAGTTTCACGTTGAACGTTAATTAGTGCATGCCTCACGTTCCCACTCTTGTATGGATGTATGTTCGCGAGATTACGCCTTGGATTAAAAAAGGTGGGCCGAACAAACTACCTATGAATTAAAATGACTGTTGAAAGTAAAGTTTACGAGATTGAGTTATTAATAAAATTCATCACAGCGGCAATAGATGGTAATATTAAGGGTAATGATGCTGCGATTAATGTGTGGAACAATTTATCGACAATTATGGTAGTCGACTCGAGATCAAATTAACACAAAGGCGCTATTGCAAATTAGACCTAACAGACACCTATCAGGCCACCTATAGTGTTAGATATTCATGATTGCGCTCGAGATACAACGCTAATTTATTGATAAGATCGGGCGATACTGATCTTCGACGATATTTAGCATTTTAGTTAATTAATTTGTTAATAGACAGAATACACATTAGATTAGGAATGATAATGATGAACAAAAATATAAATGCATACAATAAAAATACTTTGGTCATAGAGTAAAAACACAACAGAAGGCTGAGAGTACTATGGCAATAGGTGCCTGTTCAAGAGTGGCCAAAACAGGTGTGGAAATAGTCACATCTGAACGGAAATGATTGGTACATACAGTATTTCAAACAAAATGTTCTAATTGGTTTATATACAGGCTGTTACAAAAGTGCGAAAAATACTTGGAGGTTTGGAGTATCGAGGTATATATTTTATTATTGAAATTCGATAACTTTTAAATATTTTTCCTGCTACGATAACAATTTTAAATTGTAATATCTCAAGATCTATGCAAAATGTTTACAAATTATTTTTTGAATAGACTGCCTAACTAACTTACCACTGCCTGACCAACTTTTTTTGAATTATTTTTTGGCTGCTACTTCTGAATGCAGGTGACACTGTTTTCTACGCCATTTGATATGTTTTAAGGACGCAACACGAAAGTTGTCACAAACATTCAAAGAAAAAAAAATAGTTACTTATAATTTTTATTCACTAGGTATTTACATACCAGCTAGCGTATAGCTACGTGCTTTAATGATTATTTCGGACATTTCAAACATCCTGTATACAAAACATAGTAATCAGAAGTGGGCAATCTATCTCAGCGGCCTCTGGTGGGCCATAAATACACCACTCACCGCCGCTGTCCCAGGGGCTTGCGGACTGGAGTTTTATATGGTGGACTTGTGGGGCTGGGTGTGGAACATCAATGTACAGAAAATACTTTAATTGTAGGTATTAAAATTAGCGCTTATAGCCAGCTGCAATCACTGATAGGAGGTTAAGCAACGCTTGGCCAGGTCAGTCAGAGATTTGTGACCATAGTGGCATTTGAATTGAGCGCCTCCGTGCTTCGGAGGGCACGTAAAAGTCAGTCCCGGTTGTCGTCATCTAGACATCAGTCGTTAAGCCTAGTTAGAGGCCTTCTGGCAGCTTGAACAACTCTGACACCAGGCAGGCCGCTTACCATACGTTAAGAAGAAGATTAAAACTGGCATGATTTTTTATCAAACTCTTCCAGTAGATTATCTACCTTACACAACTTGATATAATTGAAATATTTTAATAAAACGCCCAGATATAAACGCAAAGTTTGGACCCGAACTAACCAATGCTTATTTTACAGGAACCCTAAGGTTGGGGGAAAGCCCAGTAAGATCTCTATCAAGACAATACATCGAAATTACAATACGGAAATCAAACCTGCTACCAACCAAAAGTCAAGCGGACGTAAACAAGACTACCCTGAGCGCAAAAAATATACGTTTTATGCAGTTATCAATGTAAATTCATTCATTCATTGTACAACGGTTAAACTAAATACTGTCACTTTAGTTAAGTTTAGTTCGTGTACCAACACCATTAAAGGTGGCAGCCCTGAACACATAACTCGGCATACAGCCGCAAGAAATTGTCACATCTAGATATCACCTTAGTTACCAGCACTTCATTAAAATCATTCCCTCGAACCTGTTCCCCATGGTTTATGAGCCCAGGGCTATCTATACCATTGTTAAGTCAGCCAACAGGTGATTTTAATTGAGTTTTGTATAATGCCACTACTAGTCCCGACTCTTAATGGACCCGAGAATTGAGTAGTTAATATTTCTTGTATGAATTCTTAAGGTATAGATGTTGTATATCAAGACGTTTGTGTAGGTGCTTCGTCGATTAATTTCAACTACAAATAAAAGACTGACAATAAATTGTGGTAATTCAAACAAAATTTGACAATTCTAAAAGTCTTTCTGTCTTGCTCATATACAACGATCGTGTGAAGGATGGAAATACAGTTACGTTTAGTTGTCTACCAACATAATCAGCACCAGTATCTGCCTAATGGAATTATAAAATTAGATTGATTCCATTGCAAAACTAATCCAAACTTTTTTTAACAAAACATTAAAATTCAAGTGGTGAATTAATAAAGAGATAAATAAATTTAAGAGCAGCGGGAATGTGGGTCTGCCGTTACGGAGCCGGTTCGTTTTATGTGCATATCGAAGATGGATGGCGCTGTGTGCGCTGCGGCAAGGCGCGCGAGTCGGCGGGGAGAGGGGGCGTGGGGGGCGAGGGAGGGGGTAGGAACACGCCGCCCCCCTCCACCGCCGCACCATAATGGCCGCGACCACTCGGGCCCCGTCAGACGACAAAAATGCCATAATAATGGCCCCTGAATAGTTTTTGCTGCACCGCTCCAAATACCCACTGGGCCCGTAGTACGTGACGACACGACGGTCATCTCTCTTTTATTGAGAAATTCGTCAGTTTTATACCCGTATGGAAAAAGTACATGTCGAGAGGAGCGGAATCCGGTTGCGTCATTTCAAACACTTGATAAGTATCGTTTGGGAACTTTTTCCGCGCAGAATTTCAGCGGAGCTCCACTCGCTTAGTATTCGACGAATGCTCGGTTTTTATCCGCTTCAAAGATGGTACGGTCACCTTCAGCTTTAATTGTGTACCAATAAAAAACTTATTTCTTTTATAGACTCGGGATCTTCACAATGGCTTATTAATGGCGATCCGCATTGAAATTGTAAGAAATACTGCCTGAAGCTTTTATCTAAGCGAACCAAATAAAGTGCTTAGCATAACATCTGTGCAGAGAAAAATCAAAATACCAATGAGAATTCAAAAATAAATCAGAAAGTAGGTAGTAAATTATCATGACTATACTTGGATAGAACGAATTCGATGGGAACTAAATTAATTTTATGAAGTCGCAAAAATTGCCAACAGGACTTACATGCAGCGAGCATGTCTTTATGGTCAATAAACCAGCATTTAACAAAAGTCAACACGAAGCAAAGCATCTCAAACCCACGAAACAGCTAATTAAACGATCTGCTAATAATGAGCCGTGTTATTATCATGGCGGCATTATTGAACGTCACAAAAGGTGGACCAATTAAGAGTTTCCCCGAATGTCCGAGCGAAAAGTTCAGAATGATAGCACCGTCAATTATGGCTGCCCGCCTCGCAGCCCGCTCCGCCAATTACCAACCAGCCCACCGATTGATAAAAAAAGAGTTTCGAAAAATTCGCCCAAACAAATTTCGGTATCTGTGCAAGAGAACCGCGGGCACTACTTTCCCAAAGACCAATTTCGACCACCGAGATGACCGAGACGCGACCGTCGATAATGTTAATAATTACCAACGCAAGAAAATTGTATGCAAGTATGCAAGCGTCTCGGTACGAAAGACGAATTCGTCGACATAAAAACTGTCGCCATAGGGAAGAAATTCAGCTTTTCACAAATGCCATTTTATTTACGAGCCGAGGAGTGGAACCTCGAAAAAACTAGTTCGCGCTTCATGTATGAACCATGACGCGGCCGCAAGAACAATCACCAAGAATAATTCATATTCCGAGCGCGCTGCAAACATCCAAAGACGATTTACGGCCAGCCTCTGCGATTCTGTCGCGACCGGTATCTTAGTTACTATCGAAAATAATTGGATTTCGATTGTGGGAGAAAAACGTACTCGGTACGTCATTACTGCTTACCATTTACAGTCTGTATAAATCGTAATTGGGGATGTAGGAGCGCTATCGCCGCATCGGTCGTGTCTAACGCTTCGATACCCGGGCTTAAGGGCCCCTCGCCTATTTAGTTCCCATCGGCGACTATGAAGGGGCGCCGAGCTGTGCGACACCTGTATGCGTTATTTTGTCGCATAAATTCTGTTCGATTCAGTCGCGCTGCGCCGCGTCTCCTGGTTTATTGAACTCGGTATCCAGATAAGGCGCTCCTTCCAAGTAGCGGTGAAAATACACTATAATCTCGTAATTTTTCTCGACTCGTTTGCATTTCCTGCAGAGTTCGTGAGCGAGTCATGCGCTTCTCATAATTAATTCAATTCAAATCACATCGCCCACGAGCCCTCCAATTTATCTGGTGAACCTTATACGGAACACGATTGTACTCTGAGATTTCTTCTCTCACTGTAAACATAGTATATATAATACATTCTACCTTTGCCCCCTATTTAGTATTATGTAATAAGGGATTGTATATCGTACGAGCCTTAGGTAAGCAGACTATGGCAGTGTATTAGCACACAATAAACTTATCTAAAGAGAATCTCCTGTGTTTGTAGCCGCTCTCCTAAAACGTCTATTTTCCACGCAGGCAATGGAAATGTCGTCGGGTCTGGATAAACGAGTGTGCAAGCTCCAGAGTGGGGGAGAGGGGTGGTGGGGGAGCGTGTTCTAATGAGGCGCGCCCAGTGTGCGCGGGCGCAGCACCGCGCTCACGCACGCCAACGATTTATGCACTTAGGTATGAATACAAAATGAATACCTACACCCATTTCAATTACGAAATACACTCTACATCGATCTAACCCTAACAAGTTTCCAAGCAAAAATCAAGTTTATGTTAATTACATACGATGCGCTTGATGTTGCGTATTCAAATAAACATGGCCGGCCGCTATAAATCAAGATAAGTCCGGATTTCCAAACAGCGTTGATACATGACCGCCAGAAATAGTTGCTTAATGACATCAGTAGCTGCTTCTAGCGATTCTGCCACTTAGCTAAGTATCAGAAACCCTTCGGGGTTCGTTATTTACGCACTCCCATAAACATTAGTTCACTTTTTCTCGTACACCCGAAATGCGGAGAGGTGCTTTAACATAATAAATATTAGCAAATAGGCACTTCGTATGTACTACCGTAACGCACTGGCTTTTAAACGAATTGCTTCGCATAACAATAAAAACGCCTATGGGCCCTTTCACACATTCTAATGTGCCCATGCTCCTTCATTTGTCGGAGGCTAGCACGCAGAGGAAATATTTTCCCAAATCCATACAGCCTTAAGGATCTCATAAAGCAGTCGTTTTCCCCACGCGAAAGTATGGAAGTGAGATTTATGTGCGGGACTTCGGTCTCGAGCCCGGGCTTTACTATGATGAATTGACACTTTTTCAGCACCGCCTACAAATTTCAACTCGAACAATATACGCGGCTGGAATTAACAATGAGAGGTAAGAGTTGCCGTTATGGCTTCAAAACTTTTAATGCCTCCGATGAGGTAAGGTGCTCGTAAATATATCCCATTCGTGAGATTAGTGGCTCTTTCCAAAAGTTGAATAACACCACTGAGTGTGGGTACGCTTAATTTACTTGAAATATTCCAACAGATTTTTTTGTCAATGTAAAACAAATTAACGCGAGATTTAAGCGGGTCGTTCAGTAAATAGGACTGACTATTTATATTTTAATTTTCTCCTCATTATGCAGTTTGAAGAGCCATGCTCACGTGTTCCTCGGGCCGGCAAAAAGTATAAACACATTATAAACATGAACGGGCCCCCGCCATGGCTTCGCGTCACGGAATCTTCGCCTGCATTTTTGCATAACAAACGCCGCTATGATTTGTTAGGTACGTTTTATCACATCGACTTGCCTACTAAATATTTTGTTGAAAAAGTAATTATATACGAATTCTTTAACATTTTATACTGACACGTTTGCGAAGAAGAAGAACACCGCGGTTACGTTAATAGAAGGAAATCTAGCGCCACAATGTTTTATGTAGATGACTTCATTCATCAAACGAAGCTTTAGGCAGTCGTCTAAATTATAATAATAAGCGAGCGTGAGCTCATCCCATGGCTGGTCTTAATAAAGCCATTATAAATATCTGATTCCTCGGTACGTCCAGTCGGTCGACGCCAAATGCCAAAGGGTTACCGGTCGTATATTTCATGAGACAAGGATAATTTAAATGAGACATTCATATCTCTTTACTTATCGACAACCGTACTTATTTTGACATGTAACATTGCGGCCTGTAGGGCCTTTGGATATTATTTTATTTCCTATTCAATACTTACTTCGTTATATTACTAGATATAAAGTCGTGATCATAACAAAGGCAAGACGTGTAGTTATGCTGAACTATTATAATTTAATGAAACTGTCTGTTGATAAAAACTCCTTGCCTTTAGCAAAATACAAGAAATTTATACAATGAATTTGCGGGGATGCTTACTAATTTTAATACTATGATTGTGCAAAATACTCATGACTTTAAAATATCCGCATTTGCAGAGGTCGCTGACTATCTGAGCAAAATAAAATAAAGATAGGCACACGATGTCGTAACCTGTGATTTAAGCGACCGGCCAGCTAACAATAGTGGCCGCGGTCGCATGAATAAAACTTATACAAATTTAATCAAAGAGAAATCTATTAGGAAAATGAGAAGTAAGGAAGGGAGCGCACCTATACATATTCAACGATGCACTGCATCACGAACGAGCCAATTTATTCGCAAACTCCTGACTATCTTGCTTTTACCTCCTCATATGTAAAACAGATATCTTCAACCCATCATATCGCCACCTGGTTAAAAGAATTACATAACTATTTCATTTATAATTGACTTTCCTTGATGTTTTATGTCTACAACTTCAAAGCGAGTTTATTTTCGTCGTACGACATCCTCATAATTATTCGTCCGGTTCTGTAATTTTATTTAACATTTTAATAATTAATTTACGCTCAGGTGGCTGTCTATATTATTCTTTATAGTGGATATGGAGGCAAGTTCTTGCCGGCTACCGACTGCCTAGTGCGGTGCGTTCCCGGCGCAAGTTTCCTTTAAAGTATTAATCAAGAGGCATGTTGCGTTATACCGTTCCTTTTTTATTTCGCAAGTGCATCTGCCTCTGTATATACTAATAAGTTAATAATATGTAAGTTCTGTATAATAAATATGTACAGTCAGCTTAAGCGTGGAATATCATCTAAGCGATCTATATAAAGCCTTTGATAAACAGTACATGCCATCATTTATGGGGAAAAAATTGCAAGTAATCATGTGGAAGCCTTTGAACTTAAACATAGTTTATACTATGATTAAGTTAATAGATAAAATTTGAATTTGATCATTTTAAGATAACATTGTCGTGACGTAATACTTCAGAGGTTGGTGTCCCACAGGGTCGTCACCTAGGACCCTCATTATATCAAATCGCATGCAGTTCCATTAGAGTTAGACCATTAGATACATTTTGTTGAGTTATTTAGTAGAGGCACATCAACAGATGGTATCGCTTATAAAACGGCTTTATCTAGTCACGCTGTTATGTACAGTTATTTCTGGAAACACGAGCCGGCTAAAAGGGTCCCAATTTTGCCATTATTTTGTGCTCCTATGCAGTTACCGAGACTAGATATCTGGACTTCATCTAAGGGAGTTTTGTCTAGCATGAAAAGGTCATTAAATAGAATACAGCCTAAGTATCCAAGTCAAAGTGGGCTTTATTGCCATCGACACGAAGCCCGACGTTAACTCGATGAAATGACTAAGGAATACATATTTAATTCAAGCTATTACATGACAGCTTTTTACTTTAAAACCTGATAGTTAAAAGCGGCAATAACGGAAACACCTTTTAAAAAAGTCGTCGCGCTCTTTAAGTCTATAAATTAATTCTTTAAATTAAAAAGCTTCCTTTTCAAACGAGGCAGCGTAGAAATATAGTTGCGTGTAGCGCCAGGCAGGCGCTAAAGTAGCGAGGATCGATGTCCCAATTGGGGGACAACTTGGATTGAGTGACGACGGAAAAACTATTCCAGCCTTTTGTATTTTGTATCGCAAGTCTTATTTTAAAAGATTGCTCAGCGAAATGCCGCTCTTTGTTGATGTTAGTTATTTGTGGAACATTATTTTTTCTGATATTTAATCGTGGTGACATAAATTCTTATAGCAAACAGGTGTAACTATAAATTCACAACTGTCATCATTCTAATTTCTTGTATATGCTTCTTCATATGATATAGTTATTTCGTTCACGAGATCAGATCGGCCCTAATACCTATCTGTAATCAATTTCAATAAGTGACCCAATGTTCACAAATCACTGCTTTAATACAAGAACAAAATCAGTTGGTAAAGTGATTTTGGACAATCAAGAAATATAACCATTAAACTGCCCTACAAACTAAATTAACTATTTGCCAAAATAAAGCTATTTTCTATTCGAATATAACAGAAATAGTATCACGATAAATGTTGGCAATATAATAGTGGCCTTAGACGTATTTGAATATCTTGGCGCGCATCGGTCGGCCGGCATTGTACTCGCTACCCAGTATGGACTTAATTAAGGAGAGGCAGAATAGGTGGAAGATCTACGGGAATTTAGAGGATGGTCACCGGTGGCCGAGCCAAATATGTGCTTATGGCTAGATTATTGTCGGTAGAGGTGTTGAATATTGGTAGAGAAATAATGGAGTCTAGAGTATCAAAGGATTATTTGCCAATAGAGTTGAGAAATAAAATAGAAGTGACATGAAAAAATCTCCAGACAGTACAAACGAAGGGTATAAAAGTTATTCTGAAGTTAAAGAACATTCCCAACTCATTCCTCTCTAGAGGCTTAACAATGATTCACAACTACAACCATTAAATACAATGATATTTGCACAATACGCTAATTTGCTCAAATTCGGCAGCTGGGAAATCAAGATGAGAAACTTGCACTCGTAGCGGTCAACGTTAACACCATTGGGAATACCAAACTATGTAGCCTTAGAAACGTTTAACAGCTTTGCGTGTTGAACTTGAGAAGTGAAAACTTGAGGCGAAACGAGTAAAATAGGAAAGAGAGAAGACTGCAGAAAATTCTACAGACAAAAACAAAACTCTTAGATTAAGAAGAAAATGGTAAGGTAATTAACAAAATTCTGTATCACACTATCTTCCACAAACGTCCATTCTCAATAAAGGTACCGTTAATACAATGTAACGATAACACTGTAAGGTAAACTATAAATTACAATGACTATAAATAATTCAGCAGCTCGAATTAACAAGAAATGTGGGTTCCCCTTTATGCAGTAATCAATTAAGTAACTACATATATAATTGTTTTAGGGAGTCAATGGAAGTAACTCGTAATTAAAATTGTTTATTCTAATCCAGTATTCAACTAAGGCGAGTTTTTCCACTACTGTACAACGTGTCCGCTGAGGAAGTTATTAGCGATAGGCGGCGAGCATCAGTGTAAGAAAGAAAAAGAGAATAATAGTTTGACAACTGAAGAAGTAATTTACCTAGTAGGTATTTACAAAACTCCGCCACCACAGATGGCCACAGTGGAATAAATGAACGAATGACTAGTACGCAAAGACGTCTCTCTATATCATTAAATGCTAGAGAACGTAGTCTAAGCATCAACCAACTAGAACTTAACAGCTATAGCGAGACAATTCGTGAATTCGTTATTTCACTCGTGGTATCATAATGTAAAGCTTATATTTCAATAGCTTTCCAAATCCGCTCCGCTCGTCCACCAAGCGCGTGGCACAGGAGGCCGCGGAGTTTACTGCAGGGATATAAATTAAATGCTTACGTTTCGCCTGCCCCGCTTCGCCAGTTTAATTAAGCGTCTCTTCCTTTGTGTCTGTATGTGCGTAGACGTTCAACATGTTCCCTGTTGTTCTTAGAGACCACTGGAGACGCATTGTCCCATGCTACGTATCAAAACTATGTATATGCGTTTGAATTTAAATTCCAGTCGGGGCTGCTCGCATACAAGGGTGAGACTTCAAGCGATGAAATACAAGGTTTTGGATGGAAAACTGAAGGTAAAGTAATTAGTATCCCGAAGGTTGTTTATCAAACATACTTGCACGTTTACGACCCTTATGTATTAGGTAAAGTTGTCCACATAATTGCGTCACGCAAATTGCCTAACACAAAATGTGTCAAAAAAGCAACTTTAATTTGTACAGGCTCCGGGTACTGACATGGCCGTGAGATTAAATTTTCAAACATGGCGCCCTCAATTAATTTTCACGGAGAAAAAATTTCATCATGTACCCGGTAACCTGTTGTTTAATCTGACGTAACATCAGTTATGGAAAAAAGTCTGAATACCTGATAGGGCAATCCCTCAATTTTCGGTATTGTGGTTTCCGCTGCTCGGTTCCCGATCACATTTTTTAACGAACTCAAAACACACACGCTCTACGACGAGGTTATTCGGATACTACAAAAACTTTAAGCCGTTGATCGTCCCGTTCCTTTGCAGGTACTAAAACGTTTTTTACCTCAACAATGGCGACTTTCTCTTGAACAATAAGTCAAAAAACTCTATTTTTTTCTGGTGCGTCCGATGCAACAAAGCCAACTTTCTCTTTGCACTTGTGCAATTGTTATCGTTAAAAAGTTCGTTACACTCAAAAAAAGTATTTCAACAGTCAGTATCAGTAGCGTCTCCGATCGAGCTATCCGATCCACGGCACAATCGTGATGATACTGAAAAACGGTATTCTTTATCCAGAAATCTCTTAACGAGGTTAGTTTAGGCAAACTTTTGTGATGTGATTTTTTGTTCGGTTTTATTTGGGCCCGTATGAGTATGTTATATTGTCGTTTCGAAGCCGCGAGTCCCTAACCAAAGGGTTGCGCTATTCATTCGTGTTTTGGATGCGCAGGAGTGAGCGTGATGCAACGATTCCATTAATGGCTCCCCAGTTAGAACGGAGAACACGTTTGGAGAATAATTTGAATACCGAAATGCAGATGGCTTCTTTTATCCGAGGGGCTTCGAGTCCGCCGAACTACAAGTTAATTAAGGTTTGCCCATCAATTAAATATTGGTTTTGATTGTTTTCATTTTGCAGATTTAGTTGCGTTCTTGATTTATACATTAATTGTATATTCTTAATTAAGAGGTCCATTGGCAGTCCGTGAGCTGGTCGACGGATATTTGCAATGCAAAAAAGTTGCCGACTGCCGATCAATATACCTACGTATGCAAATAAGTCAATAGATGTCTAATTTTGAGGGTAGTGTCCTGCTTCTGAATCGAAGGTCAGTTGGTAAGCTTAAGGTGAGCGAACTAAGTGGCTTATAACGCGAAAAAGGTAAATCTCTTCATTCAAATCCCGATTCGTATCTGGGACTATGCATTTGTTCAGCGAACGGATTCACTGAGCGAAACACCAAAATTTATTAGGTTAGTAGTTGCCGTAGGTCGATAAAACTACAAACCGACAACAGAACGGCGTAAGTCAATAAATCGGATAGCAAAAAATACGACCTACGGTTGAGAGAAACAGGGTAAATTTTTACGTGATGCCACTCGAAGGTTGTATGTCTGAAAAGAGCAATGCGCAGTGCAATTTTGTGATATCTTTTTCACTCTTTCAATGGCGGAGCAGCTAGGCGACATACGGACGCTATAGTGTTGAATTAGCATATTTATTGCTAGTTACACGCCGAAATAAATTTATCTTAGGCCGCTGAGCCTGGGCCATATTCGCCTTTTTGCATCACATATTCTCGGTTCCGTTCAGCCTGCTGGGTGTGGCTAGCGGTTTCAGCGTGAATTTCATGCATATTGCTTCGACAACGTGTTCCAAACTGTAAACCGTTAGAATTATTGCCTGTTTCTTACCTTACTCTTCCTAAGAAAATCTGTGTTCCTAGTACTTGTTGCCTTCGAACTTTTTTTTAGGTGAAGTCACTACCTACTTCATTATCAAGTCATTATTTTTTATTAGGTAACACTGACATCTAGCGGCAAGAAAATATTTTTTATGGATTTTTTTTCATTAGCTTAGGTTTAGGTTAGGTAACTCAACTTATAGAACTGTAGGTAGGTATAACCTATTCCATCTTAATTAAATATTCCATATCTAATAACAAATAAAAACTTACTACATAAGTACCACCTCATTTTACCAACTAATTTCAGTAAAGCTCATAAATTCAGTGAAAATGTCCTTAAAAGTGTATCATTTGTCTCAAATCTGTCACAAAGTTTTCCGGGATAAGCTGAGCTTAGAGGATCACTTTGTTTATATCCGGCCCATAAACTGGATACTTTCGTAGATGCCATGGGATTATAACTCTTAAGTCATCCAACTAAAGTGCTTGAAATGATGACATTAATAGAGTCTTAATTTTGTTAAATTATTGAAATGGAATTAATTAGCTTTTGAATCGAGGAAACCAAAAGATGCCCAATCGTGCTTATGTATTGCTGTAGTACCTTTTCCTCTTCGTAAGGTGATATGAAGCTTTTATTACCTGCAACAATAAAGAATCAAATTTAAAATGTATATTTTAATTATTCGGCAGCGCAATTCGTCATTTATAAATAGGTAGCCGTGCTACCTGCCCTCGGTGGACACATAGCTGGCACATACGCACACTCCGTAAACGCCTCTGACGAAACCGGTCCGCCACGCTGCGGGCATACAAATACTCGGTACCCCCGTTCGAACACATTCTCCGTCTTTCATCGGCGCCAAAACATCACATAAATCCAACTCGCTCGCTCACCCTGGCCAACTTCATGGCAATGCGCACGTCGACCAATCAGCGCGCGCCGCACCATCGCCATATTGAATCGCGCGACCGAGCTGCCCTCTGTCCGAACTAATGTACAACAGTGTCGTGTTTTCTGCAATGTTTTTGTGCGTTTTTCTCGGTTTAAAACAATTTTCAACGTTTATTTTTCGTATAATGAGTGGATTATCGCGTGTTATGTTTTTGTTGGCTACCGTTTAATTAATTGTTTGGCGATTTTGTGTGGAAACAAGCGGGTAATGTCAGGGGACGCCGCGTCGTATACCTAGAGCTACGTTCACGCCATGGCAGGCTTTGTTTTCTAAATAATTTTGTTTTTTGCATATATTGATTGGATTTAGGTATTACCTACGCTATTAGTCACTGTATTTATATTACCCTATATTTTTAACACCATAATTTTGATCACCCATAGGTTATTATTTCTCTAATAAGAAACCTCTACATTTTGTTTATTTACCTACTCGGGTAGCGTAGGTAAGTGTATATAAGAGTATTAAATAGTATTTCCATGATTAATATCTTTAAGACGTTTAACGACACCTAGTTTTAATATTTTTCCAATAATTTCTAGCTCTACAAAATGTAGAGATAGTCAATGTAGAGCTTGTTTTGATTGTGCGGTGACAGAATCATACTAGGTAAGTAAATAATTGGAATTCAAGGTATTTACTAGAGAATAAGCTGTATTAAATCAAATAGCGTAACAAAAACTTAGTGTTGATATTATAAAATTGGAAAATGCACCGATATATTCATAACCTATAATATATTAGGTGCTTGTATTAGATTATAAAAAATCAACATTCTGCACTATTTCCATGTAATTTAATGAATAAAAAAAATGGATTTGCTGCTAAACTATATGGTTTATTATTTCAACGCGTTAAATTATGTGTTTTTATTGATATTTCCTTTAGAACAACCTCCCGACGGAGATATCAAACTGGCCGTCCGACGGCGCATGCGCTATGTGTCATACTGTTGTTGGTACTGAAAAATTACTGAAATTAGCTTTATTCGTTTAATTTCATTTATGATTCACAATTTTAAAATTATTTCACATGATTTAACGTAAATGTTAATTTATAAAATGAAATGTAGAGATGAACAAACGATCAAAGATTTTAAAATAAAAATAAGTAAGTATCTATATATTAAAATACTAATAATACACTTAGAAAAAATTCAAAACATAAGAAACAAACACTGTATTTTCTCAGCTCATTTCACAAAAGTCGGCAATGTATTCCTTTGGCTCGTTCAAGACAAAGATGCAGATAAACTTGGAATCGCACATGGAACGATATTGTGAAAGTTGTGCACAGCTCTACGTACACTCTGAATCTTAAATAGGACACTGACGGATAGTTGCATCTGCATAGTAAAAGTTAGCAGGGACGTCTCTACCTAGAGTCGATTTGGTATGTTTAAATGTTTACTTTTTCATTCTTTTTATACAAATTATTGCCAACATTAAATATGTCAACGCCAATTAATTGGCATAAAAAAGCCCCGATATTTATTTGAAGAAAATTATTTGGGGATATTGTTTTGACAATATTTGAGCTCTCGAGCATTTTTTTGTGGACAATTATGCCTTACATTAGCCATAGGCTGGGCCTATAAAAGTGATATATCTCTAGCATTATTCTTGCAATACATTAAGCGGCTATTTACCTACAGTGCAACGCTTGCATTACAGATAAAATACGGTGCCAAGTCTTCCTCCAGCAAAAGAAGCGAAACGAAAGGAAAGATTTAGTGTGGAAATTTTGGAAGTCAGCCGGCACTGCTGTGTGGCTTCCATTTATCACGTGATGGAAAAATACCGGCGACTTCCGACGAACTTCCGGACTGGACATCACTTATTTACTTAGGTACGGTTCAAAACTTTCTCTGCGTTCCCCCTAAAGGAATGCTTGATGGGGCTTGTAAAAAACGAAAAGTTCGCTCCGCAAATGATCCAAATTAGCTATAACCGTGTAGTCTAATTTAAACAAACGGCCCGGACCTAAGCCTACTTAAACAAATTTACAACGATCGTTTCTCCTGAAGGTGACCCAAATTGCCATGAAAAAAGTTTAACAGCCCTTTATTTCAGAACAAACAGAGGCGGCTGGTGGGAATCCCGTGTAATCCGGCCCACTTATCACGCGTGCAAAATGCAAATTCGACCGGGCCGGGCGTACGCAGAATTAACGAAAACCGGACCGGTACACGTACGTCACCGAAATTGTCAAAGTTTACAAGTAACATTAACAGGGGGTAAACCGGGTAAACATGGTAATAATATGAAGTAGGTAATCAAGTGGGACGTGGAGGCATCACTTATAATAGTGTGTTTTGAGGTTGGAAGAAAAAACTTTTAATTAATATTTTAATGTAGAAATTAAAATTTATTAAAAGTAAAACAATGTAAGAATTTTCTTAATAAGCTAATTCTCCATTGAAAAAGCATAGGAGAAGGTGTAGCGTGTGTAGGTGCTATAGAAACGACCCGCTTTTCAATAGCTCTTCACATTATTGATTAAATTCTGAGAAAAACTTGGCAAGCATTTACTAATGTTATGTGCTTCGTATTAAGGAACAATTACGCGAATACCATACGATTTCCGTGGCGGTATTTGTCACGTATATTACGCAATAATTCAAACTATACCACAGCCGACGCGAAGCGACAAGAAAATAAATTTATCATTTTATTAAATCAGCTGTTTATAACGTTTCGCTTTTATTTATTTTAAATTAACATTACGTTTTCCAATAAAGAATGAACCACGAATTTATAAAATGGCTGCCCGAATGTCAGCGAGCGCGGTAGTGACTGACTGGAACTTGAATATTATTACGATTCCATATTGCCTCTCGTTGACTGCCCTATAAATTGTAACTTATAAACAAGCATTTTAATTAGTTATCTAACACAAACTTAGTCTATTTTTAACTATTTTCTTTAAATTATATCTACTCTACGTTTGTGTAAATTATGCTGTGACATCAGAGGGTCCAATTATAATATAATTATGTTCTAACATTTGATATTTCGGCGCCAACATTAATATTCGTATACGGGGAGCGGCTAATCTTCGGCCATTTTATCCGGGCTATGGTCTGCCGAATCCCGGAGCTTAACGCCCTGTTTGTTGGCTCTAATACGCTTTTAACACCTGCGTTTCAGAGTTGCGTAATGTTTGTATGAAATAATGTAGCTTTTGTATGGAGTGCTGAGTGAAATGTGGGTGGCCAGTGAGTGTGTAGCGCGTGGGCGGCTCAACGTTGCAATTGATTGACTGATGCGTACCTACTGGAAATTTTAAGTTACGATAACGTATTTTATTCGCAATTTATAATCGTAAAATAATTCGAAGTAATTTTTATTGAATTTTGTGTTTCTATACGATTTTTTTTTAAAATGCGGGTTATTCCGCATTCGTCCTATAATCATGCATCTCGTTTAATATTGTTTTCTTTTTCATCTCAGTTCGTCTTTCCTTACTCATCCTTTGCCAAAAATACATCAAAAATTATTAACATTGTGTTTAGAATCAAATCCCTTTGTACATTGTAGGTAACTATTCAAGCAACCGTATTTTATACCTATTAGTTTAAAGTACAAAGCACTTACGCACGTGTCGCATTCTGTTACTAACATGACCACATAGGTATCCGACTATAGACTCATAAATAAACCTGGGTTACACAGAACTATTACAAATTTCGAGTCTAGAAACTATGTAGACTGTAGAGTACATACCTACTACGAGGTAAGTATAAAATTATCTACCTGTACTATGTTGTAAGAATATAGTTACATGGATACTTAGAGTAGGTTATACTGAGGTGGTCAATATTCCCATGAAATCCGAATTTGATATCATCCCAATATCAGAATTATCATACTTAGCCGAAGCCAAGGAAGTAGCTTATATGTACTGTAAACAGGTTTCATTATACTACCTAAAAATATTGGATACATGCACCGAAATATACAAATATTAACCACATGCACCTATTGACCGATATGTCTCATGTCAACGTTGAATAATTAATGAATAATTAGATAATTGCTTATCTGCTCCGCTTTCAATAGCCACTATCAATAGTCGTAGTGTATACCTAGATATTCTAATCATATAACGCAGGCCTCAGTGATAACATCTTGAGTAATTTATTGGACAATAAATTATCTAAATATACGACCGTTTATGATATCCTTGGATAAAATTACAAGGAGTATTGATTATGATAGAATGATAGTGTTGATGCCGATAAATTAATCAATATTCATTCGATCACGTCACGTCGTTACATACCAAAGGGTCAACACAATTTAACTGACATGGGGCATAAAATAAAAAATAAAAACTAGTATTAAATAATGTATCCAAACAATTGACTTTTCAAATCGACTAAATTCAAACGTTACTCTGAAATAATTATATAGCACTGAGATTTGAGTTATTAAACATAATTCAAGTTGAATAGATTCAATTTAGTAGACTCAAACGAAACAAAAATATAGAGCTGATTAATTTTGACGCTCCATACAAAAATGACAGATACTACTTCTCAAACAGCTTAATTAATTAGGAACTATAATTTTTCGTAGCGTTACAGTAGTTGGCCACCGGGTGACTACCCTATCTCCATGACAACAAGTTCAAAGAGTTCTAAATTCAAAAGACCATAGTTTTAAACAAAACGCAGTACTCATTGCTTTGCCACCGTTTAAATGAGTATCCATTCATTTCACCATTGAGTAGGTACCAGGAATGTATAAATAACAAGACGTATCTCAACAAACTGACTGATACAAATATAACCAATTCGATCAATGTACAAACGAGTAGGCATAGATATTTGCCAGACATCCAGTTTTAGTGAAATCAAATTGGTATAATAATAACGCCATGTTCACAGAGTAGCCAGATATGGTACCTACCTACTATCATCGCAATCACTAAACTTGCAGTGTTAAACACGCTTCATTTCTTGAATAAAAAAAAACAGGCCAAGTGCGTGTCGGACTCGCACATAAAGGGTTCCGTACCACCGTAGAATATATGAATAAGATTAACGTCAATGAAATAAGTCAGAAGCAGCAACTTCAAAAGTGTAGTCAAAAGTTTATTGTATAGGGACCCCATTTATTTTTAAATTTTATTTTAGTTTTAGTATTTGTTTTTGTAGCGGCAACAGAAATAGGTACCTACACATTCTGTGAAAATTTCAACTCTCTACCTATTACGGTTCATGAGATACAGCCCACTGACAGACGGACGGACAGCGGAGGCTTAGTAATAGGGATCCGTTGGCACCTTTTGGGTACGGAACCCTAAAAACCTATTAAACACAAAAGAAAACATTTTGCTCTATTATGTTCACAGATTAAAATTAAGAACCGACAAAGTTGATCCATTGTTTCAACTATAATCTATTCAGTTTTCTATCTTCAACCTCAGTGTTGAAGGCGGGACGCACTGAATTACTACGGCTTGGAGGCTTGCAACATTGTCAGTAATGGGTCGTTTCAGACGCGATATCATCTAGTAGCGAGAGGTTGCACTGGTAAATTAAATTACAGTAATTTTACTGTAATTTAATTTAAGAATCATAAAGTAACAGCTCCTTAGATCTGGCATTGTGTTTATAGTTCAATTTATTTATTCAAGCGAGAAATGTAGTAACACAATGTTTTAAGGGGCGGTTAGCATAAATATATTTATGTAATAGACTTTCGCAACTTGCACTGGTTTTGATATTACTTGCACTGTGATCGTCCTACAGTCCACTGCACGGTCCCTACAGTGCAAGCGTTAATAAAAGTTATACTATGTATAATTCAACAGATACAGTCATACTACTAGTCTCTATACTACAACAAGTAATAATACTACTCAGTACTAGATAAAAATTGACCGAATAAATAGGTGAACTAAATTAAATTTTAATTGGTTACATTATGTAGGCGAGGTATGAATATCCGTTAAATATTTTTCGTGACTCTACGTTTTGAATCACCGTAATTTAATCCATAAATCAATATCCGTTTTAGTTGGTCGGGGACGGAGTTATTATCAGATAATAACCAATCGTTTACGTTAAAGGCCTACGCACACAACGCGAAATGAGTCGGATCCTAACGCTGCTTATGCAAAAGCACGCAACAACACAAATCTACTTAAGCTCCCGCGATGTATGTGTATTTACAATATTTCTATTACGATAAATTGTTCTAAATTTTGTGGCTCAGCCCAGGTGAGGGCATATCTGCATATTTATGAAACCACGGCAGCCTTAATGGGAACGTCTCGGTTTTAAAAATGGCGGAAAATGTTCGTTTTTTTACCCCCGCAAGTTTTTAACAAGATCCGCGTTATTTATGCTGTACTAGGGCGGGTATCTGATGAGATTTATTGCGGGGAGCCGTGACGGATCGGAGAAGTTCGCCAAAGGTACGTTTCGGCTGAATTTAAATTGGCTGCTTTACGTATTTGTGTATATTTTCCGATAACAACCGCTCTGAAAATCTTTTTTGTCGATGGCGGGGGAAAAATAAAATGTACTTACCTACCTGTTAACCATCTCCTACCTATCCGAGCAAATTTTCTGCTCTGAACTGTTCATTACTACTATCCAATTATAAGGCACAAATAGAACTGGATCCAGAGATGCTAGCCGGAGTAAGGACCCTGGACCTTAAGACCGCAAGAAGCGTGCGTGCGTTGGCTATCACTGCTTATTTTACTTTTTGGTAATTTTGGTATTTTAATTTCTCAAAAATTAAATACTTAATAACCAACGAAATTACACTCTTTAAGATTCTAATCAAATGTTTTAAGACCTATTTAACATTTATATTTCTGCCTTAACTAGGTATATTATGAGTTTTCTTTAACGACCATTATTTACAACTAATCAAAAACCGTAACAGGTAAGTTACCTCATCAAAGCTATACCGCAGTCGGTTAAATTAACCGAACTATTCCTACATAAGCTCATTAATTAATTAAAAATAATGTTATCATAATAATAAAATCTACTATCTTAACTATATCGGAGATTTCAAAGTTATTTCATGGCAATTACCCACTGCTCTTCTAAACGAAGTAACTATACACTCGCTAATTAATAATAAACTTAGTTGAATTATGTATTTATGGTTTAAATTTAGTTGTTAATTTGTAAATTCCAGATTCGCTAATGAACGAATAGTTAAGGCCTACGCGTTATTATGATGTTAAAACTAACTAACTTAGATTATCTCATGTTACATGCTTTGAATTTATATTTACTTAGATATAACGAGCTTATATAACGAAGGTGAGTATATAACATTAAGTACTTAATGTTATATAATTACTTATACAAACAAGTAACCAAGTAAACAGTAAGTTTTTTGTCAAAGAAACCCTTAACCCTATTAAGAGCTGCAAAAAGTACTTTTTCATATACGTAGTAGATTTTAGTAGAGGAAACAATATAAAGGTATAATCCGGTCCAAACTACAAACAGAGCAAATTATGTCTATTTACCCGTATATATTTCACAAGCTTTTATTTTAAACTTCATTTAGTACTTTGATCACTTATAACATAAAACCGTCCAAAGACCAAAACATCCCATTAAAAATACACTCTTTTCCGTCTATCTTACTTGGCACTTATTCAAGCAGCTTCACATGCCAGTAACATAAATAAGCACACGTCGCCCCACCAACTACACTCGGTTGCATAACAATGCAATATCTAAAATTAATTCAAAACGTAAACACGGAATCTTATATCACAGCAATTAACTTACAATTAAACGTCAGTCATTGCTTTATCTGTCACAGTTACTACCGACTCGTTTGTAGTACCGACCATTTTAATAAGACCTTAAAAACATCCCATTTTCCCGCAAAACTCTCGTTTATTCAAGGAGGGGAAGGCGGCAGGGTAGTTCTCAGTATCCTGGACTTGGTATCCCAATGCAAATCAGTCAGAGGTCAGCTGAGGTCGTAGATAAGCGCATGCGTTGACAAAGCAATGTTGTGTGATATTATTCGTAATTGCTGTATCCGATTATGCACTGTTCCTGGACCTCTCTGTTAAGATTGATGCGAAAACAAGTTTATCAATAAAGAAAAAATATTTCCGTGACGCAAATAACACAGAAAAATAAAAACAGAAGTGCAGCTTATGTATATTATATAACACAGAAAAATAAAAACAGAAGTGCAACATATGTACATTATGTGTATTCACTATAAAAAAATAATCTACCGATCATGTATTGAAATTACTGAAATTAAGGCAGTCGATTGACTGTTTAAATGTATAGCTTAATTCATTTAAGTTACTGGTTTCATAATAAACTTACCAAGTTGTATTTTAATAAACATGAGATTCTAATGCAATTAAGTAACAAATCGGATATCAATCAATCAGTCCTAAGCCGGTTTGATAAATTAACAAACTGCCTGAAAATTTACGTTAAGTAAAGTAACTTAGTTATTTTTTTCAACAGTTTACCTATAGGCAGGATTTACAAATAATAAATGAGTGCAAAACTAACATTAATTAAAAGTTGTATGTAACAATAGCATTGAACAATATCTTTGTGAACAAAGAGAATCCTCATTATAACCGTGGAAGCCGGTAACTAATTGCAAACACTAACTAACTGAAAACTAAACTTTTAGCCGTGATAATAAGGTGTTTGATACACTGAATACAAGAGAGTGTGCACCTACGTTGAGAGAGAGAGAATATACCTAGGAAGTGCTTAATACTTGAGTACCTACCTGGTAAGATGTCAATAAAGTAATAAACTAATCTGACAATTTTGATAATCTGTGGTTTTGATTATTAAAAACAAATGAAAATCAAACACTCAAGCAACTCTTTTTTTTCCTGACAAAAAAAAAGATTTGAGGTAAGTAATAAAATAACAGTCGACTACTACCACGTATCATTGTCTATTCTCTGCCTTGACAATGAGGAAGTCTAAATTAATAAATTAGTAAATACGGTATACCCTCATACTAGGTCACGGAACGTCCTATCTTTGATACTATGCAACTAAAACTACAGAATAAAGAATTCAAATAGAAAAGAACTAAAAAAATTGATGTTAAGTAAAGTACTAAAGTAATATATTTACCTTAAGAAGGTAACTAATGAGGTGCCCATAAATAGCTTCATGTATTATTTATTTACCAAATGCACTTTTTCGGCTTTCGCGGCGCGACTGTGAGACACTATTCACTGGAGATTAAGCTAAGCTTTTACACTTTGAGATAACGAATCGTTGCTAACTTGCAGTTCTGTTTTTAATGAAACTAAGATTTTATAACGAATAGGTACACGAACCGTGTACTTAACAGCAATATGATTCAGATATTTTTCATGCTATTTTTAATGCAATAAAACTAATTTATTTGAAGAAATCATGTTTACGCGGAAAAATGCTGATTAATTTTACATTTCATATATTTTAATTACAAATAAAGTACAATAATAAATCCTTCTCAATACCTACGACGGTAATTCAGGCCACAATTCCCCACGCTGGCCCAGTGCGGGTTGACAAAATATCGATAAAAACAGTTTCATACGATTTAAATTCAGTCGGTATTCGTATAAAAGAGGTTTAAACGAGCACCAACATCTATAAACACCATCTCGTTACGTCAACAAAAACAAATGGAAACGTATCGGCATGGTTACGATACAGAATGCAACACATGTCACTAGTTGTCGATATGCAAAGTCGATTATGTATGAATTATGTAAAGTTCCTCGATACAGCTGCCAGTGTTAGCCACACAATGAGCAACAGCATCTGGGAAGCACTTTTAAGACTTGGATTATACCTGTGCCATAAACCGTAGAACGTAGGTACTATACCTAGCTTTCAATTTTTTGGAGCAAAGCAATGCCCTTTCTATATTTTCTTTTATTTTCTCGGAATTTAATATTGTTGTGTCCAATCGAAAACCGCGTTCCAATTACAAAAGTTCGAATCAACCGTTTAGAAATTCCATTCGAAATTTAAATTTTAATAAAACATAACCGTGTTCGTGTATTCATACGTCACATCAATGCTTGGTTCCATGGGCTGTGTGCTCGCAATTTACGTCTCTCGCGGGAGACGAAGAGTAATGTCGGCGTAGGGAGAAAAATAAATAAAAAATCGCTACGAGTCGGTCGACAAGTTCAGCCAATTATAACTGACAAGCGGCGCAGGCGCGCCCGCCCTCACAATTCAAGCCTTCAAGCCACATGGTTTAGTAATTCAATTTTTAGCTTATTACAATTAAAATGAGTTGACTCATTAGTAGAGGGCCTAGTAGACAAGTATTCAATTAGGAAATCTCCTCACGTGTTTGAATACGATAAATTTGAATAAAATTAATAAGGCTACTTATTTATTCGCTACGTGTCCAATCTGACTGTACACAATCTTTGGCGTATAAAACAAATAAAAAGTTAACAAATTCCATATCGTTCCATTTTCAAATTCTATTTATCTTGGTTCCACCTTCATTACAGGTACGATCGAAAAGTTGAAAAGTGAGTCCGAATGAATCATGGCGTGCGATCCTTAAGAAATATTACACCCAAGCTGGCACCATAAACCAAACGGCGTGGCAGAGGCGATACAACGATAGCGACACTGCAAGCCCCGACAGACACCGCAGACATTCGCCTCAACCACTGCACAGGGTGTTGTAAATCATAATTATTAAAAAATATATATTATTTTCACTAAAGCTTGAGAATTCCTCCTTAAAGTTAGGAGGTTAACAATTATCCGAAAAAGAAATTTAGTTGTTTTCTGCTGATTTTAGATAACAGTGGCCTTAAAAATATTCTTATCTTAATTTAGAAGTGCGAAAAAGATCATCATTACTGTCTAATTAAAGAAAACAATGGCACGTAAAATATTTAATAGATAAAAATAAACGCGTTGGCAGCCACGCAAGTTGTGGTAAGCACTATTTTCACACAATCAGTGTCTAGTTTTATGCGAACATTTACATTGAGAGACGCGGAACTCTTTGAAATTATATGTATTTACCACAGTATAAAAATGAAACATCTAACTGTAAAACAGATAACGCACTGTAATTACAATAATATTTATTTCTTTACCGCAACCTTTAACGTGTCACGGAAACGCTAATAAAGTTCTAATTACCACGATAAGAAACTTAATTGAGGGTCCGAAAGAGCCACTAAAAGTAACCACCTGTGTGCGTCTCCCACATATTTTACTCACCAACACAGGGACGTAATGAAGCAATTATATATCGATATTTTTATGCATAAAATGCTCGGCGGATATCTGGTCGGGCCGCGTCGGGACGGTCAGAAATAAAACAAAGAGAGTGGTTATTGTTGGCGCGGGTAGGTGTGTGCCCGTCTCGGTTATCGAGCTTTTAACCCGACGCGCGACACGTCCCGACATCGACAGGATTTATCGCCTCACTAGCCCACCACTCATTCGTATTTCTCCGGTGGAATAAATATGGGATAAACAGCTAAATGATTGAATGCGATCCGCGGCGATTTTTGTCGAATAAGGTGACTTATGCGAACAAGCCTGTTGGGCAGATGCTGAGGAATTGATGCAAGGAATTTAGTTGGTCGGCACTTGAGAAATGCGGATGTATTTACAGATATTCAGTCACGATGATGGTAGAGGAAACCTGTAGCCAATTGACTGCAGCTCATATTCAGGCTGGCTTAACCGGAGTAGTACCACCCTCTCACAGAAGATCGATGTACAGTAGCTATTATAGCTGCGATGAGTGATAGAGTCAGAAGCCCAACTACCCACTTCGGATCGGCAACGTGTGCGCGATGACTTAGATTGCAACTATCTATTATATAGGCTACGGTAACTGCTTAATATTAAGAGGGCCGTACGCTTGTTTGGATGTACATAGGCTAAACCACGTTAAGTCTGATAGAGTCATTGGAACTTGCGCATTTTGTAGACTCATCACAAACGTATGCACGCCCGGTGACCGACTCTATGTTATCAGTATAATACTTTTACCTTAATGTTTCACTCAGATAACTGGTAGACTTTTGGTGATATAGATATAGACATTTCACTTGCCAAGTGTAAGGTCGTGGCCGCACTGGTTAGGCGATTGCGATGCGACGCCAATTTCTATACAAATGTTCGCTTATGTGAAACGGCCACCGTCCCAGTTTTACAGGGGTTAAATCTCCGTCGCGTCGCGGTCGCCTTACCAGTGTGGCCCTAGCCTAACATCTAACGGGATCTTAGAATCTGGACAGTTAATATTGTTCGTTAATGTATCAGACTAATGTTAAGCTTGAAATAGTGCGCAGATAAATCCAATCCATAATCAGTAATTCAACCTATTTTCCCCTCGGCTGAGTTACTAGTTGCGTGGAAAGATAAGCATAACGATATACTTTTACTTTTCTTTTATTATCAGATTAAAAACGGAATATTGTTGAATGTTGACGGCCGTTTGGCGCAGTGGTTCGAAGGTTAGCCGCTCGGCTTACTGCATCGGGTGGTTGCGGGTTCGATTCCCGCCAGAGGCAAATTTCGGAAATGGCCTTTTTGTAATTTGCCCCGGGCTGTCACCGGGATCGCCTCCAGTCCCTTGTATGGTAGCCATAGTACAAGCGTTGCTTAGTTTGGGATCATAGAGTTGGTGTGTAAGTCTGGCGATATTTATTTATTTACTTATGTTTGAAATTAATACATTACAAGTTTTATAAAAAATCATGATTTTATTTTTGTTTGAAATATATATAAAAAATATTTTAAAATAGTTCTCCTCCTGCATTCACGTAACGCTACCCAGTAAATAACTTATCTAGCGCCTCTCATGCATCGACGTAGAACTCTACAATTAGATACGTTAATCGTCAATCTGAACTATTAGCTTGATGCCCTATTGAACCATTTGAACCTTACTAATTGCCTTCCTGGGTTAATGAATTATTATTTACAATGTAGAGTTCTGATAAATTACTACGATATGCTGCAGTAATTAGTAGGTAGTTATAAATGAGTAAAATAATTAAAAATTCATTTATAAAAGTAGAATCCTCCTCTTAAAATAAGTTTTTTTAGATATTTGTTATTTATTATACTTATTCGATAAATATAATAATAGTCATCGTGGCTTTCATAATAACGATCTAAAATATGTATTTAAAATGTTCCTCAGCATAAAATTAGAACTTCAGGAAAAAAGTAGAGTAAAGCCAAGGCGTGCGTGCCGCGACCAGACTTGGCCGAGTTTGTTCAACTCGCATCGGACTTCAGTTAACTCGTTCTGGTCGATTTATGTGAGGAACTTCGCGGTACCTCGCGACACTCGCTTCCTTACTGCCTCGCGATTGTTCGGTAAGACATGCGAATTTTTCCACTTTTAATTATGTAGATAGAGCCGTTGGTTTAATTGTTAAAATAATAGAGTTAGTTAAAATAAAAGTTGAGAAATGAACATAGAGAAGTTTAATTAAAAAACCCAGAAAATATATAAAATTTCATTCAATTCCATTTAACAAGCTACAAAATTCCAGATTGCAAATTTATCGTTTTACGATTTCACTTACAGCCGGTTCATTTAACGGAGATGCCTGAAAAGGTCAAATTAACAGCAAACATTCTCGTTTTAACACAGTAAAGTGAATATTTATGTATTACCATTACATAAATATGACGTTTTACTACGCCAAACAGTTCTATATGTTTATTTAACATAGGTTTAACATAGATGCGTGTTTACATACCTATGTTAAATATTGATGAACATAAACTACCTGAAAAAAATTACTGAAACTGCGTCTGCTATCTTCAAAACATATCTAATTCAGCAGTTATTTTTAAACACTGGCTTAGTTATAAAACAACCATTTTATGACTTAATTAAATGTAATATTTATTTCAGTTCTGCAAAACTTCATCAGTTTAGATACCTATATGTTTTCCTTGAAACGATTACCTAAAGAAAATTTAGTTAATAGCGGTGAAAAATGTCATTTTGATAAAACTTCTATGGATATTTCCCCTCTATTTTATTTTTAACCCCTTCAAATAAAATTTAAGTAAAAAGGCAATTTTACACTATTCATTGCAAACATTGCCTACGTTAAGATTTTTTTCTTAATTTTGATAGTACCTAACTGGATCAACACGCATCTTCTGGGTGCCCTCGCTCCACCGTCATCTTTACCTCTGCGGCAAGATTGAGGCCAAGAGCAAGCCCATTTTGATTACCAAAAAAAGCAAGCTTCTTTCTTCAAAATCCAAGTAACAAAAGTAACAAGTACATGCTTGGGTGTTAAATACCGTACAGATCAACTAGCCGACAGTCTATCCCGTCTTATGTCCGTAGTGTCGGGACACCGGTGTCAGCGAGCTGACAATTAGCACGGTGACATCTGACGACACTGCACGCTCGTGAGGCACGACGTGCCCTTACGATCTTTATGTACCGAACAGATTATCTACTACAATGTCTGGAGGAAGAAACTAGAATTCCGACACAACTATTGAAGTACAAGCTTGCTAAAATATGGTTGTTGTTAATTCATTAAGATTCTAAGGATGAATCGCATGTCACTTACACATACGTTGGTGCATAAAAAGAAAAACATAAGACAATCCATTTTTTTTTAATGAGATTTTTTTTTAGTTAGGACCTACTATCAAATGAGTGATATGGTGGCCTGAAAGTCAAATAATCCTGGTTAAAAGTGTCTAGCCAAAGAATTATAGAAGATATGTACTAACGAATACACGAAGGAGCCTGTTTGTAATGGGTTTTCAATATCAATACTATTTAACGTTTTATTACTTTGTGATGTCACTAATCGCTTCGCGAGCCGATTAATTATTTTTATTCGACATAATAAAAGCCATTTCGACACACGAACAACTACTTTAACTACCTATGAAGCTATAAAAACTACGAGAAAAACACCAAAGAGTTCCGTATACCAAAAAATCGTAGGTATACCACACTTCCATTCATTCTGCTACTGATAAGATGGGCCGAATAGTGGCTGGACATTTATCTTTAAGATTAATGAGCCAATTTTCTTAGTTGGCTATAAAAAGAATCGCTAGGCCGACCTCGAAGCCATCACGACCGCTTACGGGTTAACTTTGGGGAATGTGAATTGTGCATTCTTTTCATATAAATACTTGGGTAAACCTAACACAATATGTAAAATAAGACACTTTATATATTATATGATAGAACACTTTTGATAATTATTATTATTATAGGTCCATTAGCAATAGTTTAATAATATCAGAGTTATAGCTGAGTTGTTGTGCTATTAATAATAAAATTTGCATTTCGAATCGGTTGAGGCTTTTGCTAATTAATTATTTGGTGTCTTGGGGATTATGAACAGGTAATTTATGTTGAAAATGTCAACCTTTTATTTAAATTAAAGCTGATATAAGTTAAAAAAATAAATCTGAAGCAGATAACATGAGGCAAAATACGATCTCACAATAACACATTTTCCTAATGCCAGGTGTATTCAGGCAATGTTCAGGGTTTTTATCATTCGAAAATTAAAATTCTCAAGTATGATAACATTGCCTACCTGAGGGAGCGTTTGTTCCAATAAATAAAGAACGAAATTTAAAATTCAAAATAACAATTATAAGGACGAAATTCTTCCCCTATCCCCTGGGCGGGATACAAGGAAACAAATTGGATTAAAGTGTCAAAGGTGAAATAAAAAACGCGCATATACTTTATCTTTCTCGATGTCTGTGCAACATCATCCTACTCCACCGTACTAACACAGATCTCTGCCACGCCAAATTCGTATTTTAATCCATAGAAGCACATTACAATACGGGTGGAAATTGCACGTGGGAATTTATTTTTTAACATCTATAAATGTCACATGGCCAGTGGTAATCGTATTTGCATTTAAAACGGCAAGTAAACATAGAGTAGACTGCTCAGTGAATGGACGAGCCCGTGTTTATGACTCGTTTTATGATCTGTTAAGAGCAAGGATCTGTCGTAAAACAAATTGTTTGATGGCCGCTTATTTTAGTTTTTATTTTTATTTTTTATACGGAATTCTCACGGATTATGTTGATACTGTAAACTGGGCAATGTTGTGTTGGAAATGAAAATGTTTACGGATAACGAGCTCATACGGATATAAAGTGACTATGGCGAATAACTCTTGGGAAAGCAGCGTGAACGTATAAATCGGTTTAAAATTATTGATATATCTAGTGCTCGCATTTTATGTGAACAAAGCTTGTATCGGCAATGTTGGCGTTTTGTTTTCGCCCACATAAATTGGTCGCGTACAACGGCGCGCTAACTTATTTTTGTTCGTACACAGGATAGATGGATCCAATTCCAAATTATGTGTACCTTGGGAATTAACGGTGGGACGGGGATTCCAGTTTACCAAAAAAAAGTGCGGGAAGCGGGGGTCGGGGAGGGTCGGAGAGGGAACGGATGGAAGTTATTTTGGAATTATGATTCCGGATGCGTCCTGCGAGCGCCGCGTGTTTCACGCCTCGTTTCGTGTAATATCTGCCGGTTGCAACCGCTTAAGTTGCATTTGGACGCAATATCCTACCTATTTACCGAGCTAAGCTACATTTATTTCTAGTGAGCCAATAAAATTTATGTAAAAAACACAACAACGACAACGTGTAACGTGTGTGTGTGTGTAGGACAACGTGTGACGTCATTTAGGCCCATATTAATATATCGATCTCAAGATTGAGATCGAACTTGAGATACTGTTTTTGACAGATGTCCCATACATTAAACGTCAAAACTGTATCTTTAGACCGATCTTAACTTTGAGATGCATTTATTAATACGAGCCTATGAGGGTGAAAACGATCACTCTATAAATGATATAAAATTGTTTAATTATGAGCTACTTTAAAGTACCTAGTACCACATATTATTGCAATATTTATCACTTCGTCAGAGCCTAATATAATCAAGAATAGAACACGTGTTTCATCAAAATAAAAGGTAATTTTGAGCGTCGATTAAACCCTTAAAAATGTAAACCACAAATGCCATACCTAATCCAGTTCGCGTTTCGTACTGAAATTAAAACGTCTGGGCCCAAAAATGCGGGACGTGTGTTTTAATGGGGTGTCACCGGGGTTCTTAAGTATTCCGGCGGCCCACCCTATAATACCCAGTCTCCTTAGTCTGGCACGTCCTCCCCTTGATATATTAGTCCCAGTTCGTCGTACATAATTTTGTAGGGGGTGGCACCTCCCTCACTCCCTCGCCGCGAGTGAACCGACCGATCCTCGCAATACCGAGGTTTTGTTTATTGGCGTATAATAAGTGTAAAAAGTTAATGATGTCAGTTACCCTTTAAGGAAATGTTGAGAATAGGTGGTTTGGTCCGAATCATGTAACATTGCCCAACGCTTTTTTTTTTTCATATTTATTGAAATTATTTTTAGTAGGCAGTCTTATTTTTAGCATTGGGTATTATTATAAAAAAAATTGGGGTACATAGTTTTTGAGAAAAAATTGCGATAAGTAGTGCATCTTGATGATTTAGTAAAGTGTAGCTACATTTATAATGCCTAGGTATTTTATCGAGGTTTAATTCTTATTAATGATCTTTAATAAAATTATTTAATTCTTGATTCCTACACATTGCGTATCGCGAATGTATGAAAAGATAAATATTAACAGTCGGTGATGCTCTAACGGCTGAACGGGCGAGATGGAGCTGCGCTGTAGTTCAGGGGTAATTTAGTGCGTATAACCATTTGCAGTATTCATTTTTATTGCCGTTGTTTCGTAATAAAATTATGCTTTGTGCGGAAGAATTCCGCGCTATAATCAAATGCGTTACCTGATTTTTTTGTAGTCAAATGACCATTTCATACCATTCGTGTGGGCACCAACCACCTACGCAGGACGTAGGTACCTATATAAAAACAAAGGACGATCTATTGATTTTTTGTGTACATAGGACGAGTTCATGAACTGTTTTAACCATAAAATAGTTACTTACCTACGTATAAGTATGTAATCAAGCTTGTACCAATCTACATACCTTTTATCTACTAGCAAGTAGGTAACAAAATGTACTTACTTACTAGACTACCATCTGTAACGGTATATAAAACTTAATTACTGGCCCACAGGAGAGTCGTACGTCACGGTCACGTGTCTTTCATATTGAGTTAGATGCACAGTGGTCCGACACCCAATAACATCGGAAAAAATAGGGACAAATATGGCGGCATATTGAGGGGTTGTACGACGCAATTTCATAGATATTTGAAGGGAATTTATCGAGCATTATGGTATTATCTCCATTATTAATATAAATAACTGGCTGGCCAAAATAATTTATACCTATTGTATATAAAAAAACTTTCAAACAATTATGAACTTTTGGTAATTTTGTTGTGTTAGTTAAGTTAGTTGCAGTAACTTGGAACGTACAGTGGGCGCCATATTACACACAGTGTTATATTAGTCCATTAGTTAAATTAAGTAAGATTTCTCACCCTATCTTGGCAAGTTGTTTATCATGCGTGTATCTACGTAGGGACTTGTAGTGCAATATATTGTGGTTAAAGCATTTAATTTTGTGCCGATCGTAAATCTTAATTTCGCCTAATGTGTGTACATGAGAAATTACGAAGATAAATTGTAATCGAATTGGGTCTGCTTTGAATCGAATGCATTTGATATTACGTTAGTTGATGCGACTTTATAACCTTCGCATAGTTCCTTTTTCAAAAAGCTACTTAGAAATATAACTGATTCAATTTAAGACGGTATTAATTAATTAAAATATTTTGTCTACACTGATGGCGCTTTCGCCCACTGCCCAGTTCCGATCTTAACAAAGCCATATTCTAGCGCTATCATAATATATTATAATAAATGTTGACTGCAACAGAGTATTGAGTCATTAGAAAACAATATAGCCTAAACATTGTAGATCAAGCCGCCCACGCGCCTTCACCGCGACCCTAGTTTATGGGGACCCAACAGAACACAAAATAATACCGGTAATAGTTTGCGATAGTGTACGAAGGGACATAGTCAATTTCAGTTTAAATTAAACTTTTGTATAAGATGTAGGACTATTAAGGCTTTTGTAGGAAGATTTGGGGTTTTGCAAACAGTGTGCAGTACTTAAAATATTTCCCGAATTCAGTCTCATTTTATTTTGCAGATCCTTGAAAACACGCCCAGTGAACACTACTGTGGACACTAAATCGTCAGACGCAACATCGAGAAATAGTCTCAAAACATGAACAAATTAAAGTCGAAAATAGAACGAGTCGCCGAGACGGAGCAAAGAACTAATGTGGGATGGCGTGATGAAACGCGACAGTTCATTATGCGGAAGATAACGGACTACGAGAAGCAGTGAGTATGAATACGCACTTATATTTTAGGTGGCGCGTACAGAACGGGTTTTCAGATCTTGGAGCATGTGTGCATAAACCATCCAGATCCGATTAAATTATTTAACGTCTTTATTCCCCGTGGTGCAGGCAGGTTGCATGCTGGCACGCGGATGGTAGGTACAAGAAGTTAGCGTGTAGAGTACCTAATCTATACAACCATATGTATATTGTAGATACCTACTGGGCAGAAGGATTTTGCTCTTGTTTGTGATAAAACTGGTTTAACAAACCCTAAAAGCAACTTTTAAAGTCAGGATATTTTGTGCCTATAGTTGCACCCGCGTCCTCATTCATGGCTATAAATATAATATTCGTGACGAATTGTGCCGCATGATATAATTATGATAAGATTCCGTGGCCATTACAACGTGTCCTATATAAAACACATGACATTTAGACGGTATTTATAACGCGGCGAAGTCATTAGTCATAATTATTAATATAATATAAGCAAAATAATAACTGTATTTTTTTCTTCATGATATGATGAACTAGGCTCTACCCGAGACTTCGTCCGCGTTGACGTTCTGTCTGTAGTTATTATTTTGATAATTTAATATAATAAAAATAAAATATAGCCCTGATACAGTAACTTTCTATTGGTGAACGAATTTTTAAAGTCAGTTAAGTATTTTTTTATTTATCCATTACAAACAAGCATATTATATTTTTTTTTATCTTTTCTTTTTAAAATATTAGTTAAAACTAAACTAAAACGAAATGATTTCACAATCGGAACCCATAAGAGATCCTTTGAGAGGGTCTTCCGCAAACGACCGATTTGTTGACCTTGCCGACCCGGGTCTAGCTCGGAACAAAACCGGAATATTAGGACCGCCATATTGGACCATTTAAATAATAGTCGAAAGCCACGCGAACATCTTTGATTGACCATTTAATTTTGAAATGGGACACGCTTTCATAATTTTAATGGTTTATTTAGGATAGGGGGTGATTGAGACTATAATAATAGCTAAAGAAACTGTTGTAGCTATGTATTAAGATAGGTAGAAAAAACTTTACCAACTGTGCTGACAAGCTAAGTTTATCATAACAAAATCTTACAATGAGAAATTAATTTTAGAGTAATTTAGAGGTCTTGTTGACTTTTCATTTTAGCTGCATGTTAACTAATACATTTAATAATCTCGTAAAAATGTTGTAGGTGTTTGTATCAACTAAGTACCTATTCGGAAATAGATTTAACCGTTGAAAAGAAATAAAGCATCGCGAGACATACATTTAAGGCGGCTTTAACTGTAGTATATTTAATATTAAAGATCTTAAGGTAAACGGGCGAAGCGCCTGCAGTTCCGCGATAAGGCAGCCCCTGCCCAACCCTCCCTTTTTCAGGGGGAGGTAGACTTAAGAGGCGGCCATACTTCAAATTGCGTTTAACTTAGATAGCTAGTTTGATACATCGTCCCCATTATTGCATATCAAAGGGGTCCTGATAAAATTGTGCCGATGATAAGGATAGAGCGTTTTTTATTAGGGTTTTTTTACATACTTTAGCTAGAGGTGACTCGTTGTCTATAGTCAAAATCGTACCTGAAATGAAAAAGAAAATGGAGTTAGAGAAAATATATTTAATAGGTCTAGTTTGGTCTTCTGATCATAAATTGCATAGGAATAAAAAGAAATGCAGAGGTAAATAAATTTAGTACTAAAAAGATTACACAAACGTATCACACAGCAGGCATATGAAACAAAATTGATTGCAATAAATAATGCATGTGAACAAAATGATGTATCACACATGATGCAAATAAACCAGAGAGAGAATCGCAATGCTCTACATCACATAGCAAACAGGATCGATATAACATCGATTTGCGATGCCGATACGTATCGATAACGGCAATAGATACGATTGTCACAGTTCAATTTAAGAACGTACGTTCAAAGATTCCTTGGGATATCGCTAAGTCAGGAGAAGTAAAGTTCCGTGATTCGAATGTGTCTTTGGTAGAGTCGCCATCGGAATAGTGTTGTGAAATTTATTGCGCTATAAACTTGAGTATCTATAAATCGTATGGATAAACTTTAAAGTTTTTTTATCACGGATACATCTAATCGGTATTTTTTGAATAGGTACTATGTAAACAGTAAAACGTACCTAATAATTTTTATTGGACTCTACATTTCAGCTTGTCAATACTTTGCTTCAAGTAGTATGAAAACTTCTGTAACTTAATCTTAAGCCAGGTACATATTTTGTTCCAAATAGGTAGGGACACGTAAGAGTATCGATACTTTGTGGTAATGAGTACTTTTCCGTGTCCCTACAAATAGGTACCTAATGTTAGTTCATCACTTCACTTGATTTCAAGTTCGAAACAAAACATAGCCATCGCAAATAACTCTCGCACGATTCAAAACACAATAGCCCGAAGCGATACTGTATCGCCATGGATAGATTAAACATTGGAGCCCAAATGAACGCGCCATAATTTATCGAGCTACCCCCGTGTGTATTAGCTGTATCCGACTAATGCCGGCTTTCGATATTCGGTGCTCGGTCGCGATTCGATATTTACGAGCAAACGAGTCGCATTAGACTGTCGGCCCGTAGGTAAATTAGCACAGATGCTAGCTACTGTTACAGTGATTCATTCCAAATTGGGTTTTCAGCTGAAAAAACGGGCCGGGCTGGACCGGGCGATGCGGTCGGTGTCTGGGGACTGCAACTGAATTGCTTTTAAAAGATTTTGCAGTTTACGCTTTGAAGAGATTGTGGGAACGTATCGGTATCGATCACAGCGGTTCGAGCAGCTGTGTGGCGGAGGGGTGTTGGATGGTAATACATAAAAGTTTGCGTTTAACCAAAAATCTTTCGCAACGTTTGGTCAAAATTGTCCCAACCTTAGTTAGTGTTTGGTCCTTACCATATCATGCTGAAAGACTCTTGCTAAAATATAATCTGTATTTATTGTCATATACTTAAGTGTGATAGTTGATCACCCTATAGCGGTGACAGGCATGTTCCTATTATGAACCCGTCAATCTGTTTGGTTCAGGCTTCAAATTTGGAATTTAACACATTTCTGTAGTCGGTAAATTAGTGTCAAAGTCTCGAAAGTTGCTAGAATGAAGCTGGTTCAACGGGTTCGCAATAGAATCCCTAAGCCGAACCACGAGTACAACGAATGTTCAAACATTTTTCCCGATCTTCAGATGTTTTTGAGTGAATATTGATACCAATTCTGCTGGTGTCAAATGACGATCCTAAAAATATGTCTTGCTCATACAATACGATCACGAGAGGGATGGCAATACAGTTAGTTGAGTCAAGTTTAGTTTGGTGCCAACATAATAAGCACCATTGTCCGCTTTTATAGTATGTTACCGTTTCACACGCAGCGGCGATCTCTCGATAAAAACCTTTATAAGTTACATGCACATAATCAAAACGCACTAAATAAAGCCGATTCGCAATTAAAAGTGTTTAAGGCACTGCAACACAGCAGCTACCTTCCGATCCCTATCTCCGGAAGGGCCCGCCTCAACGCGTGCTAGAGTACCTGATAAAGTATCGTTGGAAGCGAAATTGTATGAGTTACGCGGTGCAAAGTGCTTGTTTTAAATCGCACGGCTAATTTTTATGTTCGAGTTTAAGCTGAGTTATGATTTAAAGCGAGATTCACGGGGCGTGGTTATGATGTCGTGTTTGAGATTAGCATGTATGTTGAGTCGTAAATTATGACTAATTAAATTAATATTAAGGTGAGTATAATGAAATGTAATTATGATAGTAGTTTGTTTATGATGCTAAACACTGACAAGTGTTTTATTTTTCAACACCCACTAAAAAGGCGGCAAGAACGGGAGGGATATAGAGAAGCTGGAAGGGAGGAGAAGTGATCGTTCGAAACGCAGCTATAATAGCTAAGTACTTTACGTCGACCGTTTGTGAGAGGATGGTACTACTCTGGTCGAGTCAGCCGGCATATTAGCTGCAGTCACTGCCTACAGCTTGGCTCTACCGCCACAAATATTTAAATTGAAGAGAATTAGAATTAAAACTACACGCTTCGATCATACTGATAGGAATAAAAATCAATCAAAACAGCATTCACATCTCCTTTTTAGTGACCTGCGAACGAGTCAGCGAAAACACACTAACGTTGCATTACCCAATAATGAACCGGCAATATTACCTTTAGTATAAATAATCCGAACCAAATGGTGGCTTCGATGCTACTGCAAATCAACCCCCACCACACCCCCACCACCGCGGGCTGTCGGCGATAAATAAAATTCACGTTTTAACAATAAAATGCATTTTCCGCAAATGCTCCCGGTGAATTATTGGCTGGGCTTTACGAGCTTAAAATTATATGGGCACGTGAAATTTTCGATCTCGATAATGCATCGCACGGTGCAACACTATTTTCCGACGATACAGTAATAAATGAGATTTTAAAATTATAGTCTACTTACATTCGGTCGGTTTAATTTGTATAATGGATCAGTCTCTTAAAACTACTTATTTTTATTCTGTTTTGGGACCAGTGAACTCACGCGTACAACTGTAGTAGGTACATAGTAAAGACATGTGGCAATCAGCCTATACTGTTAGTTTTTCTTGTCTCCTGCTTAGCAACGGAGGAAAGTGGATAATCTGCTTTCAACTCCTCCCATCCTTTCTTTTGATAAAATTCGTGTGTGTTCCAAGACAACTTAGTTTTTACCCGGTACTCGTCGAGGGTCAAACCTTGGCGTCATCGTTGGACACCATCCTGGCTTACAGGAGTAACAGTGGTGGGAGTGAGTGGCGAGTCTAGACCCAATAAAAAAAAATTGGGATGCAATGAGGGTTGCATTTTTTATGCATTTTCCCATTTACAAAGAAACCACTGCGCCCCAAATAAACCCGACCCCCAAAATATACCGGCACGTAGCAACCATAAAAATACTTATAAAACATTTCCCGATGGAAAAAAGTACAATGTTTTATTCGCAACAAAAATACATCACGCGACCGCTTGATGGAGAACCAATAGCGAGTGTCCCTGCGGCACAGATGGCGACACGAGCGGAGATAGCAGAAAATATGAATTGTGGCTTCGATATTTGTCACTTGAATTACAACTCCCGACGGACGCCCGGAATGGTGGATAGAGTAGATCCGCACCCCGTTTACTATATGATCTATTTTTTCGGCCAGTAACTCGTATCATCGATTCGATTATTCGACGACTGGCCACATGCTGCACAAACGGCCAATCGTAATGCATTCTATTTTCAAATGTGACGCACTAATTGAATAACAATCGAACTGAAATATTTGAATCATTGCTATTTTGCGTGGTTTTAACTAAGCTATTTTCGTAAGAGGCGCATTTAATTTTATATATATAAGTAATATTAGGGACTTACTACGTAATGCGGTGAATGACCGGACCAATGTCGTGTCCAGTTCTAATACGACAGTATCTTGATATATGATCCCCAACAAAATCTTCTGTATTACAACCTGCCACCGCGCGGGAGCAATAAGTAAACAAAACTCGTAATAACGGCCAGTCACGCCAAGGAAACCAATTTGGGAGGTATTTGTAAATGTCAAATATGTTTGTGCGCACCTATTTATTGCGAGCATCCCTCACGTACGAGTAAATAACGGAGACACTGCGATAAAGTGAAAAGAGATACCCTAAAAGGCGTACAGCTACGCCTTAACTGCTTAACTCGGGTTAACCAAAGCGAGCTCTAACTTGTGCCCATTAAAGTTGATATTTGTTTGGAGAATTAAAGTTCTAAGCCAGTTTATGTTAAGGCTCCTGCGTGTACAAGTGGAAAACTCAGTGCGCCACGTGCGAATGATTCATGTTCGTCCCTTAATTAAAGAAGATTTTAATTGTATCGGATGTCTGTGAAAGCGAAAATAATGCACTCCTAAATTGGGGTTGGAATTCGGAAATTTATACTGGTTGGCCGGCCGAAATATGGGTTTGCGTATTTTATACGATAGGTAGCAATTTTTGGGGATTAGGGTTTTACGCGATTTTCCTTAATATGTACCTATATAAATAAATAGCAGTGATAGCCGATTGGTTAAGCACGCGTCTTGCGGGTTTAAAGTCCGGGGTTAAAACCCCGGCATACACTTTTGGATTTTTACAAATCTATGTGTGAATCATAACTTTATGATTATCTCTAACATCGTGAAGAAACCTACACGTCTTAGAATATGTAACAAATTTTCGAAAGATATGTGAAAACTCGCTCTGGGTCAGAGTGGTGAATTATTTATGTGATGATTTTTGTTATATTATTTATTCGCCCGCATGAAAATTGATGTGTAAGATTAGCCTATGTCTTATTCCAGAGCCTACACTATCTAAATTGCATTAAAATCGGTTTAGTGGTTATGGAGATACGTGATAACAAACATTCACACACACAGACACACTTACTTTCGCATTTATATTTTAAAACATAATATAATACTAGTAGGATAAGTAGGTACCTACTTATAAATGATTCCAAACAACATAAAAACACGAGTATGTTAAGTTTATGGATATCTTACGCAAACTGGCAGAAGTTACGTTAACATGGTGTTTAATTTCACAAACGCGTTGTTTGTTTAATTGTTTAACAGCAGGCAATCAACAATTTCGTCTAACAAAACTCGAAACACCCTTAAATTAAGTAAATTCATTTTGCGTATATAAAGTCAAGCTGCCGCCGACTTAAAATATCTTTCTTAATTACAAAAGCCTTTGTTGAACGTATCTGATCTATGTAAGCAGTCGGGGCGCATGTTTTAAATAGCAACCCAACAAATAGGTTCCGGTTCAGCGGAATAAGCAAAACTCTTTAATGAAAGATTATCTGAAGGGTTGCCAGGGCGCGCCATGTTTTATTTATTAATTAGAAATAAGTAGGTATTAATAAAAAATATACCAAGAGACAATGAAAATATGCAGTTTTTGATGAATACGTAATAATAAAAGCCAAACGAATTTTAATAATATTTAGTACAGGGAATCTTCTAAATAGAAACGGGTACAAATTATGGAGTATTAAATGAAAATACAGTTTTGATAAAACCATTAAGTTCTTTGGATTACATATATTAAAAGTCTAGTATTATAATATACCTACCCAGCTGTTAAAGAAAAATTGTGAGTAGGTTGGGGAAAAATGACACCATATATTTTTTGTTCCTAAATTAGTCAATTGGAAATGTCATAAGTTACAGAAAATGTACCAAAACATAAGGATATCACATTCTGTGAATTTAGTAGCTATTGGCTAGTTGGGGACATGCAAAAATCTAATTTCCCAACCGTAAAATGATGACGGAAGCAGTGTAACGGCCCTGTAAGCTTGAAGCGTAGTTCATTTGGCGAACAATGGAGAGGCCCGGTCCCACCGCCCCGCAGCGACGCTGGATAAATTGAGTCGGGCCTTAACTCGCGCCCGCCCGCGGAAAATTGGGGAAAATCGATTTAAATATCTTGAATGTGATGGCTTATCTCGATCGCAGGAGTTAACCCGTATTCAAAGCACCGCTACCATTGACATTTGTGTAATAGAACCCTTTTAAATATTTTTAAATGGGTACTTAGTTTCCTGTGCAGGGAATCGAGAAGCACGTCTTAAAAAAAATGTACCTAACCATCAACTTTAAGAAAATAATTGGTGCACTACAATTGGGTTTGGTTTGGAGAAAATAAACAGTTCTTGTGAACTTCAGCAATCAAGAAATGCCAATTAAGAAATGTAGCGCGCTGAAGCTAAATCTAGATAGCTGGCCGGTCCACGAGCGCAGCTCTGATGAATCTCTGCACGCGAATTTAAACTTAATGAAAATAAAAAAGATATTGATAGTAATAAAGTGAATTATAATTAACTCATTGTATACATAGTTACCAAAAGTGCATTTTTTTTCCTGCCTTTCTTTGTAGGATACTGTATGCATGCTTCATATGCCTATACATAAACAATTTATTCAATGGATTTTATTGTTGCTTATAAAGGTTTAAATAATACCTTCTTACCGTAGAAGTATATAGTTTTAAATACCTACAAGTACTCTCAATGAAAAATAAATAGGGAAGCCAATTTTATAAAGCTCAAAAGACCTCAAAGCGAAGTAAGCCTGCTTAACTCAATCTAATAGAATCACCTCGGATTGCTTTCCGATATTTACTGTTTGATTTTTCCCCTCATGTCGAGATTTGGAACGTTTACCCAAAAGAGGCGTGTACTGGTTGATGGTAACGGCCGGTAGGGTCTGTGGGTGCATAACCTTTATAATTAACAAAACGCCCTACACTCTATGAGGTGAGAGTTGATTATTTTACGAGTTCCGCCTTTTTATACCCTCTTTTTGTTTTTCCTAAGGCTTGAGTATATTAATTAAGTACTTTTATTGCAACCGTTGAACAACATGTAAGTGATTGCTATAAATGGTAGGTAGGTACTAGAAATACCAATTTTTATTTTAGATAAAAATACTAGACATATACTGGGTGGTGACACTGGTGACGACATAGTGACAATAAATTAAAACACGATCCCTGCTAGTTAATCACAACACATTAAAATTATAAAATTAGGTTTACATCAAAGTCCAAAATTTCAAATTTTCAAACAAATGAAATGCGCAAATAGTCTAACCGAAACACAACGCCATTTATAAACGTCTTCCGACCTCATAGACTGACCTGTAAGTATAAGCGTGGCGACATCGCTTCGGTGTCAGTGTTTTTAGCGGTACCTTTGTAGGCGTAAAGTTAAAATAGTCAAAATAAAAAAGCTATCCCGTGGCAATACCTTTGAATATAATTTAATAATATTTTATGTGCGAACTACTAATGTGATACCCAGTATGTGGTTTCAATTATTGTCATGATGTTGTCACCACCCTGTATGTAATTGCATTTTAGTACATTAGTCATCATCATCATCATCTCAGCCGAAAGACGTCCACTGCTGGACATAGGCCTCCCCCAAGGTTCGCCACAATGACCGGTCATGCGCTGCCCGCATCCAGCGGATTCCCGCGACCTTCACCAGGTCGTCGGTCCACCTTGTGGGAGGCCTACCCACGCTACGCTTTCCGGTGCGCGGCCGCCACTCGAGAACTTTTCGGCCCCATCGGCCATCCGTTCTACGAGCAATGTGCCCTGCCCACTGCCACTTAAGTTTTGCAATCCTACGGGCTATGTCAGTTACCTTGGTCCTTCTGCGTATCTCCTCATTCCTGATTTGATCTCGCAGGGAAACTCCGAGCATAGCCCTCTCCATTGCCCTTTGGGTGACCTTGAGCCTTCTTATGAGGCCCATTGTAAGCGGCCATGTCTCAGTGCCATAGGTCATCACTGGCAACACACACTGGTCGAAGACTTTCGTCTTGAGACACTGCGGTATTTGGGACGAGAAGATATTGCGTAGCTTCCCGAACGCTGCCCAGCCGAGTCGGATTCGTCGATTGACCTCTTTCTCGAAGTTGGACCTACCTAACTGGATGGTTTGTCCCAGGTAGACATAATCGTCGACAACTTCGAGTGTAGAGTCTCCGATCTTCACGGGAGCAGGTACAACACGGCAATTCGACATGATCTTCGTTTTGCCCATGTTCATTTTAAGACCAACTCGTTCGGAGGCTCTACTGAGGCCATCAAGCATCGTATTAAGGTCTTCTATAGTCTCAGCCATGACCACTATGTCGTCGGCAAACCGAAGGTGAGTGATGTACTCGCCGTTTATGTTTATGCCCAGCCCATTCCAGTCCAGAACCTTGAAAACGTCTTCCAGTGCAGCGGTGAACAGTTTCGGAGAGATAACGTCTCCCTGTCTCACACCTCGCTGCAACCGAATAGGTTTCGAGTTCTGGTCCTGTAAACGGACTGACATAGTGGCGTTTTCGTACAAACACTTCAGCACTTCGATGTACCGGTAATCGACTTGGCATCGCTGGAGAGACCGCAATACAGCCCAGGTCTCGACCGAATCAAAGGCTTACATTAGTAGAATGTTCATATTCTTCCCGCTGTAATTTATTTACGTACTTCAATTTTATAAATTTCAACGTAAGTAATGAAATAAATGCGAGTTGCCTCGAAAGATACAAATAAATCAAATTATAATTCAACTGAGCACAGTAAGTTTATTGAATTGATCATGCGCAAATATTTATCGATGGGGACGTAACAAGATAGGGTCAGAATTTATCGAAAGCCAGCAACGGAGGCATACATAGGTAACTTACATAAATTGACATCGGCGGCAATCAGACAAATTGGCTCCAACCAAACCCCTCTAACCGAATTAATCTGATACGTAGGTTTTCTTAGACAAAACCACTTAGATGGAGGAATATAGGGGGCAGCAGGGGAGCAAATACACACTGATGCGAATTGTATTATTTATCGGAGTTTAGCGAAACCGAGCAAAAAATATCCGATGAATTCATTCCAAGAGATATACTTACCATATGGATAATTTGACAATGTTATATTGCAGAATTGACCAGTGTTTTTGTAACTTGTATAACACAAAACCTTCAAATTCAAAAGGTAGGTAACAAGATACATTTAAGTCACCCCGAAGCATGTGTGTACATGAATAAATATTCAACAAATCCACCTTTAAATAAACAGCATAGGGGAATAACGTTTTTGCCTCATTCTGAGTAAACGATGCTTAAGATATTTATTAGGGGATGAATTGAGTTTTTAGGTATTGCAACGCGTTTTTGTCTCACTTCTTCAGAGTTATAAATAAAGGCACAATTTGTCTGTCCATTCTATTTTGCTTTTGTCAGCATTTTTCTGTGATATTTATTATAGTCTGCAAACTTATAGTAGAACTTTTAATATGGGTAGAAGGATGTTCGTAACTTAAAACCCAATAGGTACCTATACAACTATAAATTCCAAATCCCTTATACGTAACCCGGCTAAAATATAATTTGTTACTTGTAATGTTTACCAGAATACTAAGGGAAATAATGTTTTACAATAAAATTGGTCCATTTAACCCTATCTTCTGTGCGTAACATTAATAACAGCTGCTCAAGACATTTAAAACCCACTTCTGGCGGAAAAACTGATTATCTAATTAGAAGAAAGCCTCTCCAAGAGTCTCCTGACTGGGGGCTAATCACAAATTAATGAGAGCTTGTACCAGGGTGTCGCGGCGCGATGATAATTCTACGCCGCCCTGCAGCGTTAAGAACCTCATCAATTATGCCGGAGCCACCCCGGACTGGAGACTACACCCCTTTGTGACTAGGCTCACAGATAACGGTATCTAGGCTTGAAAGTATTAGAAAACATTGATAGGCGTGATATTGAATCTACAATATTATATTTTAGTTCCTGTTTTTTAAGAGAAATATTATGTACACTAATAATATACTTACTCTATTTTAGAATAGTCATTTCACATAAAATTGCGTGCACTCTCTATCATATCGTAACTCACAAACTGATAAAATATACATAGTAAATAAATCTTACAAACCTATTCCCACTAGTCGACACGCAATACACAAACATTTACTCATAAAAAAATGATATTATGGGTATATTAATTCGAATACAACAAATTATTACATTATTTCATCGAACTAAACCCTTGCAATAACTAATGGCTTTTAGACAGTTGTTGTACCGACACCAAACGCTTCCGTCCTAAACCACACTTGATTTGTAGTTCCGCCCAAGAGTTACTAGCACCAGTGGTTAAAACAACCGCCATATGGTTCCCGGTTCACAGCCGAAATCGTTAAACAGACACTTAGCAGTGACATTAAAATATTTATTTGACACTGATATTTTAATTATTCATTTGGTATTTTTGTTTTTTTTCGAGTTTAATTGTTACAATTTTACGACATTAATTGTAAATTATATTAATAATTGAATTTCATGTGAATACCACATTAGTATATTTAATTTTGTACATCCGAATTTTAGCGCTGCCCGTCCTATTTTCCCCCATCTACCCTAACGACTTGAATCAAATAAGGAACATAATAAAAACTTACTTTGTTTTATGTATATTTCAAAAGATATCGGTACTCAAAACAAGAAAATAAGTAACTACAACCAATGCAATAATATGTTGACATGTTTCGCGTTATCACAACATATTTATTTTTAAAACATAATTAAGTAGGTAATCTCGTTTATAATAACAGAGATATCGTGCAAAATACCTACAACAGGTTTTATTCAACAGTGTACAATTTGAATGGGATCACCCTAAACGGGGCTCTTGTTGTTATGCCATGAATATAAATCGTGATAAATTCCTCGCGGGACGGGGAGGGCCGCGGGGTGCGGGGCCGCGCAGCCTCAAGGGCTTTTTTCTTAAAAATAACTTTTGTCAGAGTAATTCGGAGGAGCCGCGGGATTTATGGAAAGGTGGTGTCACCCCGGTAATTAGTTTTTAACTAGTTGTGATAAGGGTCCGCCTTGCTTTATGCGCCCTCTGTAATAAGTTTAAACTAATGTTAGGATTTCTGGGATGAGTTACATTTGCAACATCTGCGGTGGCCCAAAAACAAACAATATAGAAATGTTTTTACGCAAAAACTTTCGTCAAAACAAAAGCGTTCGGAGCGATTGTTTTGACGTGTCACAATATTTTTATTGTTTCCATATTTCGCGCGTTTGCGAGCCGTCATACCGCTGGAATATGGTATGATTAACGTCCCACAACAAAAAGAAAAAAAAGAAAGTTCTTCGTCGAAACTTCTTTTATTCTCGGCGAAAGTTGCGTAAAAAACTGGAGGCGCTTAGAAAAAAGCAATTTTCTAGCTCAGGTGTGTGAGATGTTCTTTATCTAACTTTGCATCCGAACCGCTTTGTTTATGACGGCATATTTTTTCCAAGTTTAGAACATTTTATTACGTTGTACCGTGAACTACTTTGTACCTTTTAATAGGCCGACAACAGTAGAACAATTGTTGTTTTGTAAACTATCTTTTCTTAAAAAACTGGTAGGTGCCGCTACCTGTTTCGAGGCAAAAAGGTTAAGTTAACATTACCGTTTATACCTTTGTGCATATTAAAATATAAAAAACGAGTTTGTACAATTTCGAACAAAAGTTTGAATAATAAGCCAGAGAAAGCCACATCGCCTTTTTAATGGACACGGAAAATATAATTTGAAATACTCTTTATAGCGCCCATAATGTAGCCAAGTGGGCCAAAAAATGGTTGTCACCGTCTGGCGTAGTACATTAGCATGAAGGGTGTGAGGCAAGGAGGCTTTATCAGGAGGGCCCTTCCTGAGGGAGGGCCAAATAATGCGATATTGCTCGTTTGTGCGAGGCCCTATTTATCTATTAAAAAACGTGAGATTTACGATCGAGTATAGGAAACTTTGGGAAGTTTTTATGTTGCCCCGCCGCTCTCGGAGCTAATATAAGAGATTGATGCGTGTTATTTCAGCTTTATTTGGGTTATATTATCTGGTTTATTTTATGTAGAGCAAATTATTTTATTGCATTATTATTTTGATAACTATTTAGCACTTAAATATGCATCTTATTTCCCACACCTACCTCCGTGCAACACAGAAAATATTAGATGAGACTTAGGTAACAGATTTTTTGTCGTACTATTAAAATGGCTTGTAGATAGGGAAACCGCAGTGCATATAATGCTCGAACTTTTATTTAAGTAAGTTGATATTTATTGATAAATTATGTACAGTTAAAGTATCTACTCATCGAACAAGTCACGACTCACTGACAAGTAACAAGTAACACCGGATGAATAATATTAATTAAATTAAAATATTCAAGAAATCCAGTTACCACAATATCCTAACAAGCCGTTTGCACCAAATCCACTGTAAAGATACAGTCAGCGTCAAAATTGTTAGCCATGATCAGATCACTTGTTCTCTTCAAGTAAATTTCAGAAACGTTCCAAAACTTTAGACGGTGATTGTATGGTGTTGTAGGTATGTACAATGTGCACTGTACGTGGTGAGTCGTGACTCTCGTGACTGTGCTAAGATCTGACAACGCGTGCGCTTGTGTAACAACGTCTTTATGACGAACCAAAGTAGAGCGATATTAAAGGTCCGATATTTACATCGTATAATTTATTTAGAGCACGGCACTTAAAGGTTGAATTGATTTTAATGATACTCACTATTTAACTTTAACATTTAGGTACTACGTAAGTACTACGTACCTAATTATAATGTACAAATATACTAACTGCTTCCAACAATATTTAATTAGTCAAAAACATACGGTTACTTCGATTAACGCAGTTAGCGAAAACATTTCACATCTTTCCTACATTAAATTAAACCTTATTTAAACTATATTATAACTGCCTAAAAGTAAAAACCAAGTCTAAATAGAAATTATCCAATTAAAAATAACACAACACGAACTCCAAAATACAGTCAGTTCCGAAACATGTAGTTAACAAACTAGGTACCTATATGACGAGCCATGTTTATTATCAAGTGGTAATATTGGCTAGTAACTGAGTGGTAAATTTGCGCCGGACACCCGATAGTGTGGTATTATCTGCCATTATTTGTCACGCGTTGAACAATGCCCGTGGCCCGTTACATACCTATCTGCTATCTTATAGCAATTTGTCAACGATAATATGATCGGTCGGTACGGAAAAATGTTCACCAATTATTGGGGTCAAGTGTACATGGGTTAATTATGTACTTTAGTTTATTAGAAATGTTTTAGTAATTAGTAATAACATATTGAATTTAACGCGTGCTTAATTTTATTTGATACTTAATAAGGAGTTGGTCCCACTTATACATGGTGGAGAAAATTTACGAGATATGGAAAGGTACTGGAAATAGTTACTTAAGATAGCGACTTTTACTCAAACGAAACATTCCTTATATCATCCAAAAATAAGTAATCCTGCAAATATTTTCCCTGTTGTTCATGTCTCGATTCTTTTTTCCACCCTGTATATGTAGTCTCGTAAACAAGTACCTTCTTATATATTTTTATTTAGATGGCTACTGGACTTTGTTACACAATATGACTTTAAACGACAACCGGTTATACCCACACACGTTGTATAGTCGGAAAAATACAAAATGTGGTCCCCACAATTTAAATATACATAATTTATCACCTTATCCGTCCACCAACAGAAATCCCTACAAATCACAATAACAAACTAAATAATAACCTTAGCGCACACCAAAAGCGTTTAAACTTAGCAGTGTAGCAGCAGTTCATACTATCTGACAGATGTTCCGCTTAGAGGGCGCTACTGTGCTCCGTCGGGTTACCTAATAAATAATAGCAGCGTGAGTTAAGACCACCTAGCGAGGAAACAGAGCTTGTTTACGGCGCTACCCTGGCAGTATTGTGGCCACCTACGCTATATATTTTGCTTAGCAAATTGCTCGCTCCGCTCACGGTGTCTAATAACCCTTTAATGAAGGAAGAGCCGTGATGTTTAATGTTTATGTTTTATTAAAATATATTTTTGTTTGTGAAAAGGCGAACTCTGGTATTCTCATTTCTTTGAATATTTTGCGTTTTTATTTGAGTTAAATTAAATAATAGCTGAATTCAAATTTACTAAATAATAATAATATTGTTATAATACTAAAAATCTCGGTAATTAATAGGGTTGTGTCTACGTTCCAAATTTAAATCGATATTTTTTAGGTTCAAGTTTACCCATCAAAAATAAGCTTCTTAAATGAAAGCGCCAACTTACTTTCTCAGAAGCCCATAATTTGCCTTATCTGACTATATCATCGTGGAGAATATTACCTGCAACAAAAAATAAAAATGTTAATCTACAATAAATAATACAGACGTAAAAAGAAAATCACTATTTCATCATGCGTAACAATAGTACAAAATAATAACACGTTCCGTTACAAATTACACTACGATTATTAAATGAATCCACGTTACATTCAAACCTAATAGAAAACGCCCCTTTAATAATATAATAGTAGTTAATTATCGCATTTAAATAATGCAACGCAAATTAATTCAACCAAGAGCACGCGACTCGACCAATCCATTCACAAAACTCAAGAACTGTCCGTAATAGCTCATTTGAATACAATCTAGATTGATATCTGTCGATAGATGGCGTTACTACATCGTGATTATGTAGTTCGAAAACTTTGAACGGGTATATCTACACACACGAACATCCAATTATGTACCTAATTGCATTAAATCTTAATTCCCAGCTATAGACACCAAATGGTCATGACAGTTTGAATGAATACGTACATACTACAAGAGCTATATGTAACTCTGGACTTAGGTACAAAACGGGGTCAAGGAGAGCTAAATTTGAACCCAGTGTAGTGAAAATATTAGCCGTTGACGTCGACAGTTTTTTTTTAAAAACGAACTTTGTCAGAGTTGCTCCAAAAGAGAATTTATTTATTAAAACAGTATTTTAACAGTGAAATACAATAACGCATTTATATTGTTATAGGTATGTGAGCGTCACGCACACATAAAGTTCGAACTTTGGCACACTACCATAAATCAAGGGGCGTTATACGCCATGTTTCACGAGCCCCGTCCTTCTCTTTTCCTCTAATGTGATCCGTTATATCTTTGTCTCATTCTGGCGTTAAGCTGGAGCTTTGAGGGGTACAGAGGAGGGGGCAGCTGTCTAGTCGTGACGTATTACTCGAGTGGCGGTCGGTCGGGTCAGTCGTTAGTTAGTAACGCAAAGTTAAATTGCTTAATTCTGTTTTAAAAACAAATAAATAAATAACATATTGCATTTCACTGAATGTTTATTGGAGAGTGGGAACATGGACTAATGAAGTACCTGATGCGAATATCGATATCGACACTGGCGCTAATTACTTACAAACGCGCTACATTATAATGTATGCCGAGTAGGTTCCAATGCAAATCGCAAGTTCGATTCCAGAATAGACAATGCGAACAGAAGTTTATTGGACCACCCACACATCTGCAATGCATGTGTGATAATATAGTAGGATGCTATTTTACAATCTGATAGAAAAATATTCCTTTGCAGAGGTTTCATCAAGAACATTACATCTGGCTGGTATGACTGATTGAATGATGTGATCTTAAAGAATCTGTATTGAATATCAGTTACTAAAGTTTTAGTGTCGATAAGATTTATTGCCAACGGATTACACATACATCAGCGTGGGATCTCTGCAATAGATTTGTGCTGTCCAGACTAATACGTGATCAGACTATCAATGTAACACGCGAATTATAATTTCAAATATGTGTCTGCTGTTTGCTTTGTATACAAACACATGATTGATTGTCCAAATGCATGAAGAATTTATTTTATTATTGTCTTCCATGGGATACATTTATTGCAACCTTGAATTATCTTTGTAGATCTCTCGGAATGCAAGATTTTATTGAATAAAACCTAAACTTTTTAAACTTTATTTTCCAAAATGTAGCAATATTAAAAAGGGTTGAACACTGACGATCAATTTGACAGCTCTGCGATATTTTCAATGAGATAAACCATAGATTTTCCATGTTTCTTTTTGTGGAATTCTCGTGTTGTAAGTCCCACAGCTTCACCCTGTATCAGAATGACACCTCTCCTGGTGATTGTGCGTACATCGCTTTTATTGCTGTGTTCTTATTTGTATCGACTAATTCGTAGGCCATTAAAAGTATCGCGCCCTTGTTGGACATCTCATTGGCCGGTAATAAATACAGCGTTATCTTTCGATATCGACCGCGCGCGGCACTTCGCTCCACGCGACCTCCCCTCCTCCTCACTCTAATGAATTACACAATGAACTCTCATCTAAATACATAAAAAAGCTTTTAAAGGCACATATCAAAAATGCCCACAAAAGCCTACTAAGACAGGACTCACAGATTTATAGCGTTCCCTTTGTTAAATCACGTAATCTCCACGTGGAGCCGCGATATAAATGGAGGTAAATGAAAATAAATGTAGTTCCTCATTCTGCTGCTTGCCTATTTACATTGTGCCCGCACATAAATCTGGCTCTGTTTAATGGTAATCTATTTTAAAAATTACCTGTTAAATCACATCAGGACAGATAACACATTGTTTGGGGTATGTGGTATAGAAAAAATGTTTGTCGGTCGACGCGGTCGAGATTTGTTGCCTTCAGGGTGGCATTTACATCATCCGACCTCTCATATATTATGTGGTACACGGCACACATTTAACAGGTACCAAAATAAATATCAGTCACAAAGAATATTTTATAATTAAATGTATTTATTTAGTCACCGTTTTATGTGCGCTACGACAAATATTCAACCGTCTTAAATCATAATGATATCGCTAGGGCGTAGGCGAGCATCGAATTTAAATTAACGAATATTTATCGGCCATGTTTCGGGTGTCGATACGTGTGGCGTTAGCCTCGTGTCAGGCCTTACCAAGGGCCATTTTCGGCAGTTTCCGGGTATCCATTCTATAGCTGAGCTTGTCCAATTTATATTCACTAGCTGTACATCTAACTACGTAACAAAATGTGAAGATAACTTCATACATATTCATTTGGTAAACCTATAAGTCATTCAACCGTGTGAATGTAAACGTGAATACAGAAAACTGTCGACGCCACAGGTCGAGATATAGTTAAATAAAACAAAACCAAATGCAAATAATAAAAATAATAATTAGTGAGGTGACGACTCGCGGCCCCGTCGAGGCACATCGTAAGTTTCGCCTACATACGTGAAAGACGTCATGGTAACGCAATAAGAAATAAGAGGCGAATAAAAAGAACTGGCCCGGAGCGATATTTCACAGACAGATCTGCCCGAAAGATGCTGATGCGGGGAACTTGTGACAGCTAAGCGCTGGGATCATCGCAATATATACTTGCGGAGTTCTTGCTATTTTCTTATTAGCTACTTAATAAAACTGTGAAAAGAAAATGCTACCGAAGAGAATAGTATTTGAATGTAGTTACTACATTAGTAATAATTTGGTACCTACCTAACAGTGCCACAATGCAGTACTTAAATTTAAAACACCAATAATAATAAAATAAAACATCAACATCTGTTAATTTCGCATCACATAATCTTACTTGAATTAAATTCCAACATCTCTTTATAAATCAATACGCAGATAGAACCGATACATATAACAGCTATATTGTACATATCGTAAAGCATACAATAGTTGGGCCATTTATTCGGTTTATCGATACGTGACGGGGCAATTAGCACATCACTAGACAAAGCGCTCTCGGGTGCGAGCCTACAAATCATACCGATAGCATCTTCTACAAATTTGAATCGGATCTTATTTATGATTTGCCTTTTTCACGGCTACGTTTTGGGGAAAACTCGAATATAAATCACTGATAAATGGTTATTGGGTTTCGTACCTAATTCCAACTTTGCTGCCGCCCACCATATTTGGTACTACAAACATTGCATATTTTATCATTATAATTATCAGATAAGTAGCTACTCACCTTCTGTTTGAATTTAATCTAATGAGAAAACGAAACCGAAAAATTCTTTCTCGTATCAGAAAATTCCCACGGTATCCTTTTCATTATTCGCAACAACATAATAATCATAACAAAAGCATGTACAAACACCGTACTTGGTTAAACAGCAATCGCATAAACAAACCCCAACAATAAAGGCAAATAAACGTTCGAGCACGCCATCCAATCGCACCTTGAATCGCACATAAAAGCCCATGAACACCGGTGGAATTGAATACGCCGCTGCTCAACAGGAGCATCCAAATATTGCATTCCCAACCGTACTCGGTCGGGTAATATCGAGCACGGGAGTAGACTTCGTTAGTGCCCATAAAATCGTTTACGAGCTGCCGAAGAACCCTCTTCAATAAACGTGCCATAAAAGTTCGGTTATTCGACGCTAGATGGCGATACTAGTGGCCGCTTGAAACAGTTGCAACGATTTTACTGCCATCTATGAAGCTTTTTAAGCGTTTAAGGGCGCGTGAATGAGATAGCGTGCGCTGTCTCTTTCGCACGGGTTTTAGCTGAAGTTCGGCCGGTTAGGAAATGGGTCAAGCGTGAACGGCTTTTTATTTTATTATATTCTGTTTGTAATCTTGAAAATAAAATATTATAAAGTAGGTATTTTATAAAAGTTCAACTCCGCGGTTAAGAGAGGTGCTCAAAGTATTTTCATTTAAGTAGTATAAATTGTTCATTAAATTCAATAAGGTAGCAATTTTCATTCATATTAACATCAGACCTTCGTAATTCACCGCACATCGAACAGGTGCCAAATTCAGGTTTAGGTACTCGATGAACAATTTATATTTAGTAATAAATAACACCCATAGACATCATGTCTGTCGAAACACCTGTGGTTGGTACGAGGTAAAGTCGAAAATTTCGACTTTTCTTGTGATTTAGGAGGAACTACACGGCTTTACCATGTTGGTAGAGTGTGGCCAATGTTTGGACGTGTCTTTTGCCCCGTTCGCGCCAAATCGCATAACTACATCTTGCCTGGCTTTGCCAACATTTGGAAAAGCATTCGTAAGTTACCTCATTTCTCGGTTTGCTTTGTCACGCTTTGTCGAAGTAAGTAGGCGTGCTAGTGACGTCACTATGTAGCAACGCACGGGTTAACGTGAAAGCCTTGAAGGTTTGAATATGGAACGCGGAACGTCGGGTGATGAACGGTTTCACGCGCATTACGCCCGCAGGCCTGTAGCTAGGGCTGCCACAAATGGCTACCAGTAGTATTTCCTATTTCACTGAGAACTTGCCAGGATTAGAGTATCTATTCTTGAAGAGGAACTTTAATACGATGGAAACTTACTATTTAATACTTCGTTATCTTCTCTACAAGGTGTTTACTTGTTATATGATGATATGATTAGGCACTCGTGCATTTTATGGCAAGTAAAATCATTTATAAGCAGGTGAAGTTTATGTATGTAAGCTACTAAATGAACGGGGTTGAGCGACAACCCTAAATTATTTACGTTGGTGGTCCCATCAGATGGCGCTCTTACTTGATATTTTAAGATTTTTTATTGCATAAATTTTAAGTACTGTGTGGAATGGACTTTACATCGAGTCTAAATAGACTTTAGCGTAAAATAGCTTGAAATCACAATAAATATTTAAGACATGAGCGTGTTACTTACCTTACCTTCTGCTTAAGTTACAGAAGATAAGGGTACCTAAGGGTATCAGACTATGTTTAGTCCAAATAAGTTCCTTTGTAGCTAGTCTTTTTATGTTAGTATGTAGGTGGTGCGTAGGTACTAGATAACCATTATTCGGCTTTCGACAAAGAGTTTCCAATTTTAAAATAAATCATACAAACACAGTTATTAATCAAAGGCCGAATTTTTCAACTGTTAATTTATAGATAACTAACAAAATGGAAACAAAACACGTTCACAATATAAATCTCAATAAAATTGATCTCATCTTAAATAACATCATCTTGGAGGGAGTCTGCACACGGGAAGCGCGTAGAGACAGCAACGAAACTGTAGCCAACATTAATAATTTAAAATAATTGAAATGGTCAGATTTATTTTTCCAATATGAGACATCTAGAGAATAGCATTATTTTTGGACCTTTAAATTGTATAATTGTATTTTTTACGAATTAAGTATATAGGTATAAATTTAAAACAAATTCAATTTAAAGTCTTATAACTGCTTAAATGATGACATAAAAATATTTCAATATTATATTATATTCAATTTATAAATCACCTTCTTGCCTACAGATTTATTGCCAAAATTGATAATAATCGCTCAGTTGTATAAAATAGTAATAAAATCGATAATTAACATCATCTAAAATGATTTGGTCGCAATCCATCAGCGGACTTGATATTCTAACGACTTAATTTGTCAGTATACAAAGCAAGATCGACACGATTGACAGTGAATGCTGTCGTAAATTATTTAAATTTATTTCGCAAATACCTGCGCCGGCGACTACTGCGGGTAACCGACCTCTTTTGTATTTTACTAGCCCGTCAGAACCTTTCCATTTTTCGGAATAAAAACTTTTTACTAAAAAGTATTTTAACTAATGAAAATATTGACACAACATAATAAGCTATTACCACCACCCAGTTTCATTTAAATTTAAATAAGATAGAAAACCAAAAAAAAGGATCTAGCTTCTGTCACAACCTCTTAAGTTTTTTTTAATATGTCATCGGCCGAGATTTCTTTAAAAAATTTATTAGTAAAGTTTGCCGTTTTTGCGGACAGTACAATCAAAAACTGGTTCCATTGGTATGTTTTATGTTATACCTACAAATGCTAAGTCGTGTTATCTGTCTTTTCGTCAGAATATTTAGCGTTATTTAATCTATGTCTATCCATTGTAGAGTGCCCCGGGCAATGAAAGATATTTGAATTAACTTTGCCCACTATTGCCCAATATTGACAGCGTTTGAGAGCCTATTAAATTTATTCATTGCTAAAATATGAATAAAGTTATTAATTTTAACTGAACTGGGAGTTTATAAACGAATTTGTATTAACTCTATGCTTCTATGAACTACAAGAATTGCACCCTAATATTACTTTTCGAAATTCCACCTGAATTTTTTGGTAAATTTTTAAGTATTAAGTAGGTATGTAGTACCTATTAATAATTATAATGAGGATCCGAGAGGTAGTATATACGTTTTTTTCATTCAATAGGTACCTTGGAGTCACTTTTTGTTTTGACCAGTAAGTAACTCTACTTACTTCCCACCTTTTTTATATTTATATCATTAAGGTGGGAAACAAGCGTACGGCTCCCTTGATGGTAAGCAGTTACCGTAGCCTATAGATGCTTGTAACACGAAAGTTATCGCACGTTGCCGACCTGAAGGGGAGTGAAACAGAGGAAGGGAAAGGGAGAGGAAGTGAAGTCGGGCTTCCGGTTCTCTCACTCATCGTATGAAATGCAAATAAAATTGATACTTTACGCCAATATTATGTGAGAGAGTGGTACTACCTCGTTTGAGCCAGCTCGTATAATATGAGCTGCAGTCAATTGGCTAAAAGCTTGGCTCTACACCGCACGCAGATTTACACTTTCTCAGGCAACAAAATTATCGTAGGTATCTACCTGATTATAGATGTATGGAAGCTGAAATTTTACTTATTTTACAGAATCTCTCTAGAACAATGAATGTACTTATATATCTTTCTCAGAGTGACCTTTAAAATAAATTACGTTGTAAATTATGGCAATTGGATCGCTCACCGTACCATATGCAGCGGTTATAAATAACATAATGAGTTCAATTATCCGCCATCTTTAAAATGCAGTTTGGCGTTTGATCTCATCCACAACGCAGTGCGTTATTAAATATAAGTTCAAGTATTAAAGGTTAATTATAAGTTGTTATGGGGTTTTAATAAACACTACATATTATACGGTTACATAAAACATCGACTTTAAACCTTCTTCATTAATGCAGTAGTACGTAACTGCGTTAAATTCTATTTAAGTAGCTCTACCAAGAGTTTATACTCGTTAGTCGGTAGCGTACAGCGCCTCTATTGACTATCCGAAGAACTAACAATTTGCCAAATATGTTACGTAGAAGCCAGTGACTAGCGACTCTACCGAACTGTAAACTAATGGCACAGCTACAGTTTTGAGACTAAATTTTAAGAAAATGTAGAGTCGTAATAAATATAAGTTCAAACATATTTCAGTACTAGCTGTGCCCGCGACTCCGTCCGCGTCCAGTCGGTGAAGCCCTTAAATATAATTTTGTCTATCGTCTAATCTGTATGACGTATCAGTCTGCATCAGTCTGAGTTCGTCTGTCCGTGGCTGTCTATCTGTACCAGTCTATACCAGTAAGGTGGTAGAGTCTGACCAGTAAGGTGGAGATCGGCATTCAAGTAGCTAATTTACCTTCGTTTCGTATGATGAGGGAGAGAGCCGGAAGCGCAACCCAGCCAGTGAGTGAGTGCTCCAGACTCACGGCTTAGGTAAGAGTCACTGCGCAACATCGTGCTTAAAAAGTTAGAGTCCGGAGTTTATCGTCTAAGTCAATAGTCAAAGCGTTTATTATGTTTAGGCCTAGGAGGGCACTTACAAGTAGTAATTTTACATGTTTTCCTTAAATTCTAGCGCCGGATCGGAAACGCGACCTCGCCTGAGAAGTTTCTACTTGATACCCACATTGCTAATTCAAAGTTAGCAGGTCCTCCAGATTTATGGTTTAAGCAGGCAGTTACCCAGCAGCATCATTCCTGAGGGGTTGGAGTTCAGAGTTCAATGTCTGTGTTTCTATTACTACTTAATTCAAAATCAGCAGGTCCTCTAGACTTACTTCTTAGGTAGGTAGCTTCCCTATGGCATTAGTACTGTGGAGATGAATTCCAGAGTTAACGTCTAAGATTCCGCGTGATACAAAGAAACTTAAGATGGTAGAACGCAGCAATAAAATATTTATTATTATTATTAAAATTAAGATTATGTATTCCAAATAGTGTCGGATCACACACAACGTAGGGCTCCGTAGGGCTCCGCTCTAAATAGACGTATTTCAATAACTAAAACTTATTGTTGGCTAGAATTTCCGTGTGGTCATAAAAATTTACAATCTTATATTTTATAAAAAAATATCCTAGATGTTAAGTTGGACTATTAATCATATCCATGCCAAATTTCATTGAAATCAATCCACTGGATTCGAAGTTGTGCGTGTTCGAATATTTAGGTAGTTTTTGAATGTTTTGTGGCAACCCTAAACTTTACCGAAAAAAATAAATATGCTAGATGTTAAGTTAGACTATTAGTCATATCCATGCCAAATGTCATTGAAATTAATCCGGTGGATTCAAAGTTGTGCTCTTTCAAACATTTAGAATTTTTAAGTAGTTTTTTGAATTTTCTGTGGCAACCCTAAACATTTTCGAAAAAAAAAGTATCCTAGATGTTAAGTTAGACTATTAGTCATATCCATGCTAAATTTCATTGAAATCCATCCGGTGGATTCGAAGTTGTGCTCTTTCGAAAATCTGAGCAAACATACAAACATACAAACATACAAACATACAAACATACCCACAGACAAAAATTCTAAAAATGATAAAAATGAATTCTGCTGGTCAATCTAAGTCCCCCCCACTATTTTTTTTCCAAATATTTCGAATGTACAGACGCGACCAATTTTACATTCTTATTATATGTATAGATAGTACTTTCTCTATTTTTTATTAGTATTTACCCTGAGGTTTATAATATACTTATACATATAATTTTCAATCAATGACCACGCCAACCATAATTATAATGTAGAGTCCAGTGAATCTCACATTTTTTATTCCATAAACAACAGCTGACATTATCAACATTGTTGCAAGGGATAAAGATAGGTTCACAGCAACTCTACCGATATTTTCAATAGTAGTGTGCACTTAAATTGATTTCAAATCAATCTTATAATATTATAAGGCTCTGAATAACAAATGATATTTTTTATATCTATACGCCGACAGACGAACAGTAAGAATTTTTCCAATTATAATGATAGAGATCTTTTTACACAAATGAAACGTAGTATATCTACATAGATAGAGTAAATTACTTTATTAAGAACGAACCTGCTGTTAATTTCTCGTTTTGTTAATAATTGAGGTTTGATCTTTTCTTGTAAAGTGCATTACATGTAGTTTCCGATTTTGGTGGTACAATTTACTATGAGATTTTTGAGGCTCTACGAAGTATGAAATTATAGTTTTCATAGCAACAGGATATCTTATCCTTAATTAAAAAAATCTTTACGCACTTGCACCACCTAATAGCTTAATATAGAGTCTTACACAATCATTATAATAATTTCGTACGGTATTAAGTGTGAGCGCAGTTAATCGCTCTACCGCCATAAATGGGCAATGTCCAAGCCTTACCTTCTAACGTAATAACAACTTTATTAAATTAATAATTAGTTATTTTACCTAATCACCTAAATGTTACCAATTTAATAAATGTAGGTATGATGATACCTCTATTGAAGTCTGTTTGGTACTTCGTTTAGCATATTTTAAAAATTAGAATCTTGAATATATTCTTTTAAATTCCGGAACTTGCGAGCCCTTAGATCATTAAGATGTACTAAGCACAAGCCTCACCAATTTTTTAAATAAAAAAAACCTATCAAATATAGCTGCTTTACTCTAGGTAGGTTACCCTAAAGGTAGGAGATCGATGCAAACGTCAGACGGCCGACGTCAGTCGAACTCATAGAAATTGATTGCCGTCATGCCGTCGCGGCACATGTCATCGCGACTATTTGTATGAAACTGACGACTGCCGACTGACGTCGGCCGTCTGCCGCTTGCATCGAACTCCTACCTTAACGCAGATAATGAAAGATACCTAAGCAGAAATGCAATAGAGGCAGGATGGTTTACGCTGTGTATTATCTGTCAGTCAGTAAGTAAATATTCATAACGTAAACGAATACTTTTTGATTTAAAAAACAGATTTTAAGACTCGCTTGAACTAAAAGCTACATGAGTCGAAGCGGTGGGCCTGATGCAAGGTCCGATGGCTCGCTCACAGGGCGTTCTACGCCAGGTAACTCATCCAACACTCTTGTTTATTGAAAATTAATTGTGTGAAACACCAGGCTAACTATCTTCATATCGACAGCATACACTGCGAGGAATATACCTACAGGATGATTAATATTATTACCAACTTTAATTCAACGGCAAGAAATGTTCAGCTCACTGAATCTCGATTGATTGAACTCAGTTGACGAGGTTGGAGAGAGTGACTGTCAGAACTGTCAAATGAAAATGTCAAATCATTCACTCCAACGTAGTGCCACCTTACGTCATTTTCTGCTCTCATAATCCTCATATTTGAATGTTGGAACGTAGATCTACGCGAGGACATCTTAATTTTCTTTTAAATGGCTGTATCTACATCAGGCGCATGCCGCGCTCGAGCTTACAGTTTTGACATAGACATAGACATATCGGGTGAGGAATACGAGGCGTCTGGACGCACCAAACCATGGCATAGGTACCAGCAGTTAAACACCACTTCTTCTGAGGTTGGTAGTGTACCTGTCAAATTGTTATGAACTCTCCTTATAATATTACAGCGTCGAATACCACACTAACCACTTTGATCTCGAAATATACCACAACGCACTTATCTCCCGATCTTCGATAATCACTACCTTCGCTTTTTATTCTCCAATCCGCCATACAAAATATCATACGAGAAATGAGAATTCGATATCCGATTATGTCCTACATCATCCAAAAAACGCTTTAACTCGTCAAATCCGTAAATACCATTATAAACCGATTCGCAAACACCTTAAAGTCCATACTCCAGTAAATAACTGCTGATTTATGAGAATTTATCAAACACTTGAGGCTTAATTTTGAAATGATGTTCGTGAAACTTAAAAGGTATCAACGTGCTTAGAATGACAACGGAAATGAGACCTTGTGTGTTTTGTGATACATTAAAAGATGAATTGTGCGAGGTCGCAAATAATACATTTTTCTTTAGGTAGTTGGAAGTGTGTCTGTGTATTGTTTTGATAAGCTGCAGAACGGGTTTGCAAGATTTATGGCTGGTATGATTTAATGCGAATAAACTACTCGCCTTTGCGCTCGTATTGATGAATGCTCTATTTTTTGTGCAATCATCTGTACTTTAGTGCATCGTTTAATTATGACATCGACTAGCGGTGTCCTCGACTTCGTACGCGTGGAATTTAGCATTATTCTGTTAATTTTTGCTAAAAGTAGCCTAAGTTACTCTTTATAATATCAGTTATCTGGCAGTGCAAGTCCCGTCAAAATCGGTCCAGCCATTTCGAAGATTAGCCGGAACAAACAAACACCATATTTATTTATTTTTTTGTTTAAAGTGCCATACACTCTCACATTCATATGCATTTAGTAAAAAGCTGTTATTTTGAAATTACATACAGACACTTCAATTTTATTGAATCCCTAGAATCATCTACATTAGTGGTGAAAAAAAAATAAAAAAACACTTTTTAGGAGAAGCGTACCTACACATGATTATTTACGCATGGCGTCTTTGCAAAATATTTGTCTTATCATGCCATGCCATGCCATGCCGCTCAGTTCTAATTCCACTAAATGGTCACCCATTTCTGACTGACGTGGCCTGGCAAGGTAACCTTAACCTCCGATCAGTGATCCCGGCTGACAAGCGGTCTTTTCGCCAGATTTGAATAAAATTAGACTATTATTTACGTCGGAAATGACGTCGTAAGTAGCGACACGTTACATCCGGCACAGCTCTACGACTCTACGTAATTATTTTATGTTTAAAATTTATTCTAATAATGGTCTGTGCTGAAAGTCGTTATTTGTAGATTGGCAGCCCTGTCGCTCGCGGCCAATGGGAACGTTGTAACGCGGCGCCTGCGCATGGTCGCCCGCTGAGCTTCAGTTCAAACAGCAAGAAATATTGTTACGGGTAAATAATTTGCTTATATCTGATCATGCTGTCGTATTTGTAACATTTGCTAACAAATGATTACTAACTACCACTTTTTGGGACAAGGCATGCCTGAACACCTCCTACTGACCCCAACTCCTCCTCATTCTGTAAACCAAGACCGAAAGGTGTCCAGTGAAGACGCTGATGGTTGACCCTCGACAAGTCCCATGTTAAATTTAATTGTCTTGCAAATCGTACGAATTTAATCAAAAGAATAATAAGAGATGAAGAAACTAAAACCTGAGTAGTTTAGAAGGCTACACAGTAGCCATAACCAAATTCAATTTGGCTCAGTAGCTGTCTAAATCGCTTTACCAAAACGAGGTAAACGATTTGGGTTGATGCATCGAGGGAATCTATTACCGTATGCAGGGTGACGAATCAAGCTCGGATTGGAATCGGTGGCAAATTGTTCTATGTATCTATCAACCGCAATGAATCGTGTTCAGTTAGTAGATATTTGCGTGTCGCAATCGTACAATTTATTGGTATGACAAGGTCGTTATATGAATGGTCTGTATACAGGGTTGTACTGTAAATTTTTTGAATACATATACTAACTACAATAATACGGCAGACGACAATTTTTTTTCCGTAGTCATTAAGATAGATTTTGAATAAGGAAAACCTCTTCTTAGTGCTTGTTCAATTATTTTTCATATAGATCACACATCTACCTATTTTACGAGCTATAAGAAGCGAACTATATTTATAGAAATGAAACTATAAGAGAGGAGGGGCATGTGCGTCTCGTATTATCTTATAACTCCGTCTCAATCTGTTGAGCGGTTTTTGAAGAAAAAAAACATTTAAATAGATAAGTATTAAAGAGTGTGTAAAAGTTAAAACGTAATAAAGTACCACAAAGCGGTCTGACGACTATAGTTTATCCCTTGACATAATAACCATAAGAAAACTTCCATTTATCTTCGCACTCGTTAATAACTAACCAGTCTAGTTTCACTAGCAATGAATATTAATTCATTAAATATACGTTTGTCTTTGCATATGACAGTCAGAAACACCACCCTGTATATTAATAGGGCTGACATCAGACAGGTTTCATTTCAAGTTTTTAATAGATAGTGTTTATGAATGCACTACAGTACACCTCTGCCTACCCCTCCAAACAATACAGGCGTGCTGGTATAATTAATAGGACCTATTAACGCTATCATTAACACTTTAAGTGTTTTAAATTGGTAATGTAGCTATTTAATAAACATTGTAGCAATGTAGCTGCGACGTAAAGAAAATAGGTTTTTTCCTCATGATTTATGGCGACCTTTCTAGACCACCTATGGTTGTACAAAGTTGCGCTTTCGAGTTCTGTTCGACGTTTAACAAAATAAAATAAAAGACAAATTAAGGAGTCAACCCTACAAGGTACAATTACATGACGCCTATAAATCAACTGAGGAAAATGGTTTAATGGGTAATTACTGATCGATCAGTCCATATTGGTATTTTTTGCGTACCTACTGAAATACCTAGTCAATCCAAAATTACATTAGCCTCCGAAAATGATTAAGTCAAATATTAAAATTAAGTCATTGATCATTTTCTTTCCAAATTAAAACTCATAAAATATGTTTAGAACTTAAAATTTATAATCTCATTTTAATTAACATCCTATATTTTAATTGCTAAATAAATAATTATATATTTTATGAATTACAGATTATTAAAAAAAAACTCATTTTTAGTTTAAATAGTTGATTTTACCTACACGATGGATGATATTATGAAGTAAAGAGCCATCAAATATGTGCTTTATATTTCCCGAATAAACCAAAACACTTGAGACAACACAGTATTTCATAATAATAACCCTTTAACTCGACCACAGCGATATTAGCAGTTTTGGGCAGATCGTTTTATGGCCCCGATACACGCTACGTGAGTGATAAGTCTGTATACTTGATACACCACTATCAAAACCATAATGGAAGTCCATTTGCTGGCCAGAAATAGGATTTGCAATTCAGTTTAATCTCTAGTGATGTAAATTCATTACAAAATTAGGTCTTTCATCTATCTGGCATCAAATTAGGTAGCTATTTACTTTGTTTTTAAATTTACCGGACAAAGAAAATAATACGTTAATACCTAAATAATTCACTTAATTATTTCTTTAGAATCTATATATTGTTATTGTTTTATTAAAATTCACGAACACTTTACACAAAGCAAAAAAAAACTAAATTATGTATAACGTTAACTTACTATTTTCTTTTTTTTTCAGATGCAGCACTACTTGAAGATATTATCTAGCTAGATTCATAATTGAATAAATAAAATTGATAAAGGTGCGAAGTGTAGCGCCAGTGACGCATGACACGTGGGAGCATTATAGCTTGTGATCACGCAACCCAAACGCAACGGTATAGAGACATAAACATGTAAACGCATAAACATTGAGCCTGGATTTTTGTCCGAACGAACTAAATTTTCGATAAAATATCCAAATTTATTTTTTGTATCTGTATTTTCAATTATTAATAAAAAGTTACATTTTATCTTCTTGGTTCTCTTTGGTTTGACTTCTCTGCCTTAACTAGGAAATAGGTTTTGTATTAATGACCTCAAGTAGAAGAACTAGGAAACCTAAACCAATAATGATTATTGCACAAAACTAAGAATAAAATAATTTGGGCATGAAATACCATTAGTATGTACTCATAGTTCTTTTGTTTGGTCTAAGCCAAGCAATAGGCTAGCTACATATACCTGTCTGTTATTCACGAAAAAAATAACTGGACCCTTAGGAATGGTCTAATTTTATATAAAATAAAACACAAGAATATGAATTAATTTATTTCATATCAGATTATGAAGACATATTCAATTATGCACTGTAGTATACAATATAATTATTTTTCTTCATCATACAATAAAACTAAAAGTAATTACAATAGTAATTAGGTACATATTTTATTTATACAATGTTTTTCACATAATATTTTAGATATAAATAATAATATTGAAAAATAAAGCGTAGAAACGTCGTCGACGTGTGGGAAACAGTACAACTGGTAGGTACACTTGTATAAATCGAGTTTTATATAGTTTTACTCTGTCTAGACTAGATACTTTTGCAGGTAGACTAAGGTAGGTATATTACTAACCTATATTTATGTTTTGTAGACATAGTTATAAAAAAATATGAAAATAAATTAATCATTATAGTTACAGAAAATTGACAAAATTTTTACATCTTTCTGTCCATGAAAATAAAGATTTACTAATTGCAAAATATTGTATCCTACTATCAATTAACATTTTATCCAAAACTAATACCAAAACAAGAGGTGTGTTGTATAATTATCAGAAAAAAACATCCTGTATACCTAGTCATCATTACACTCGCAATAAATAGTCATAATTATTACTCATAAACTTAAAAGCATTTTATTATACATTATGAGTCGCTGTGTTGAAAAACTACATTCACCTTGTGAACTAACAAACATTAATGCAAATATTGAATTACAATTGTAAATACAAGGTAACGCTTAAATTGTCAGCATCAATCATCGAACAGTCGACACCGGGATCACATAAACAATAGTTTTAACATAGAGAATGCACGCGGACAAAGAGCGGTAGGAGAGTTGTAAACAGAATGTAGTCAGCCACCAATAACTCACGCCACGCTAGGGCTGCGAAAACACCGATAACTAGACTACATTAATAATTTGTGCATAATACCTACCGGTTTTAGATAAAGTTTTTTTTTTAGTATAAACTGTTCCTTACCTTATCGAGTTCGCTTCAACTTTTGGAGCGTTAGGGTTGCTAAGCTGATGTAAATTAAGATGCAATTTTTTTTTAACTACCATCTAAGTACCTACCTATTTTAGTTTTATATCTATAAACAAGTTAAAGGTATAATTATGTGAATTAATTATTATAATATAACATTTAAAAGTGTGAAAGTAAAAAGTACTTACCACTTAATTAAATTATTATATGATATTTTTATCATTATTCATATTAAGAGGTATGAATAACGGACTACAAAACCAACAAAGATAGATAATAAAAATTCTGAATGAAACATTTTCAACTTTATTATTCTTCTAAAAATCACTGCTGGTTACTGATAAAATATACATTACAAAAAGACCTAAGCAGCTTAATTAAGACTTGTTATTTTATATAATTGCTGTTCAGGTTCCACGCGTTAGGAAATTAAGATCACAATCTCCGAGCAATAATTTAAAATTATTACAACACAATAGTTTTGTTTAAAAGACACGACTCAGAATACTTTCAAAAGGTTATACATACTTAGTAGGAAGTAGTAGGTTATACATACTTAGAAGTTTACTTAGTAGGAAGTATAATGGACTAAATATGCTAATTCTATTCAATCATAACCAACCGTTTTTTAGAAGTAACATGAATTTACCGTAAACGATACGACAAACCGCATAAAAAAGTTACAACGCAACGCAAAATTACCATTGATTCACACGACATAGACAAACTTTTTTCTAAACGCTCGCGTATCGCCACTAAGATTAATATTTATAGTGATACTGGTAGAAATTTCATTTCATTTCAACATCTACTAGGTGGATTATTATAAAATACCATCGCACAATAATTCGCCACTTCCCGTGGTCCGCGTAACCACGTGGGTAATTTTTATTGGGGCCTTGAACTTGTACACAATTTGGTCGGTCGATAATTCAGACGCGGTTGCCTTTACTGCCTCAGAGATGACTCGTTCTAGTTACATTTATGTCGAGTGATATCATTCGTTATAGTGGCGCTATTAAATAATACGGACACCAAATTATGGACTCGGTGAGCATTTTTGTGGTTAGATTTTCTTTGTAAATTATTGTACCTGATTCAAAATACATTAAGGGGTACTATTGTTGGGCGATATATCTGTCCGAGTTGCATTGTTGGCATCCCTGGACATTTGCAATGCTAAATCTATCGGAATTAAGTACACATGAATGGGTGATTCAGTCAGTAATTAGGTGTAACAAACACTTAAATGTGTAATTAGGCATAAAAGCCAATTTTAATACGTAAATAAAAGTGCTATAAAAATGGATTGATATATCTTTCATGAGACCACTGAGTCTTCCAAACACCAATTACAAGTAAATTTTTGTTTGGAATGGTATCATGTAAGAAGAAGTCATCTTATTGTTTTTTTTCCTCGTTAACAAAGGGAACAATCATTCGATTTTCGTGTAACAACTCGGTAATCACAGATAATCAGCCCTTTCGCAAACTGCAAAGCGAATTGTAGAGTCCAGCCCTGCGGGCGGAGGTAACCAAGTCCATCTTCGGGTTCTCACAATTGAAGGCTATTATACCGACTTTTGTAAAATATTTTTAAGAAAACATTATTTGGTTAATTAATAAAAATATTTAAACATTAATTATTAGAAATTCTTACGTCTTGCGAATTTCATTCCAGCTAGGTACCGTATTATATTCTCACTTAAACTTGGAATTAGAAAATGATTAAGCAATAAAACGTCGTAATACTTTACCATCTATAAAACGTTAATTACGTTGGTTAAATAAAATATGAATAGTTAATTATAAGGAACTATAAAACGACATACATGACCTTGGACGAAGAGTTGAGCATAATAAAAACGCAATACCACCTACAGCACGAAGTTAATAACTCACAAACGAAAAACTTAAAGGTATAGATCATTTTAGCCGTCAAAAAACTACTGTACAGGCAGACACATTAATCAATGTTTTTGCCAACCAACATTGCGGTTTTATACGTAAAAAAATAATCAAGTAGGTGCCTATGTACGCAGGCCGCCTTAGGGTCTGTAAGCCTCTATATGAGAAGCCTAAATAGTAATTTGGATAGGAATACGAATCTACGCGATTACATACTTGTGTTCGATAGTTTTTGCGTCCGCCGTACGTATAATTTGCGAACATGCGATCGATGCGAACTTGCAGAAATTTTGCTCGCGTTCAAAAATAAACAGCCAATGCGATGAATGTTTTACAAATTGTAATTGTCGCTAAAACTGTTGTCAACAAATTAATTAGACACAAAAAAATGCAGTCTAGCTCTTTTTTACAATCATAAACAGTATTTAATTAAGTTTGTATAATAACGGCATAAGGACCATTTGAAGAATAGTTATATGGTAACCTTTAAAAAGTACCTTTAACGATCATCTCTCTCAAATATCCAGGAATTACAATGGCAAATTGCTGATCTTTGACATTACAAGGAACAATGGGGAGAGGCAGCCGGCGATTTATGACGTGGCGGGACTGTCACAGATTCAATAACCCTGCGCGCGCGCACGCACCGCGCTCACGTGACGTACGAGGTAATGTACATGGGTAATTTATTATAATTTGCATTCGGGTTAAATGCAGGCTCGCCGGATGAAATTATTTGTGGCGGAAGATTAGTTTCTTGAAGATCAAGGCTGTGGCTTTTATTGTTTTCATTGCTTGTTTCATTATTGCATGACACCTTTCGAAATTACTATAATTACCACCACGCAATACCAACCCGTTCCAAATTTAACATAAGAATAATCATGTAATAAATCACCTTGATTATTTAATAAGCTCAAATAAAATAAGGAACTATGCAACCTATCAAGATTTTCCCAAGTTTTGTGTGTAATTAAGTTTTAATTATCGTCGGTCTTATCTGAATCCCTGGCCGTGAACAGGATGCTCACTACGATATTTGTCATAACTTTTTATTTAAAAAAATCAACTAGCAGGGCCTTAATGTTTTCCGGTTTAGTCCTCAGAACGGCTACAGTGTCGCCGTCTAACATTACTTTATTGTTGTACACACAAATATTTAAACACCCTGTAATTAATCTGATTTATGAGATATTAAAAATCTGAGCGCTTCATTATAATGTTTTTTTGCTAACAAACATGGATGCTTGTAATTAAATAATTAAAGCGGCTTGTTTATTTTTTGTGCGCTGAATACATACGTGGTTATTTATTTTCTTGGCACATAAAACATTAGACTTTAATTTTTAAGTATAAATTACGAAGTGAAGATTTGTTTTTCTAATCACTTATTGGTAGTTTTTGTTATATCAAAGTTTTATTTCTATAATAAAAATAAATAACGTGTCTATTCTATGATATCACAATCTATATAAGTGTGACAAGGATAAAAATAATGGGGGTGAGTAAAGGAAGTGCGGCGGAAACGTTACAAAATACAGCGTGGTTGGCGGAAGATTTACACACCCTGTATCCCACTGGTTTACAAGACTAGTGTGTTATGAGACGCCTAATAAATGTTTTATTTGATACTTGCCGCTTTATTTATTAACGGTAAGTAGTTTAACTATTAACGGCCTCAATAAAAATATGATGATGAAATATTAATGTTGCCAATTATTATTATGTATAATTATTATGTAATCTCAGTAATTTGTAAAACTAAACTCAATTTAATTTGACTAAATTAATTTAATTTCAGAAAATTACGTAATTAATTTGGCTACTCACTACGTCTGTAGGTAGTGCTGATATAAAGGCTAGAGTTAAGTTTCTTTTATTTATTTTTTAACGTTAGCGGTAAAGTGTTCCACGAACCATATTATTGGGGACGTTAAACTAAATAATACAATTAAAGGAACTCCATTCATTAGCAACAATCACCTGTGACCATAAAAATTGTGCAATGTTTTTTGTATCGTAAAACCAAGCCAACGGTAAACTGGACAATAGCTTTGTACCTGAACGGACATCTTTTTAACAATTAACCAACTTTTACAGCTTAACAACCCAACGGCACAACTAAAAAAATTACTAAAACTTTTGTAAAAATATAACAGTTAAAAATAAATGTTGTAACAATTTCTCAGTTCAATTTCCCTTTAATTACTACGAAATTTAGCAATTAATTTTCTCACCCTATGCTGTTATTTTCTTACTTGACGGATTAACGAAATAAAATCGCTTATAGCCCTAAACAGCTATAGTGACGTAATCAAACAGCTGATGCTATAAAATACGTTGCAACCACCGCAATAAAAAGGGATCGTAACCTTGTCTCGACGGCACGAAGCACTACCCGTAACGCGGAGGACATTTAACATTTAATAACTAACTATTTATGAACATCAAGTAGAATATGAGAAGTTCCAAACAAAGAGTTGTAATTCGGCCAACAATTATATTCCTAATACCTATAACAAAAAGGACATCATTTTAGTAAATTAAATTATTTGTAAAAGAACGAATAAAAAATAAATGTCACTAACTGCCAATTCAACCTATTGACCTGATTTTTCTTAAAGATTATAATTTAGCATGTAATTCTGCTTAATTGATAATCGGTATTGCAAGAACACCCACAATTTGTCAAAATAAAAACAAATATTGAATAAGGCTGCGTCCTTGCGTGGTGGCCGGCGCAGTTAGCCCATAAAACGGTCTTCGTTACTGCCCTGAGTTCACAATGTGACGTTTTATACAGTCGGGCAGGTGTGAACATTATCTTAATTCAAGTGCTACCGGGCCGATCGCAGTGTGGTCCCGGCTTAACGTACCAATTTAAAGGAACGTTCTTTTTTTTTTAATATTAAAATTTATTAGATATGTCAACTGATTTTTATTTTTTGATAATCGCGAATAAGATTAATTAAAACCTTATTTATTTTACTGTAATTGTAAAGAGTTTTATATTGCAGATAAAATACGTTTTATTTATTTTTTGTTCATAAGTTTAGGTACCACTCGTTTTTTTTGGAATTTGAATGGAATTAATATTTTGATACCTTTTGCTTTTATGCATTTATCAACAAAAAATTAATAGCTTTTATTATGCAATTCTCTTAATAATTCTAAAATATATTTGTCATATCTGTCAAGGAAATGAATTTATATATTGGGTGTTTCCAATATATTGCACCTATGAATTGGAATTAAAAATAGAAACATCGATTATGACTATACAGGTAATAATAATCGCATAATTTATTAAATGTCGTTTTTTTTAAGAATTTGTTTAAAAATGTGAGATAGACAGCTATGACGACGGTGCCCAATGGTTGGAGCGCTTTCGTTGTTTACAATATATTGTTAATTTATTTAAATTAGCGCAATCAATTCTACTTAATTGAAGCCGTAGTGTTTGTTTTGTTCAGCGCTCGAATTTAGTTGCGTACGTACAAGTTTAATCAATGTAGACAAATGTTACTTTGATACTTAAATTTTCTAAAAATAATATATTTTCTTTAACACACATATTTTAAACATCACACTAGTAACAGTCTATTTAACTATAGGTACATGAAAATGTAATAAATAAATCTAAAACTGCCTTAAGTATTTTTTAAGGAATTACAAAATAATCAAAATAACTTCGGATATTGATAAAATGTAAAGATTGAAGATAATAGGTACATAGATGAAACCAATACATATCACCTTTCGTCTACGATAGGCTTATTTACATAATTAGAACACAAAATATTCTTATTTCCTGACTCGTTTGTTATCTATATGAATAGAAAAATAATCTTTTTTAGAATTCCGTAGTTTACTAGACTAGACCTATTTGAAGCAATATTATTATTATTTATTATCAGGCAGGCAGTTGATTCAACTGATAGGTGCCCGTATCCTGCTGATTCTTTCAGGTATTTTTCGAGTCGGTTCCTAAACTCGTTTTCATAAAAATAAAATTGAGTTTTGTAAACAAATCCTACTAAAATACTAAGGAGAGAAAACACTTGAAAACAACTTAGGCTACGATAGAGCCGTGTAGAGTTTCAGTTTCAGTTTGAGCCGGTCACCGGGGCAAGCCGGAAGGGCGGAGGTCACTGCCCCCCTCCGCCCTGAAAATGTAGAGTTAGGAGAGTTTGGTCGCTGCAGACTTAGTTACGGTTGAGACTGTTTTCTATGAACTTACGACATTTCATGAATATTTTTTATTTAAGGTGCAGTTTCTTATAATTTACAAGGAATTCCATTTCAAAAGTGGTTGGATATAGAATGTAACACCTCAAGTTTTTATATTAAGGTATTAAGAAATACGGTTTAGCATTTTAGTTCACTTTAAGTAGGCATCCCTTTAATCAACTTAGTAAAAAGTATATGGAAGTATAAGGACTAAATTGTTACCACTTCATGCACGTGAAAGGTTATAACATAACCTTCCAAAACGGATGACTTGAGACTGCTAATAACTAATATCGTACCATGCATAAAGTTCTTAACACGTCAAGTAAGAAAATTACCACCGTCAAAGTTTTAAATTATTCATAGAACAACCGCTGAGTTAATTGAAAATTAATTTCTATTATTATAAGAGGTTAGAGTAGGTTTTGCATTAAGCAAGTGCAGCTTTTGTTTTAGCCACTTATTCACGGAGCGCTAAGACTGTGTTTGGTTTGCTTGTTTGTTGCTACATATTTTCGGTGGCGCGCCGTGCGCTCGCATTTATAACTTCGGTGTTTGACCTCTTAAAATTGCATACTGACACATTTTAGGCACCCTAAATATTAAAATGCACTTTTTCTGTTGATGAAGAAGTTGAGGTAATTATATTTTTAACGTGTTTCTTATGATAATTATTTTAATAAGTAGTAGGCATCAGTAGTAGTGCTATTCCATAACGACAAACTCATTTCTTACGCGTGAATATAGTGATGAAATGTCAAATTTTGTACTTGACTTGAGATTTGAGGTTGTCGTTACAGAATAGCTATCCTGGCCTGTATTACCCAAAGGAGTAGGTTGCATATGGGCACATCACACATGGTATTTTCGCCCCAATATAGGTAGGTATACCTGTTACATACCGGGCAAATTTATATTTTAATTTTTACTATTTTAAAGGTATTTTTTACATTTCTTCTAGTTACTATGTAAATATTTTTCTAAAGAATATAAATATTTTAAATAAAAAAACCTGTAACAATCGAATGACATCCAGAGTCTGTGTCATTCCTTAAAATAGACAATATTACTTTCATAATAACAGAACGCATTAAATATATCCGCTTAGCATACAGTCCGCGGATTCATTTTCCGTTGTAAACATGACAGCGAGCCGTATAATGTTTATGTATCTCGAGTGCAGAAGGAAATTCTCATCAAAATTCTGCGCGGGCGCCGATGATTCCAACATTCGTGCGTTGACAGTGAATTAGGTACATCTCGCTGGTGATGCGTGTGAAAAAGTAAAAGCAAATTGTTCGAAACACAAGAACTAAGTAATAGCACTATAGAATCACTGGCTGATGATTGCTTCCCCTCACTTCGCAACAAAAAAAAAACGTAGCTTCCATCGTCTTTAGGTCCTCGATGATTTCGGTAACAACAGGGCTGCTATTACGAACCCAGTACGAGCTTCGAATTTTAAATTTTGGACGCATTTACGTTGGAAATTAGAGCCGAAATCACAAACGAATGAAACAAATAGTCCAGGTTTGTAATAGCGAGTAGAAGCTGGGTCTCGACTTCTCGAGTCGATAACTGCCAATCGACAACGCGTAAATTGGCGATACGTGTGTCGCATCGAATCGCAAAGTCGAAACACACCGCCAACAAATTGAACTGTGGTAGGTCAAGTCACGACCATTTTAACGATTCAAACTGCATATATCGGTCACCACAATTCGTCTTATTACTGAAACCACTGGTTTTCGAACGTCTAACGCTGACGAAAAATCGAGTTAAACTAAAAGCTAGAATCAAAAGGATACCGCCGTTGTAACGAAAGGTGGATATCTTAATTTCCTTAGTCCTTCGGCCTATAAATTATAATTTACGATTGTATTTCTTGGCGGTGCTGCGGTAAAAAAGCGGTCTGCTATAATAGAAACGTCGTTTTTTTCGCCCCGCATGTAACGTTTAACCGAAGTTAAACTTTGGGTCGGTTATCAGGCGACTTGGCTATTTTGTTATAAGGAAGAAGCATGATAAATATTGTCATCTCTTTCTAAAAAATATTCTAACGAAACCATGGTTACTAATATCCAGCTAAGTGTAGAATTAAATAATTGATAACATTTACCTCAGGATTATGATATTCAAATAAAAATGAACTATTACTCTTAGATAGATTTTTGATGACGTTGCAAGTTTTCACTAAAATTTAATTTAATAAGACATACAGTTTCGATTCATTCACAACCCGTAACAAAGCTGACTTTAGGCACTCTTATAATGTGCTTTTAAATTTATGATACAAATAAAAGCACTATGACAGACTGAGACGGATATATTTCCTGTAGTGTATCCTTAAATGTAAGGGTTTATTAGTTAAGTATGTGGTGGGGCCCATCCATCATGGACACCGGCGCCAGCGCAAGCTTTCCGTTCGATACCCGCAGTGAATATTTCAATTTTATAATTTAACGACTACAATATTGCTCTTTTTGAATGTTAACAACACTAAATTCATCGAATAATTAAATAGCCATCAAATTTCGCTAAAGTGTTAAAAATATCAAACAGTTACCGACTTTCACTGGACTTTAAATAATAAAATGATCCACACAGATCTATAAAGTTTTATAGATGGATAATGATTTAGATTCCTACTGAAATAGGTAGTGTGATAAACTTTATTGGTCGTTAGAACGAGAGTCGAAACGAATTTCAGAGTGCCATAACGAATTGTACAGATTTGTTCCGCGTACAATTATAACTAGTGATTGACCAAGGATAATTAAAAAGTAGCGAGAGTGCAATATACGTGAGGTGAGTGCACCTATTCTTCACGTCCATCTTTGTTACAAACTTTATTTTTATAAAAAAAAAAAAAACCTGTTCCACAAACTATCAAAATTGAATTCTAAATTCAAAATACTAACTGCTACTGATAATTAAATAAAATAGAAGTCGTTTACCTCACTCGTACAGTAAAGTTGGATATTCTTATTAATCTTAATGTATAGTTAATTAATGTCAATCAAACACATTAAGTTTAAATTACGTGAACAAACAATAATGAGATAACACAAAATACCTACCTAGCTGTTTTATGTGAGAATCATAAGGGAACCAACACGATTAACCGACTTAGTTTAAAAAGATACATTGTTCCGTGAAACGTTAGTTTCGGCACGAAACCCTCTATGTCAGGAAAATAAGTTTAAAATATCTTAAAATGCTCAACGTTAACAAAAACAGTTTTTATGTGAACGACTTAAGGTCCACAGAAATTATTGGTGCAACCGTCCTAGGGATTCATCGCGGCTGAAAAATGCACGTTCGCATAGTCTTAATAAAAATTAAAATCGAGTGTGGGTGATATTTTTGAAGGAAAACTGAATGCATCGTTATTTTATACCCGGTGTACCGTGCACTGTTTATATGAAATTAAATATGGTTTAATGGTTTACTAAGAACGGGTTAGTTGCGATATTAAGTGGCGCGGAATCGATCTGGCGGATATTAATAACTAAAATAAAAATACAAACATTCAGCTATTTTGAAATGAGTATAAAAATATTGAACTGACTAATCTAATACAGACAAAACATTTTACTCACGAGACGTGAATATGAGATAAATATTTATAGACAAATATAGATCAATGAGTCATCCACTTCGAGCGTAAAACTCGTACGTTTCAAATTTGAAACAGAACCGTATCTAATTTTACTTTATTATTTTGCAGATGCAGAGATGCTCCATATACAATTGTTTCTATGATTTTAAGCAGCGTTGCCAGAAGAACCTACGGTAATAAGACCTTCAGCTCACAGCGGTTCCACCAAACGCTATCATACGGTAATTTAATCACATCAAATTCAAGATTCATTCATTCCTTACATAGGATGTATGTTTGTACAGGTACAAGATACAGTATATTATTCTCAAATACGGTGATTTTTAGCTCTCGAATACGGTAGCCCTAAATATAGCCAGCACTGCCAGCTTTAAAGCCGACATTATAAGACACTAGTACCTACTGGTAGGTACAGTGGCAGTCGTAAGTCCAGTAGCAAGTAACAACCTCAATCAACACTGCCGTCTATTCACAGCAATACAATCTTTAGCGTGCTTCTGCACTTATAAATACTAACTCTACCTTAATCTAAACTAATAGGTATTATAAAGAGGAAAGATTAGATTTTTTGTTTGTTTGTTTGCATTCAATAGGCTCCGAAACAACTGAACCGATTTGAAAAATTCTTTCACTGTTGGGAAGCTACACTATCTGCGGGTGATATAGGCTATATTATATTTTCAAAAAAATTAGGGATCCTTACTAAAACTCCAATAATGTAACCCAAGGTGTACAAAAATTACCTAAAATATTGTTTACATCGCGTGCGCTGCGAAAACTATTGATGATAGAACAATAAAATATATTAGAATATTAACGAACATATCAATATCTACAAAAAACTTCGCGATACCATATGTCCAACTATTGTAGTTACGTTACTATAACTACTTGTTACATTTTAAAAGTTAATAGAAATGTCGACCAAAGTGAAACCATGTTATCCATACCTTAGTATTAATACTAATCCAAATAAATCATTTCGTATTTGAGACTATTTTAATAAGGAAGTTAATTTATTAGGCATATTGAATACAGGTGTAAAAATATGATATTGATTACAGTTATGGTATAATACGTCAACATTTCCTGCAATTCTATGCAATCCCAAGGAAACAAATTATTCAGTTATAAGCCTCAGTATTCATATGGCTTGTGCCTTGTGGTAGGGCACCTCCAGTGTAGTATATCGTGCAACAATTAATTGCCGGCCAGACATCAGCCGGGCTTAAGACTGCATCCACCAAACCATCCAAGCGAACCGAAGCGACAATCCTCATGAATAACAAACGCGAGAATTGTGTACTTTTTTGCGCTAAACGACGCGAATAGTTTTACAGATAACGTAATTAATTGCTGCATTCAACCTGATATCGTACAAATATAGGTACCTAGTTATAGTTTTTTTTTTCTACAATAGTAATAAGAATTAATAGCGGTAGGTATTACTTGTATAAAATGGATATAAACAAGTTTAAAACAGTAGCAATGTGACAGCAACAATTGTTTTTGGATTCATTAATTTGAATACGATTTGGGTCGAAAATACTACCTACAGACTTACGTTTAATTTTATCTAATTCCCCCTATTTCCTTAGTAGGTATTTGTCCAATTTATTTATAGTTAACTTGCAGTAATTGTATTACCTGTTATTAGTTAACTTTGTCTGCCAATTAACAATTTATGTAAACTAGTAGATTATAGAAACTAAAATAAAATAAGTCACATTTTCTACAGAAAAGTAGGTAGAGTTTTAGCTACATTTCTTTTTTAGATTCATAACATCGCAGGTGTCGCTACTGTTGCGGTGGTGCACAAGCCGGATGTAACGTTCCCAGCGAGCGATCGACCGCCCGATCAACATGTAATAATACATTTTTACATACAACGAGCAAAGAAAATAAATTATACACGTGAGCTCAAAACTCAGCGCTCTGTATGACATATCAGGTTAAGTTAAGACAGGATTTTATATTACAACTCAAACGTTGCTATTTTAAAGGAACTGACGAAGCTTTTATAGCTATCTTCCTGTTTCGGTTTTATTATTTCGCTTACTTTAAGACCTGTTTAAAAAAACATAGCAATAACATAACTGGTTTCTTTGAGATTTATAGACTTAGAAAATATAGAGTTGTGGTTCAACTAAGAATTACTACAGGTAGTTGAATGTTCGCGGTACGAAACAAAATATAGGATGTATCTATCCGTTACCCCGTGATTTTCAATGTAATGCATAATAACCTATGTCGGGTCATGGCTCAGAACAAAACAAGGAATATTTTCAAACCACCTTTAACCACATCATAAACGACGTTTATGATAAAACCTCGACGTTATTCCTATCTTCACGTGTTTTTAAATTGATACGTGCCGAATCAACCACTTATTTCTTGTACAGTTACCTCCAAAAAGTTCGTAGGCCTGTGGTTTTTTACCAAGTCAATTATGATTGGTCATGTACAATAAAAAAAACTGTAACATTTCCTGTAGCTAAAATCTAAGCAATAAAACGTATGATAGGATTATAATGCGAGTTTGATTTTGGGTCTTTCACCACGAAATGTTAAAATTTAATTTTAAAAAATTGACAGTTAAACAATTGCAGGTAATTAACTAAAATCTAATTTAATTTTATCTTGCAGATGTGGGTTCCTCAGGATGCGACGATTCCTCAAAAAGAAAATTCACAAGTCCACGCACCACGAAGCAGTTGGGATTTATATTTATTTATCACTTCACAGCTGCGCACCTATGATCGATCTTATCCAAGATGGCCGCCGGCGCGCCGCGCGAACGGGCGGGAAACAAGCGCATGCACACCTCCGCCATAACGGACCTGTCAATCTCCCGACATTATTTCAAAATTAGAACACTATTTATTCCTTTTTTGAATATCGAATGATTCCGCAACGGACGTGCTATCTCGCGAACGGTTTGCAGTGCACTAAATTAACAAAAAACGTTTTTAAACGTATTCAAAACTTGAAACCCATAAAACATATTCTCCCCCATTATTAGTTTATGGCCTGCGACTGTTGCGGGTGCTATTATGCTGTATTTTTCTGTGTATTCGTGTTTGTTTAGACTGTGGCGGACCGGCTCACCAATTTGGGGCACCATTACAAACGCCTCTATTGAGTGTTTACGATTTTAAGTGACTCTATTATCTTTTTCCTTGTTATTACGGGGCTGTTGACATCACTGTTGCATAACTTTAAGTACCATGTCTCTCAGAGGAATATAATATTACGTCAGCATCAGTGTTTTTATATATACCTGCATTCTGATTAATTAAATATTAGGTAATTAAAATTTACTAAATTAAAATTATAGAAAAAATATTTTTTTGGAACAAAATCGTTTGATAAAAATAACTTAAGCTTTAGTAGAAAGTAGAGCATTATACTAACTGATAGATTAATTAGAAGAGAGTACCAACGATTATGTTATAAGCTCTATATTATGTTGCACACTCGATCGAGTGAGCAAACTGCGAAGTAGAGTCACTTTTCCAGCGTCGCAGTACAGTCACGGATGCGCCCGCATTCTCAGCTCTACCACACCTTATACATAGGTTGGTTTGTACACCTACTCTACCATGCTCTACTCTATACTACAATGTGAGGTAAAACTTATATTTATGGAAACTTTGTGCATTGAATTTGAGTTGATTCCGTTTGAATTTGGGTAAATGGTAATTGTGTGGGTAATTTTAGTTGTTATAATCATTATTATGGAGTGCTGTAAGGTGATGTTTTATTTAATGGCTCTATGCTGTAAATAGCACATCTCAATAAACATATTGATTTTAAAAAAATGCACCAATATGCACACGCCTTTTATATGGCTGAATTTTATGAAAGATATATAATTTTATTTTATGAAGTAGGTAGGTATATTCTATTTTATTTATGACATTGGTATATATAAAAAAATTCTATCATATTTTCTAGAATGTAACGATTGAAAATTAACATTGCACCCACACTTACATACTACCTTATGATTACAATACCTACCTCATTTCCTTTTAATAAAGGTGCATTTAAAACGTTTTGATGCCCACGGCCCTACTTGGTCGCCAATTTGGAAACTTGTTTAGAAATTATAGAGTCAGTAACCCGAGGTTTCAAATTCCCAGTTAAGTGTAGGGAAAAAGAGAAGCTGACAGTACCTATTACAAATTGATTTCGTTATTTGACTCTACGTATTTCTCTACAATTGCTTCCTATTTCTTACAATACCATCATTAGTGTACAATGTATTATTGTATTAGATACCGACTACGACCTACTGTATTATGTATTGTAGATGATTGTATAAGTGATAGGTACCACATATTGTCATAAAATGTTCCAATTGAATATTATAGGTGTATTCATATAAAATGTAGAGTAGCTACATAAGAAATACATATTTTTGTTGTTGTAATAACACCATTAGTAGTAGCACCTATAACTAGCTTTTCAAGCATGATATTTTTTTTTAAACCATACGAACGTCACATTTTTATCGCCAAAGCGAGCGCAGATCGGTGTATCGTGTTCGCGTTGTTGGACTACTCGGACGAGCCCGAACTTTTCAAACAGCCCACGTCCAACAAGCGTCCTTGTATTGTTTCGCGGCCCGTGTTGCGTGAACCCCGAGTGAAATATGGCCGACAGTCCGACTACTTATTTTTGTTTTATTTTTTTAGGCCGTGTTACTTAATTTTATCAAGTCGCATGAGTTATGAGAGGAGGGACCACACGCGTCGGTTAATTACGCGTTAGTAATGTGCAGGTGAGCCGCTGCATGCTGGGCCGTGATCGATTCCAACTGTCCCATTCCAATTTCAAAATTCTAACTAGATTTTTACACATCACAAACTAACAAAATGTGACTCATAAAAAAGTTGTAGTACAGCTCTATTTTCTAGTAAGTACATAAATATCCGTAACGAATGAATTCTTATAAGTATAACGAGAATTTTATTTAGCACACTTGTATCAAATGCCAACGTTGCCACTACCTACAAAAATAAAGCGGCGTCCACACACCACTAAAGTTTTCATCAGCGGGCCATTAGTCACTCGAAATTATCTAGTCTCGGTGCTTTCATCTTAGGAATCGTACGCATAATCGAGTGGTCATTTGTCGAATGGTCAGTGGCACTCCTCAAGTTAATAATAATGCGCCCAAACTAGATCGGGCCGTTGACCCGGGCGGGCGGCGCGGGCGCGCCGATCGCTCCCGTCATTTGGAGCTCTAAAATGCCGCTTTATACACTTGTCAGATCATTTATTGGCTTCAACGGACTGATTAATTTTAAGAAAAATACTTGTTCGCTGATCAAAATACTGGCAGCTATCTTTGTTTTTATCGCTTAGAGATTTGATGTTTGATAGCATAATTTAGTCACCTTTATGGCGAATTTATGATATTCGAGTTAAGCAAAAATTTGCAACACATTTCAGAAATAATTTAATATTAATTTGTCAGAAGATGAAGATAATGGGAACAAGTATTACAAGTTTACACATCAATACATACCTAAGTTGATTTAAATTAACTAGTTTTTATAAATCTGTAAGTGTTGGCGTGGATAAAATAGTACTCATGCAAAGAGTAGATATTTTGTAAATTGCTAAAATCTTAGATTCCTAATTCAGATAGGCAATACTTACATGATAAAGTAAAAAAAAAAAATATTAGAAGCACAGTTGAACAAAAATGGCGTGATCTTAATTTAGCTCATCATTTCTGTAGGTTCCAAATAACTTTTTTTTCGAAATTTTGTTGTGATTTCTTATTTTATTTTTACTTAAATTAATTACTAGGGCTGCCTACCTTCAATCAAATGCAGCATTTTCTTTTTGAACTTTGTTTTGTATGCAATGAAATGATCATAGTAACTAAACCAGTTCCATTTCTAAAATTTCATTGAACTTATAAACTATTTACTCAATTTTTTTTCAAAAGGTAATAAGATGAATATCTATTTAAAATAAGATTTAATAAAATAATCGGATCTTTGTTTTTATAATTAATGAAAAATAACAATAAATTCGCAATAAAATTGCTATAAAACGGTTTTGGAATGAGCTCTACCTATTTTTTTCATGTTTATAGTCACAAATTTAATTTAATAGCTACTCCTCGAGTTTGATGCCCAATAAAATTATGAATGGCACTCAAATCTGTCCTGACTAATAAGGTGTTAACGAGGGTCGTTCGTTTTATGTGCGTTTTATTGACACTTGAGTGTCGGCTCGGCACTACCTGCCTGTTCTTATTGGTTTCCTACGAGACGTGAATGGGAATTTCCCGTTCCGGCGAAGCAACATTTTAGAGCTTTTAGTACTAAAGCAAGAGTATCGGACATTTGGATGTTTAAAATTTTTATTGCCTATTATTGAGCAATTAATGTTGTAGTTTTGTAATTTTTTATGCTTTTCGGAATTAACGAACTGATACAAATCTACCGCATTGTAGAGTCTAATTATAATGGTTTATTAAGGTGACTGACCTGCTATGGCCATCCAGGGGTAGAAGGTGTGGTTTGTGGGCTGGTGCTGGACTGGTTGCGCCGCTGCGCTCGCGGACCCTGGCAGTGCGCACTGGTTCCCCCAGGGAAGTGCTCTACCGGGACTCGAGGACTCACTGTATCTGGCTTCCGGCGTGCATGCCGCTGGCCTCACGAGGGCTCCAAGCCCTGAGCCCCAGGCTTCCTTCCCTCCATAGCCATTCTGTTGCTCTCCACCCGGCTTAGAACAGTCCGCCTTAGGGTACTGTTGCTCTCCCGCATACAATTTACACGCGGCCGCGACCGACGCATCGTAAGGAGAGTCCTGCGGCCTGGGCTGATGTAGCGCGTGGGGCTGGGCATACGTCAGCCCTAAAGGAAACCCTCGGTACTGGTCCCCGCCGCCACCGCCTTGGTGCACCCCGTGCGCCCCGTAGAAACCACCCTGCTCGAAATAAGAGTTCATTCTGATTGGTCACCGTCACAAACGTCACTAGCGAAACACTTATGTCATCGCGGTCCCACGCGCCGTGATAACGCGACCTCGGCCAATGTCACTCCAAATACGGCCAATGTAATTTAATTTTATTAATTTTATTGCCTCTTAAACGTCACTCGAGCGTCATAATGGGCTTCGTTGGCGATAAAGGCCAGTCGACGTGTGTTTACTTTTTACGATTATTTTACGACTCGGGAGCGCGTGCCGCGGGTTTTACGACTTTTTAAGCGGTCTCGTCAGCGGCGCCGCGTTGTCTCACGGTGCCGGTGTGGTTGGGGGCTGTGATTTTTTTTTCTGAAAAATTTTCAGTTCACGATGTGAGACGCAGGCTTGTCGCGAGCGAAGTTTTTGGTCGCGTGTGGCGGGAGCGCGCGGCTGTGTGCCGTGTGCGTCCGGCGCGCCTCGACTCACGCAATCTACTGAGGCCCGCCGAGACACGCGCGCCGCCCCGCGCGCTGCCTGCGATCGCAACACCGACGATTGTTCCGTCCCCTTTTCGCTAATGACTATAAATATTATCAGTTACGCTCTCCTTTCTTATCACTCCTCTCCGCACGTGGTGTATACCTAGCGTAAACCTGTCCAATCAAACCGTTCAACTATAACACAGCAAACTCTTATCATTGACGAAGTTAAAAGGTTGCATAATGTAGCAATCGTTAGCTGAAAATCATGAATCATAAAAGTGTCATCCCTCCAATACTAAATGGTAAGTATGGAAGTCGACGACCCACGCAATACAATAAGTAAAAAAAAGCATCGACAAAACCCCAATAATGACTTTAACTGAAAAGTTAAGCCGCAAAAGTCGTAAACTCATAAACGTACAATTAGTGAAACGGGCGAGTAAAGAAAAGATTTTACAACCACTCCTCGGCCGTGCCACAATGAGCGCGCAGTATCGTAACAAGGTGCTGAATAGAGTGAGAAGTCGTAAAGATGATTATTATTTCTTCTACTACCTGTTTTTACGAGTGGTGTCGCCGTTTCGTTCGCGCGCAGCGGCAGTGCATACGCGCGAGCGTGACGGGTTGCGTGCGGTGGAACGCTTATCAGAGGTACGGTGCTACGAAATGGTCGTCTGTCTCGTTCTGGCGCAGTGTGGCGCGTGCAGTGGAAGGCGCACTATCGAAGGGTAAACAATAGCGCATTATCGCAAGAGCACTCAGTTCGCGCGTTCAAATGAAGTCATCAAACGAATGAATGGCCTGTAGTGCGGCTTCAGAGACACGCTCGCATTTTTATTGCATTCACCTCTTTAAACAAATATTTGCCGATAAAGGGACGGGGTGATGAGATGATTTTTTGTGGGTATGTAATTGGTCAATTTAGGTCCACTGGGATGCCGTCCCTATCTAGGCGAGATGTGGTTGCACATTTATTTTTTGCAGCTTACTAAGCTAAGCTTAAGTTAAGTCAAGATGCTATAAAGAACTTAAAGAACAATAATAGTTATATTTAAAAGAAAGCTCAAGTACCACCTTAAATTATCAGAACAATAAAATAAGAACAAAAATTGTTGAAGTAGGTATCGGAATTCAAATAAAATTAGTAACTGATAAATTGTATATAAGATAACAATAACGTAGTACGAATAGTAAGTAATTATTAAGAATATTTTGCAATGGTAAAAAAATATTTTATTTCCATTTTTGAAGCAATTTCCAATATTATTTATTATCCGAATTTATTTCATGTGCTCGATCAATATACACATATCTTTAGAGCTTAAAATGACTGTTGTAGATGCAACAACATAAATTATTTGAACAGCAGCTCATCGGACAAAAAATGGTCGCGCCGACCAGGGATAGCGTCAAGAAATAAAGTATAAACGAATGGATGAAAACAGCTCAAATTAGGTAGAGCAAATGTTAGATAGCCGTCTTCGATTTATGTAGAGCTTCGCCTAAATGACGAGTTTATGTAGACTCTACATTTAGAGTATACATTATGCATAAAATCGACATACCTACTCTAAATGATCCGCAATGTAGAGCATGCCTAGTTCACGATAATAAGGAAATATTAGCTCTATAGTATTTATTTACAGTATTATATATATATATTATATAAAATATATATTTTCTGTACCTGTACCTATACGAATTGTCTCTGATAGATCCTGAAAAAAAAAACCAGCTATCTCATCATATTTAGGATCTGTAGTGTAGGTCAATCATTCTTTTTTACATTGGAGACTCAGTGGCGTGCATTGGGGGAGACCTATGCCCAGCAGTGGACAGCAATAGGCTGTTGATGATGATGATGAGACTCTACTTTTTATTGGGACCTTGCCCGTACACTCCCTCCACTGTTTCTCTTGTACCAATGACGAGCCAAGTCTTCAAGACATCAGAAACTTTACCTACTGCAAAGACCACTCGCCACGGTAAGCAAACTATCTATAAAAATATCGATTAGACCTTCGACATAATACAATTTCAAATGGAGTTTCCAAATAGGTGCGTCCAGATGCCTCGCATGCCTCGCCCGAGCACTCACTTTATGATATTATCTCTATATGCGTTCTTACGTCAAGACTAAGTGCTGGGGTGAGGCATGCGCCTGATGTAGACAGCCTATGAAATCGATTTCCAATTATTCGGTCCAGTGAATTTTCTTGTTAGAATATCAATAGAGAATAAAAGACGCTCATTAGATCCTTGTTCCAACAAGAACACCAATCAGCCAATATACCCAACCAGACTTAGTAGCATACCTATCCAAGTTTAAGTTTCTATTTCCCTTATTAGGTATCTCGGCACTTAGTGGTCAGAAATTCATAAATTACCATGCTTCTGGAGACAAAACAAGACCTATCCTTGGATCTAGAAATTGAGATCTCTTTCCATGATCAAACAAGTTTAGACAAAGATTTGACTTGAATTGCTCATTCAGTGTAAGTACCTATAGTACGTTTTTTATACTGGTCCTATTTGGTAAGCAAAGATGGCATCCAGCGGGGCGATTGCGTAACTTTTTTGTCATTGTTTCAATTGGTTTCGTTCATCCTGTCGATACTTAATTATATACGAAACCAATTGAAACATTGACAAACAGTTACGCAATTGCCCCGCTGGACGCCATCTTTGCTTACCAAATAGGACAAGTATAAAAAAACGTACTATACATTTGGACAGCTTCTTATGTTAGATTCATAAAATAGTCAAAACCCATGACTAATCCATTAACCTTAGACCTCTGCTCTTCCATATCTCTGACTATCCTTAACAAGGCATCCAACCAACATCAAACCCAAAAAGGCGAAACGAAAGTTAAAAAACCAAAGCTACGAGTATTTTAGGAACCCACTCCAGTAGCCGACTTCCTTATCACAACAAACAAAAAACTATAAGCACCATAAGCAAGCCGTCTCATTCACATTCAGCGACAGATGTGATGATATTCGCATCGCGGGCGGCGCGCGCGCAGGGCACGCGCGGCTTGCGCGCATCGTAAACACGATTTTTACTACCACTCGAACGGTCGTAAACGTCACGTGAATTGCGCCGTTTGTAGAACTCCCAGTAAACACTGTTCAGATTATTTCGTATACGCCTCCGGGGCTAAACCTCTATATAAACTCGAAACTTTATTGACGTAGGCAGGCTCACGTGGATTGTTATTATGCCGTTCTTTAGACATTTATTGAACCATTATTGACTTGTTTAAAGTATCACCAGTTTAATAGAGATAAAGGAGTTGTTGAAGTTTATGTCTTTATCGTGTGAGGGTGCCGACGCCTGTCGATCTGCTCGGTTCATTCCCATCTAGATGGCTGGTTTGACTTGATTGCGCTGCGGTGGCTTTTATGACTGTAATTTAACTTTTTATTGATCTATGATTATTGATGATCACGGGATTGGTATAATCAATACGTAATCAACTTATAATAAAATTTACGACTTATGTCTAATATTATTCAGAGTATTCAAATTATTCATTAAATACCGGTAGCGAGATGTAGTATAATAATCGTTTTGAATACTTACTAGTTTATTTCTAAATGTTGTTGCATATATTATGCTGAATATAGTGTATTTAAATTTAAATAAAATCCTTAAGGTTGGCACTCATCTATCAACCCGGCACCCGACCAGCACCGCCTCGCCGCTCGGCGTCCACTCGTTGTCGACAGGTGGTCCGCGGGCGGACGCTGCTTTTACACCATAAACGTCACGTGATCAACCAGTCGACCGCGCGTGGTCAACGAGTGAGCGCCGCGTGGTCCACTTATTTCCGGTTCAGTTAGTGGACGCCGAGCAGCGAGGCGGTGCTGGTCAGGTGCCGGGCTGATAGATGAGTGCCAAACTTCATTCGGTTCATAAACCTACCTGTCTCAATCATTCAATAGGTTAGTACGAAATTCTATAGATGTATCGTGAGATAGACACTTATGCCTAAAAGATTGTGGTCCTGTTTCAAAGGTCACGTTACTATAACGCCATCTAGCGATGGATTTGGTAGTTGAATTTTCACAATTCCCCTAAATAAACCCTAGTACAAAAAATGTGTTATACACCATTTTGTAATTACAGCGTTACTGTGTATAATTAAAAAAATAGTTTTAATATATAATAATTAGGTATGTTTTAGATTACACTTAGTTAAATACTGCCATCTGTTATCATTAGCTTGCACTGTGAGGTTGTTAAGCTTTGTAGAGCTTTAGAACAACAACCAAGGACTTCGGAAAGGTCTGAACACTGGTCTGAACTTACAAGATAATAAATAACATTTATTATTAGACTTGATGAACATAAACGCCCACTAAACAATAAAATCACAGTTCAATACGATAACAATAACGTCGTAAGGCTATAACATGCAAAACATAATTATAATATACGCTCATTAAAATCTTATCAAATAAAACGTGACAACTAAAACAAACACGCTGCGAGCTAAATATAGTGTATAATGATTCACTTTTATGATCATGCCATAATGTTACATAACGTCTCATCTTTGTATGAAAAAGCGACATAACTGCCAATAGAAAAGCGATAACGCACACATAAAAGCGATTTTTATTGCTTTATTCATCATTCAGCCATATAAATTCATCAAGACACTTGTTAATCGTAAAATAAATCTTATTACACAGTAAAATGATGTTTAAATTGACGACAAGCGTTTTATTTTCGTCATAACAATAAAATTTATTTTTACGAGCGTACGCTAGTGTGGGTCGGTTTAGCGCCATCTAGCGGCCACCTTGGGGACCGCGACGTCACGGCAGTTAGTTTACGTCATTTGATGGCGCGCGGAGCTTTTACGATGCGTTCTCAGCTCGAATGAATGGATGTGTCGTAAATGTGGATTTGGCGGTTTTAGTTAAGTGTCCACTTACGTCAAACGTCAATTGATAAATTAGGTATGTTATGGTATCTTTCATTTTGTCCAGTTCTCTATCTATGGTCAGAAAAAAATTTCCTGCTTTGTAAGTATTATAAACATTAGGTAGAGACGGCAAGTCCTACTACCTACTACTTACCTCAGCCACCTTCGGTTTTAGCACAAAAAAGATAAATACGATTTGAATGCGTGCCTTGTCAATTTTTAAGAGCGAAGAGACATGCGTTTGAAACGATTTCCACTTTTTTACAAAACCGCTAAACATATCCTTCTGGTAGTCTATGCAGGTTTTCTAATAAAAAGGTGGTAAGTAAAAAAATAGGGATGTTGTACTTATCTGAAATTCTTAGGATGCTTAAATAATATTTTATTAATAGACGTAACTAATTATAACATAATCCAACCAGCAATTTTATAACTTGGATGCCTAACAATGCCGCTAAAAGTAGCCTTACAAAAATATTTAAGCATTTTTTAGTTTTTTTTTTGTAAAAAAATGACCTACATTTGCCACACTAGTTCTCCTACCCGACGCTGCCCGACTGATCCACCAATGCACACATACACCCTAATGTCCCCACGCACTTTCCCTGGTCACATTAAAACTAAGCTAACTTTGCATAATTGTCTCATTCACGCACGCTGTGACGTCGTTATAGCGCCCAGCGATGCTATCTCTTTCGCGCCCGATCGTCAAAATGGCCTCCAAACGAGATATTTTGAAGGAACGCCGCCAACTTTTGTTGCTGTAATGGGCGGAGCGTGCATGCACAGGGACGCACTTGGATTGAAATTCACTATCTTTTATTTAATTTGATGTTTTTTTTTACAATTAATGAAATCACTGACCTACTGCAATTAGTAAATATAAATAGTTATTCCAGTCACTTTGTTCTCGAATATTTAATTCAATTTAATTATAAACGTTAATCCCAAATATTGTTAGATTACTGATACAGAAAATAGTAAATGTACTATGGCCTTCCTTCTCATTGTCGCAGGTAGGTACTTAATGTATGAACGAGATAGATGTGTCAAATGTAGTTTAGCTGATTTAATTTACCTACGACAAAGTTAATGAGTGTGTGTTAGTTCATAATTACCCGAATAAGCAGCTAATCGAGGTGATAAGGCATAGGTAGCTTAAGCAGATTTTAATAAAGTTAAATCTGTGGTTAACTACCTAATACTTCACTGAATCCATCCCTTGTAAGCAGACACATGCAGTTGATATTTCAAATCATTCCATAGGTAGCTATTATACAGGGTTATTGGAAAAACACTAACAACCTTGCAGAATTTTATTACTGACATCATAAACAACAACGTTTGTTCTATGACTTTTTATAAAACATAATACATTTTACAATAAATCACTTTCTAAAATGTATTAAACAAAAAATGTTCTCATCTAGAGGATAGTTGTGGTACGTGTTTATGTTCCACTTTGACTTTTCCTAAATTACCTAAACGGACAACGGCTATCCTCTAGATGAGCATATTTTCTTGTTTCATACATTTTAGAGTGTGATTTATTGTAACAAAAATATTGGTATGAAAAAACTCATAGAACTAAAGTTGTTGTTTATGATTTCAGTAATACAGTCCTACAAGGTTGTTAGTGTTTTTCCAATAACCCTGTATAATGCTGAAATCATCTGAAAACTAATTGACATGGTTGACATGGTTGACATGGCATGGTGACATGGCTAACAGACATGGTTAACTGATAAGGTACAAAATTGTAAAGAAAAGGTAGACACTAAAAGCAACCTTCATTAATATTTTATCATAGCAATGAAAAGTAATTCTATTTATTTTTGCTAATCAACCACAGAATAATAACACGATAAAATAGCCGTCCCCAAAAAATAAACCCTAATTCGTCCCTGGATACAGGAATTGGGATATGGCGACGGATGCGTCGTGCGACGATCGGCCAATGTGAATTTACCTATTTTAAATGTGTTATTTAATAGTCTAACTCACTAATATTGTGTGTAAAGTGACAAAATGTAGTGTTATTAATACCTGTGTTTTATAATAAGTGTTATTATTTGGTTATATCAATTAAATCGTTAAAATATCGAACTGTGTTTGTTGTCACGACCGCCATTCCGGTTCTACGTAGCATCGGCGACGCTTCGCCTTTTGTAGAGATCGATAGCCCTGTATCTGTCTCTGTCACTCTTATGGTAATAAAATGTAAGTGCGAATGGTTTGAGCTTTTTAACTGTTGTAAAATACCTACTTACCTTTTAAATTATTTTTGGTTATTGATTAGTGATGATGCAAATGATTTTAATAAAAAAAATCGATTCATAAAATACCTATAAGCTTCATAATTTATTTTTGTGTAGATTACCAAGGTCATTTATACACCTCTTTTACCTATCCATCAATAAGCCCGCTAATGTATGTACCTACTTACTTAAACAAACCATTGATTAGTCTTTCCCGATCAGCTGGCCTACTCCGAAATACGAACCTAACGTTTCGGCTGACGGATTGTCGTGATTTGACATTTCTTCTTTCGTTTTTCTCTACGATTTGACATTGTTTTGATCGTAAATCGAATCCGTACTTCGGACGATCCGTCAGCGACGTATTTCGGAGTAACCACCCAGTCTCCAATAAAAAAAAAACCACACTTGACCACACTTGGTATCTTTTAGGTACCTACACTGTTGACTCTCAAGGCCCGAACCACCAAATTCAGTACCTACTGCAACCGAATTAAAAAATGATTGGGCAATTTAAATTCGTAATCACGTTCGCTTCCCGCCGACGGAGATCTAATTTTGCCACGCTAACTGAAACCATCATAAATCGACCTCCGCTGTCCCATAATAGATTCGTCACCAAGTGTCTTCAATATTTTTCTAATCTTCGACTACAGATTTAAATACAGGTCAGATGCTTCCCTGATATATTCATCCGTTCCTATTAATATTCTGTTACTAAATCGTCCGATGGACCGTCTACGAGATTAAAAATTTACCTACATCATCGAATAGAATTATTAGACGACTAAATGGTGTTTAAATGGGTTGTTGATGTGTTACATACATACAAGTTACATATAATTTTGCACTGGTGTTGATTATAAAGTGGGGATTATCGTTATATTGTCGTCTGATAGGTGTTAAGGGTTATTATAAAACCATTAGGTGTATGGTAGAGTCTAACTTCCTGAATATTAATGTCACATCTTACGGGCGTGGTGGGCGCGGAGGCGCCTTTCACGCTGCAGGTCGTAGGTTCGATTCCTACCCGGGACATGCATTTGTGTGCATGAACATGTCTGTATGTCCGGAGTCTGGGTGTATATGTATATTAAGTATGTATTTACAAATAAAAAAGTAGTATATGTAGTAATATCAGTTATCTGGTTTCCATAGTACAAGCTCTGCTTAGTTTGGGATCAGGTAACCGTGTGTACAAAAATGTCCCAGGATATTATAATTATTAGGTATTACAGAAGAATGCAAGATTATCTACACTATACCTAAGGTATTATTATATTTTATACAATGGCTCTACATGTGTGATTCAGATTTTTTCTGAAACATTAATCAAATCAATTGATAAAAAATGTTGCTCTGGTAAATAAGTAAACAAAAATATAGATAACTCTAGCACTAAACCATACAATTATTTTTTATCAATTGATTAATGTTCCCAAAATAATCTAAATCATTATGTAGAGTCATTATTTAAAATATTGCCATCGATTTCTATGTCACCTTCAGATACTTACCTACCTACGTATATGGCTATTAAAAAGGACCCACTAGGTAAATATTCTGCAGGTACTATCAGGTTACAAACTGTTTAAATTCAGAAATGACAACTCTACCTCTAACTGCCGACCACAAAATGGGATCTTCTATTAATAACTTCAATAGGCACACGAATCACCTATCCACCGACCTCCATAACACAATCTCAATCATCATACATTCTAATGCACAGTAAAAAAGAAAACTTATCTCTTTACTCTATGTCGTCGCGTCGGGTCGCGCCGTCTGTACATCGTCGCTCAGTGGTTCGAGCGCGCTCTACCCCGGACATAAAACTGAAATAAAAATATAAATATTTCGACGGATATCGGCCGCGGCACGTGCGCCGGCGCCGCTGCGCTTTAGCATTCAACTCCCGCGCAGCATTGTTTGTTTTCACATTGGTTCGTTGAGGCCGGTAATTGCGTGATTGTTTTATTGAGTGCTCCGGTATCATGACGGAATGCCGTTTATGATGTAATCATTGTCAAGGTTATGAACAGTGAATTCCATGTGCGGCTGAAAAAACTTTGATGTTATTTTTTCAATAATTATTTGTGCTCTATCTTTCGTTAAACTGTGTATAGAGCTTTAGATAGTGTGTTTATTAGCTGCTGGTTCTGCTCTAGGTAAATAGATCAAGCAATCAAAACAATCATATTATTTTATATTGATTGATTGTTTATTAAACGTAGATATCCGACATGCAACTCAGTCCTATGTAGTGTAAATCTTCAAAATTACGCACATTCTTGCGAGCCGAATCAAAATTAGTTCAGTGGTTTATGATATTTAGTCGTTAGGTGCAGACAAGACGCTCGCAAGACGCTCTTGAAAACTGTGCTATAATATGTATTTATTCCATAATAAATAACACAGTACAGCATTACAGCTTCTATAAGCTAGATGTAGATAGAGTCTGAAAGAAATGCAAAGTTAAATAAAAGAGCATCTGATTTTCCCGACAAACAGCATCCAGGAACGTAGAGCCTGTACCTTCCCACTCTCGTTCGAATGTGTTTTACATACACTAGGAACGCTATCTGCAAACACCACTCAAGTGGAAATAAAGTAGATAGGTGCCTTGCCGCAGCTCCTCCGTACAATAGGACGCTGCGCTGAGATAATTTTCTATGGGACCACCCAAGACGTATTAAACCTTTAGATGGTATTTTCCGCGTTTATTTTGGCAACATGAATGTGCCTGATAGCCACTTAGTCATGCGGCACCCAGCGTTGCAGCTACCGGAGCCTCGACTCTTTTAACAATTGTCCATTACGAAACCTCTGGTCACTAATATTATTTTGGTGAATTCCAGAGGCCAGAGGACTGCTAACAGATGGCCGACAACATGTCGACCGTTAAGAATTTACATTTTATAATAAAGAATTCACGAAGATAATATTAGATACCAGTGGTTTTGCAATGGATAATTGTTAAGAGATACGAGAGCCTAGTCCGGCGTATATATTGCTTGTATTCATAGCCTAGTGTGCTATTTTTTAGAACACTAAGGTTCGTATACCTACCTGTGTCATGTCTATAATATAAAACGTCATAGGGGACCACCGCCATTGTTCATTGGCTTGGTATGCCGTCAGTTACACTACGGCTGTATAGAAAATTAATATTGTTATTCAGTTTCCTTATTCTAATTTCCGAGATTTATTCCTATCGCGCAGGCAGCTCAATTTATTTGGAATGAATAAGTAGATTTGTTGGAATTGATTCTATCGTACAATGGTTTATTGTCGCCTTGTTTTCTCTTGACTCAATATTGTGACAAGTTCCAGGATTTACGAGTTTGTTTTAGGTATGATATTTCCATATACATACATATACTATTATCGTTTTCTATTAAAATAATGGAACTTCTAAATGTTATAACATGATTTTGTTAGTCTAAGTTATTAGTTTGAATGAACCTATCTATTAAACTCATATTACTTGGATTCAAGTCCACCTTATTTATAAATAGCGATTTCAATCATGATATGTGTGATGTGTGTGTGATCAATAAAAGAGGTCATTGTAGACGATTGATGTAAATACATGTCTTCGTTGTAGACCTACCTAGACCACCCTTTACTATAACTTCTATTGCGGCGGAGTTGCAGACCTAAAATTAATCGCTATCCTAACATTTGTTATGACAACGATTCATTTTAGGTGTGAAATTGTGTCGCAATAAGAGACGATGATAAGGAAGCACTCCTAAATTTTGTCCATGGAAAATACAAAAATGTAGCAAATAAAACTCATTATATTATTATGACGACCGGCGTAGTGGTTCGAGCGTAGGCTAGTCTCACTACATCAGGATGTTGCGAGTTCGATGCCCGGCAGAGGAAAATTTCAGAAAGGGCCTTTTCGTTATTTGCTCTGATCTGGAAACGCCCCCAGTTCACTGTAGGTATGGTAATTGGTAGCAGTACAAGCATATTTTAGTTTGGGACCATACAGTGGAAGGTATGTACGAGATAAAAGGTGAATGTTGAGAAAGCAAAAAGAAACGCCGCTGCCGGCGCCGGTCGGCGCGGCATCGGCTGAAAATACACGGTCGCAGCCACCCTCGCTCGCGTCACCGGCAGTGGCAGGCTTACATGACGACGTAAAATTGGAATAAATAATCCTTTGTTTTTTTGAAAATCTTATTAGGTTAATACCTAAGTAGAAATGGGTAAATCTAAACCTAAAAAGGTATCTATTAATTTTAAGGGATTTCATATTTTATAACTCGCAATTTTAAAATGGTTAAAATAAATTAGGTAGGTAAATTAATAAATATAATTAGGTAGGTAAGTAGGAATGGGTAGGTACTGATCTTAAATGGCGTAAGCTACTTTTAATTTTAAGGCATTACAATTTTATATTTTATAATAACTCACAATTTTAAAATGGATAAAAATATATTATCTAATTCACAGAGCTCATAGCCGTCCCTAAACTTGTTTAATTAAATTTCATGATTGTTTTAGTTTTTTATGGATTGTATCTAAAATAAATGACATTATATTATTACTTAAATAGAAGTAACACGCACTGCACTTTTATCACATCTAGCCCACTGTGCTTGAAAAAACCTGATAATAAGTATTATAATTAATTATCTAATTTCACTCAATCAAATCAATTCTGCTGACAATACTCTAAAACGATAACGTAATAATTATTCAACCACTGCAACTTATTTCCCTTTCTTATCTCACTTCCATACGTGCTCTTCCAATCGCTCACGACAAAAAAGTCGGCCATTTTGGTTCCGTGTGAGCCGTCCGCGCGCGGCCCCTCCCGCCTCCGTTGGAGGGGGGACTATTCAAAGACAACTATAACTTGATACTTCCGACGAGTGATAATAGGCCTTACGGCTACGTGATACGAGTTAGGCACGTGTCGTTTTATACTAGATTGGATAGTATACGGGGTGTTTATGTAGCCGAAACGGCCGCTTCATACACCGTCGGCGTCGCAGCCATCACTTTCATTATTATTGGGCGATTCACGGCGTTTACCCGCCACTCGCCGGGAATCTCCGCTGTTCAATTAAAATCTAGCCGATTGTTATTAGAATTGTTTCCTTTTTAAACTCAGTTTTTTTTTTAAAGTATACTAAGAGAAGGTTATACCTACTTATTTATTATGATGAAAATATTCGTCCATTATGTAGAGCACTTAGCAAAGAAGGTAGGCTGTCTTTCTTTTCATTATTATATTATTTACGTTTTTATTAAGTAGGTATTTAACTGCATAAACAGCAAAAAATACTAATTTCATACATACCTATTCATTTCAACATAACATCATGTTGCATGTTTTTGTAGTATTGCCAACGCATTACGAGCGAAACTTTAACAGCGGGCCGAACCGCAGACCCCATTTTGGTTTTTGGCCAAAACCAAACATTTGGTCCATTTACACTCTTAATAGCCGATCCTTATTAAATTTATACGGGACACTGAAAATTTCAGTTGTTTAATTACACGAAATTTTGGCCCAACCCACGACCGTAATGGGCGCACTGTGCGGACGCGGCGGAATTAGGTGGTTACACCGAAAGGGTATATCATTCTGTGTTTAGGACGAGTTATACCAATTGCCGGTATCCGATGCCAGCCCTACTCAAGGCCTACCTTCTTAAGTACCTATCTTCTTAAGTACTTATTATTATTATTATAATTTATATATTTATTGACGACCGCTTGGCGCAGTGGTTCGAACGTAAGCCGTTCGGCTTGCTTCGGCTGATTGAAGGTTCGATTCCCGCCTGAGGAAAATTTCGAAAACGGTATTTTCGTTATTTGCCGTGGTCTGGGTGTCACTGGGATCGACCCAGTCCATTATACGGTACCCATAGTACAAGCGTTGCTTAGTTTGGACCATACAGATGGTGTGTAAGACTGGCGATATTTATTGATTTATTTCACAAATAACAATAAAAAATAATTATTTTTAATATTATTATCTCGGTAGAGACTTCTAGGGTCACATCAAAACACGGCAATCGTTCTTATAACAACTCTATCACCGTCCCTCAAACGCACTCGTAAACGCGTAACCCTTGTTGAGACATTCACCGTTTTATGTTATGAGTTCATCGTAAAATAAAAGTGCATCAAAACGGGCCTGCCGTTTGCATTGTCCGCGATTAAAAACCGCCCAAATATCGTACGCTATAGTTTAACACAGAGGTAGAGTCGACCGCGACTCCGCAACTCCGTCGGCTAACCAGGGTGCCTTTACGATTATTTAGTCGTAAAAATCAAAGTTATAGGCTATTTACACCCGTAACTGTATGTTAATCTTTGTTTTACGAGTGTGCGGTGGCTTATTATTTAATCGTTAATCAGTTAACGCTTCAGTTTCGTGTATGGTCAGTTTTATGTTCCCGTAATCTTGATTCTTCACGAGATTACGCTACCGTGTGTTCAGAAATTTGGCGTCACTATTTTTGGCCGGTTAACAGAAATTATTGTGAGTAGGCAAGCATACCTATAGTTGGCTATGATTCATGCATTATTATTTAAAAGTGTTGTGTTATATGTTAATGTTGTTTTGGTTATCGTAAGACTTAGTTAGAGTTTAGGATTTTTGTCTTGTTTGAGTTTGCATTGCTTCTAAAACAAGACTGCTCTGTGCTTATTTATGTGTTCTAAGTTTATTTATTTAGGCAAATATAACGTTTGTTGTCCAAATAAAGTTGACGTACAGACAGTTTTGGCATAGAATATTTATCAGAACGTCAAATTTATTGTATGAATGAACGTTTTATGACAATTCTGAAACAGGAATGCAATATGCGATAATTATAAAGTATAAAAGAAAACTGACCTCAGTAGGAAAATTACATTTCTGCAAGTATAAAAATACTCAAAAATCTCTGTTAGCTTGCAATCTAACCTTCTGTTTCATACTTCATGATATGATGATGATGATATGATGGAGCACGATGACGATTGTGATGATGGTGATGACAGCTCACACAGAAATAACCAATATTTGACTGTGTTTTATATAACTGAAGTATAAATAAAATCTCAAACTTCTCTATGTTATTTAAATTACAAGCAACTTTACATAGTACTAACATGACAAGGGAGGAATCATTCTACTTTGTTCCCATAATTTGCACCGTGGAATCTCATTGGAACAGAGACATTAAACACAAGTGCCGGGACCTCAGACAATATTCTACACATCGTTCAATGTCTTATAAATCTACTTACTCTCACCATTACAAAAGAACTGAAATCTCGAGGTACGAAAGACAATTTCAACCCTATATCGATTCAAAGAGGTTCCATTTTAAATAGGGATGTTGAGTACATGTTATGCAACCAAAAAGAGGTTTATATGTCGTTGAATTAACTGCGCCGACGCATGTGATTGCATCGCAATTTGCGTTGTTATTTTCTTGAAAGGAGACTGAGTTATTGGTAGTACGTTTTAAAGGTTTTTGATTAGTTGTTGAATATTTATTGTTTTTTAAGACGTTAGTCTTTTATTGCTATTAACATTGTTTCGTTACATTTCACGTTAATTAGAATATTTCAGGTAAAGTTATGCAAAAATGGCGATTATTTAGTGACTTTTAATGGAAACAGTTGAATAGAGAATAAAGTAGAATGCGATAACAATTAGGTATTATGTGGCAGTAATTCAAGTCAAGTGTCAAATAACTTCTAAATCAGACATTAATTAGTATATCTATAAAGATACGTGGAATCTTAAAGTTCTTTATGATGCTGAATAGTTATACCTTAATCATAATCTATTCAATGACGGACTACAGACTATAAGTTAGATAAGAAATATAAATAAATATCGCCAGACTGAAACACCAACTGTATGGTCCCAATCTAAGCTTGTACTATGGGTACTGTACAATGGACTGGAGGCGATTCCAGTGATAGCCCTAGTCTGGGCTAGGGCAAATTACCAAAAGGCCGTTTCCGAAATTTGCCTCGATCGAGAATCGAACCCGCCACCAGCCGATGCAATGAACCGAGTGGCCTACGTATAACTGTCTATCCCACCTTTCTGAAAATACTGTTTTGTGGCCCATCCAATTATTAAAATACTCAAAATCTCTACAAATAGCTCTACCGCCTTAAACCAAACAAAATTCATCACTCCTACTCTACCAACGTATTCCTACACCAAGTTTAGGTGCAAACAAGCAAAGAGCTCCAGTTTCCGTGTCACAACTCCTCCAGGCCTTGTAGTTTTATCGCAGCCCTGATACATCCTTTAACGGTGGCCATAACTTGCCAGCACACAAGTATTCCTAACAACCTCGTAGGCTGGGCCTCCGCCTAGATATACACCAGATTATAGCTGTATAGAGTATGTAAAGGAGAGGTATACGGTAAGGTAACAATAGAATTGTGATAATTGTAGAGCTATCTATTGGTATGTATACGATACAGAATTCGATTGTTTTGTAAATGATTGTTTGTCAAAGCAATAAAGGTACTTATGTGTCATCAGAAATGTAACAACACGGATTTATGGTAAGACTCTACCACCCATTCGGAATGTGATTTTTAGGGTGAATACTGAGCTAGAATCTCGAAAATCAAGATTTAATTAGCGATTGTAGAGACGGTACAGCTAAGAAAGAAAAGGAAAGTAGGTATATTTATTGAGAAGCTATAGTCAGGAGGCCATGTGACATAGCGCACACAGGTCAAATTAATAATCAGAACACAGTAAATTATATTCGGGGAAAACCACGATTTCATAGAAGGTGCAGTTCAAAGGAAAAATAATAAAAATTCTGTACGATCAAAATGAAATCACAGCGAGTTATTTAAGCGGCTGAATCGGCTAACATTTCGGTCACGTCCGTGCCACATCGTGACAGAGCGTACATCAAGAGATAAAGCCCTTCGTATCGCTGACCGTGCCCACGCTTGCGGCTTGCCTTAAAAAATAAAGAAGCATGCACGTAGCCTAAACCCACCTAGACCTTCACATATTTATATACCTACTCACGAAGAGACGAGACGTAGATCACGTAATTTGTGTCATTTCCAGACATAAAGCGTAGCGATTTGTAGAAACGCTTGTGGACGAAGCCACTTGGCGGGGACAGTTATTTACGAGTGAAAGTCCCGTCAAATCGGTCCAGCTGTTTCGGAGATTAGCCGGAACAAACAGACAGACACTTCAATTTGTATAGTGTGCTCTGTACAGTACATTATATACTTGATAGGAAAATACATATTTAAAAAAAATTGAATCTAAAATTTAAGAAAATTTTAAGGTGGCTACTACGAAAGCTAGAAATCTTTTCGTCTCACTACAAACTTTACCAGGTATTTTACAAACATAAAATATGTATATTATGTTTCTGGTAAGTATAGGCTTACACCCATTTTTTACCCTTTTCAAGCACCATAAATTTTGTTCTAATCAATATTCATTAGGTTTACGTTGTTAAGGCAGACACGTGACTTCTTTATTCAGTACCAAATGGAAGTAGGCAGAATAAGAAATAAGACTTGTAATTGGACTTAAAGTTTTATTATTTTTCTGTGCCATCCGTGAAATTGGCAACATTGATCACAGATCGCCTTATTCCAATCTTAGTTGCGAACGTTACAAAAGAAACCATTGCAAGTTAAATCATTAGCTTATCATTTTCAACTCTACATCACTTAGGACGTTCAATTACATAGAGCATCTCAAGTTACACGGGAAATTTGCTAGTCGTAAACAGATCCATCATCATGTTTTGTATATAGCATATACAAAACAGCATATACAATATGTTAAGAAATCCTTTACGACCCGAAAACGTGTTGTTGGGTATCGAGATTAGATTATAATTTTGGTAAAAAAAATGTTTTTTTGTATTTATTTTTTAAGTATGAGAAAAAATTTTTTTTTTTATTTTTTAGCATAGTTAGTGTCCCACTGCTGGGCAAAGGCATTCCATATTTTTTTGGAAAACAAATACCCGTTTACATAAAAATTAAAAATCATAAAATGACGTCATCACATACTTTGTGGTCGGAGGTGCCGCCACACGATCTAACATAATTACTTACGGTAACGGTGTTGTCATATTTTTAAAATTTGCTACATTTTGAGGGAAAAAGGCAAAAAAAATGGAATTTTAAATTGTCATTAATATGTTTACTATCATGAATATTTTATTTTTTTATTTTTTTTGGTCATGTGATTGGGAAACCTAAATACCGGTTTCGGCTCGGACAGGGTTTTTTTAACATATTGTATAGGGTTTATAGGTACCTACTCTACAATCAGATAATCCCCTACCAATGGTATAAACATCGCGAGGACTAGACACAGAAAGGGGTTCTGCAAACAAGAATAAGTTGGCAATACATTATTCGAGTGTGAGTTATGTAGTATTAAGTTTATGTGGGTGAGGCGGGGTGCGGGGGCCGCTATCTGCGGAGCGGACACGAACTCTTGAGTTATGGGGGGCTTGGTGCCCCACCACTACTATGGAGACACGATTTCATCTCGGTTATGAGAGATGAGCGAAAGTTAGATTACAAAAAAAAATGTATTACCCAAGAAACAATCGTAAGTATAATAATATGCTAATTGATAAGTCTATAGAAAACAAAAGAAACGTTACGGAAGTCACAGTGACAATATAACAAACGCGGTTAGACCACTTAAATAACTCGACGAAGAAAAAACCGGCCAAGTGCGTGCTGGACGCGAGTCCGACACGCACTTGTTACGTACTACCATAGAATAAAAACGTAAAAAATATCATGTTTATTGTATGGGGACCCCCTTATTTTTAAATTTTATTTTATTTTATATTTGCTGTTTAACGGCAACAAAAATATACATTCTGTGAAAATTTCAACTCTCTACCTATTACGGTTCGTAAGATACAGCCCGTTGACAGACGGACAGACAGACAGACAGACAGACGGACAGCGTAGGCTTAGTAATAGGGTGCCGTTGGCACCCTTTGGGTACGGTACCCTAAAAAGAACATTAAACTAATTAATACCTAGTTAAATGAAAATGATTGTGTATTGTAGAAAAAGTAATTTGGTATTTTTACATAAATTGTAGTAACACTTGAAATAAGTTTTTTTTTACCTACTAGTAATTTAAACATGTGTTTTTTTATAAAGATGTAGGAGATAACTAAGAAAAGTTAACGTTTCGTATTTCCGTAGTATCTCCCGCTGTTATCATGCGGGCGGTTCTCAAAGTTTCATTGGAATGCAGATGTTCACTTCTTTGATTTAGGTTTTCCATTTTGCCTCTTGGATAATTCATGCCCAGTTGATAAACTGGAGATAAGAGAAAGGCTGGAAAACTGGTATTATTCTTACGGGACATCAAGTGATTTATTATAAGAGGATTATATTTATCTCACCAATGTTTTAACTGTTATTTAAATTGAAATAAAAGCGGTAATATATTTTGTACACAGGTACATCTATAGTTAGTATATATAAGTACCTACAAAAATTTGTTGGATTTGAACTTAGTATTATGTCCGTTACCATAATTTACTTCACCTATCTGTTTATGAATTAATAACGTATACTGCTTATAACTACAGCTAAAACACATGCTTATATAGTATCGACATGTTCAGAAACCACTACCTAGCCCAGTCTGCGGTTGTCAAGTAACTACAGATGCACTCAGACTCTACCAAAGAAAAAAGAGTTCTACTAAGTAAAAATATATGGCGATAGATAGGGTTGTTTGAAAACTAGCCAGCTCTATGTAAGATGCACGCAGTCTCTACCATGATAGAGTACCAAATGGTAAATGTTTATAGTTCTGCTCAGTACAATCGACCCAAGAGTTATTACAAGATAAAAATACGAACAGTCACTCGTATACGTTCTAAAGTGATCTCTATTTTGGTCGCGGAGAGCTCACGTGATTTAATTTTGAATTGTGTGATGTATGTAGTTGCCTTTTTTATGTGACTATGGTGGCAAACAAGCGTACGGCCCGCCTGATGTTAAGCAGTTGCCGTAGCCTACAGAATAGGTGCTTGCAATACCAAATGGGCTGTGAGCTGCTGTCAATTGGCTACAGCTCGGCTCTACTCCAATAAAAACTATCTGACTAGCCATATTACCTATTAGGTAAGAATCGTGTGTTTACATAATTTAACTTATTTTCCAAAATACACTTTATCTTATAAATATTGAAATTATCTTTTGGTAAAATATAAAATCAAACATTTTTTAAGATATCTTCAGTCGCCAATAAATCACTGGCTTAATACGCCAATAGTTGCGTGGGAATACCTAAAAGAGGTTTTTCTTAGATAAAAATGCTAATATTCCGGTTCTTAGTTTAAATTTCCTTAATAATAACTATGAATGTGTTATTAATTTGGGACGTCGCAAGCAATAGGAAGCCGGGTGGGTAGACAACCACTATGATACAGACATAAATATTGTTATTGTGATTCATTTAAATTAGTTATTATGATAGAAGCCACAAAAATCTTAAAAAGGCTTCTATTGTCAGTTATTTTTATACGTAAGTGTAAAAAATCATACTAAGACTAACAAAGGAGAGTTAGATATTACACTTAATATAGAGACACATTTCCAGTAGTAAAACAGTAGGTATTTGTTGGAAAAAGTATACGTTTTTTACTCTATCTTGCTCATATGTTATGCCCAAGATAAAGACAGCAATACCGTACGCCAAGTTTAGTCAAGAAATAATGAATATATATTCAAATCCTTTGACTCATTAGGTACCAATCGCTGAATATTTAACGCGCGTAATTTCTCTTAATACCTATTCACAAGCAGTCACCGATTTAATTGAGGATTAATTAATTAAGTTAACAGATACCTGCATAATAAGGATGTATTGTACATACCGCTTAGAATACCGGAACTATCTTCTTGGTATTGGTACCAGCATTAACACTAAGGTAAACACTTATGTTTTTTTTAACAGGTGTAGGCACATCACTAATATAAATAAATAAAATAAATAAATATCCTGAGACATTCCTTTTACACACGGCTACCTGATCCCAAACTAAGCAGAGCTTGTACTATGGAAACCAGATAACTGATATTACTACATAGATACTATACTACTTTTTGTTTGTAAATACATACTTAATATACATAATTACATCCAGACTATATGACTATGACTATGAGTATTAACGACTTGTTTTCGTCGCATAGAATCTAAAGCCGAGTGTACACTAGAAGGAATTTTTCGAGACTAAATTCCCGCAAGCACACTGGCCCTACACAATAGCCTCAAACGTATATTTAACTTCGATAAAACAAAACAAAAACTTGACTAACAAAACGGTTAGCCTTTTGTGTGGGCCGCGTTCGCGGAACATTGTTTCCAAAAAATATAAAAAAAGCTTTGTTAAAAAATATAACCCTTGCAGTGACGAGCAACAAAAGCTCATTTTTTGGACAACTAAGGGTTAATAGTCCGATACAACCTTGAAAAAGAATGAATGTTTTTACGAAAAAACTATCGATATTTCAAAGCACCTTTCTCTAGCGAATATCGCAGGAATCCCGCAATGTTTGGCGTTGTTCGTACCGATTTTATTGCACCGTAAACCACTAAAAAGTACCTTGTTAGAGTAACAGTGACAATGTCCGAAGGTGTTCCGGGCCATTAGCCGTGTTAAGAAACAACAGTACCAAGATAATTACACCTTGGCAATTTTTTAAGAAGAAAGTCTTTCACCTATTGTCGTTTTGCGCAAAAATTATCGATTGTTATGAATGTTTTGTCACGCGCAATTACGCAGGTGATGTATTGAATATGTCACAACAAAGAAAGTTAAATTTTTTGAGTTTTACGATTCAGTTTGCCTCACGTCGTGGCTGTTTAAAGTAATACAAAATATCGTTACAATATTTAAATTTCGAATAAATAATGTGAAGTGTTTATTTAAAAGATTCGTCGTCGATGGTACCTTAGTCTTTTTTACGACTAATTCCCGTCCAAGGTAAGTTAATATGTTTCTAAATTTAAACGGCTCTTAGCGTTTAGGCAAACGTATTAGCTACTATCAAGCTGGCATTATATAAATCAGCCGTAGTGTACAGATAGCAGCTACATTTACATATCTAGAGGCGCGCACGTCGCGTTGAGGGCACAAAGCCGGCTAATGGACGGACAATCGGCGCCACATTTCATAATTATCGCCTATTTTGACCGGACAATATCGGAAGCTTACTGGCTTGCTCGCAGTACAGTCTTTAGTTTAGATATTGTTGCTCGTTTATTATAATTTTTATTCATAGCGCGAGTTTATAAAACTTTAAATAAAAGCTAATAATAATTATTGTACATATAAGTAAGTAGTTACAAAAAACATTATAAATTATTTAATAATTAATATCACGATTTTTTTCGTTTGGCTTGTTCAGGAAAATTGGTACATACTTGGAATGTTTATAATACCTAACTAAGAAGATAAGTAGGTGGTTATTTTATTATCAGTGTTTGCAATTTATATAGCCATTACGCGGTGACATCACTTGATACCTATTTGATATTTTGGTTCTTATCATTGCTTCACTTTATTAATAACTATGTGATATTAATGTAAATACTGTTTAATGAGCATTGCACTACCACTCAATTATTTGATCGCATTCAACCAAAAATGTACCTAATTTAATAGGCACTCTGACAATATCAAATGCGTCGTCATCACCGCGAATCCATGAAACCATCATTATCACGCGTTTGTTCGACGTATCAGGATCACAATGGTGTTGCCAAATGTGAGCATGACTTATGGTGCCAGTCACTTTTAATGCACCATTTACCATGCCACTAAAAGATAGTGATGTCTACAACTGAAATACGGCCCTGCAGCCTTTGCTTCCGCATTTGTGCGGGCTTTTTGTGCTGGTTTCTTGGTGTGCTGGTTGCAGACGACTAGATTAAGCCTTACGAGTAGATAGAGACGCACACTGAAGTGATGAGTTTGAGCTTAGAGTAAGCTGCCTTATAGAGCATTTCATTGGCTGTCTTTACTTACTGAGCGGGCTCATACTTATACGCGTACAATCATTTTAAAGAGTACTCTTAACAAAGAAGGAATGTTTGGACGTCTTTAATTTATCTTTAGTAAAAAAAAAGCAGTGGTAGCCGATTGGTTAAGCACGCGTCTTGCGGGCTTAAGGTCATGGGTTCAAACCCTGGCTCACACCTCTGGATTTTTCGAAATCTATGTGTGAATCATAACTTTAATATGATTATCACTTGCTTACGGTGAAGGAAAACATCGTGAAGAAACCTGCATGTCTTTAGACATGTGAAATCCACCAACCCGCACTGGGCCAGCGTGGTGGATTATGGCCTGAATCCCCCTCGCATTGAGGGGAGGCCCGTGCCCAGCAGTGGGACGTTAAAAGGGCTAAATTATTTATTTATTTAGTAATTCATCTATATTAGGAAGTTCCAAAGAAAGAGACAAAGTAATCGATAGGATGCAACCTATTGAAACTTCCCTACTTTTATTGGTATTTAAATGAATAAAAAGATGCATTGCAATAATTTCTAATTAAAAATCCTTACATTTCCATTAGGGAACAATTTACAAAGTTCAAATTATTGAAAACGTAAGTAGCTACACTCAGTTTCAGTTCAAATTACAGTTGCTATGTATAGCTTCTATGTATTGTATACTTACGTAAGTATATATTTAAATGTAGGCCCAGCATCTCGGGTCGGCTCATTTCGCTTAATTGGAGGGCCATTCGCGGACGGACATTAGAGCCCCGATGGGTGGTTTCAGCCCAAAATAGCTGTACTAATGTCACGGCAAAAAGCTAGCCACCGGTTAGGAAGTATTTAGCGTGTAAAAAATTAAAACACCGAGGGTGTAGCCCTTAATAACAATTACCTAATGGTTTGTAGTGTTTACGGATAGGTGAAATCTTTCGGCTTGTTTCATGAATATAGGTAATTGGTTTACAGTTCCTGCTTTAATATAATATTATCAAATTTAATGACCTTTTTATATAGACTGGTTACTTTTATACTAAATGGCGTACATATTGAGGCCGCTGTCGAACGCGCTATCAACGCTTTCGTCGGCGACACAAGACTGAGCTTGGGTTTGCCAGTCAGCCTAGTTTTAACGTGCCATTTACGGAGCACGTATAACTTGTCTACAGTTGTTTTATATGTTTCATCAAAGATTATAAGTAGTAGCGTAATATTGTAAACAAAAATATTTTTAGCCTTCGTCAAACTTTTTCAAGATGGCAACGTTTCATTTCAAGAACCAAACATATCAAGACCAGTTAGTACTTTCGAATAATAAGTAGTTCATAAATATTACAACTTATATTCATTTTATACTTTAAAAGGAAAGCAATTTCTCGGTTACTTTGCGTTCATACGACAAGGGAAATATGTGCAGGCATATTAGATAAGCCTTTACGGGAAGTCGCCTTAACCGCTTTTGTTTCCGAGAAAATATACATTTTTCATAAAAGCCTCAGGGCGATGCGATGGAAAATTGCCTGTAATACATGCTATATAACGGTCATAATTGTTGGAATTGCAATATTAAAGGTTGAACAACGCACGTGTAGCGAAAATTGATCCCTTTTAAAGCAATTTACACGAATTTATAAGACATCGGTGCCCTTGAGATGGGTTTCTGTTGTCCCTACTTAGTTATAAGGCCGTGGCATGGTGATAGGCGGTAGCGGTGCAGCAACATATATTTTTTTGAAATCCTTCTTATCTTGTTACCACTTATGCTCATTAGCTAGCTGCGTCTATAATAGGCGCATGCCGCGCGAGGCTGCGTGCTCACATGGCGCGCGCGGCACGCGCGTCAGTCTCAGTCACATGCTCAGGTGAGCCAAAAGGCGAGCCAATCTACACTAGAAAGAGAAGGGTATAGCCGAGCAATCAGTTTGATTATTGTTCTGTATCATGACTAGACCAGACTAGGCGAGGTAAATTTCAGAGCTGGGACGAGGCAGGGCAAGTATTTGGCTCGGGCGCACCCTGTCAAACTGACATTAGGACATGTCACTAACATAATTTTAGACCACACAAATAAAGTAATAGTGACAAGAAATGATGACCTTTGGAACTGTTAATTATCTATTAAATAGACTACGTTATTCTATTCTAATAATGTCATAATTTACATTGTAGAGACAATTTTTACAGGGCCCCGCTATCGCTCGCCTCGCCTGAAGGCTTTCGGTGAACGGAGTAAGATCAGGACGGTGTGCAAACTAAAATGAACTGTTCTGTTTACACTTAAAAATCCAATATCGTTTGCATATCAATAATAATGAGGTAAAAAGGTTCATGTGTGTTTTTAATTGAAGAGATTAGTTTTGTTTATATAAGAGGGCTGTACCTATCACAGCGTAGTATACTTACAGGCAATTTAAACTATAAGAACTCGTAAAAATTACGGTAGAAATACCAATTGAATAAATCATTTCAAATAAAATACTAATGGTCTGAATTTTAATAATGCTAGTAGTATACTACTTAGTACTCAAACATGCCTATTTAACTTGACTAAAAGGACCCATTACCCTTATTTTCAACCCGATCATCTGTTTGCGTGTTCTCAAATCGTACAATTCCGAAACATTACAAAGTGTAATTGGCAAGCTATTGTTACAACCTATCAGCTTTTATTTACTGTCGTACATGCGCAAGCGCGGTGCGAAATTAAAACCTGCCACGGCATCACAATCGGCAATAACCAATCTCTTATCCGAACATATCTCTATAGACCTTTTAACATAAACGAAGCGCGGCCGCGGGCGGCGAACTAATCTCCATAACTTTAATCCCTTAACCCTCGCAGTACCAGGAATCCAATCAAACAGTACAAGCACCCCCTCGCCCCCCCTCACCCCCCTCCGAGCTCACACACACCCCCCAGCCTCCCCCCGCGTCTCGCCTACGCAGCCTGTCCCGAGTAATTATCAAAGCTTTAATGACATCATAAATCGAGTGTATAATCTAATCTGGAAAAGCCCCGGGCTCCAGCGCGCGGCTTAATGGTGTGAAAGCTACCTTATCTCCCACCATGTGTGAATAGAGCTTTATACTCGGCCGCCTGAAACCCCGCGCCGGGAAACTTTGGAAAAATATGTCGTTGAACATTCCAGATAAGAATGTGGGACGTGGAACGCTTTCAAGTTTAATAGAAAATCGAACATTATCGTAAAGGAGATGTCTTTGCTAACAAATTCTTTGGAAGTGTATCTTGTTGAGTGTTGTAGTCGAACGACGCGGTAAAAGGATTATAACACGAAGAGTAAACTACCGTTATGACACTATTAACTCTACAGCTCCTATGCCGCAGTTTTGCAGCAATTAAGTCATTATAGCGTCGTAATGCAACTAGAAGATGCATTTGATTGGTTTATAAGGTGTTTTATGATTAGAAACAACAGTAAAAATATAGAAATCGTAGATATGTTAATGTCTGTGTCACGTTTTTGATCGACTTTCTATATCGTGAAACTTTCACCGTTTTTTCAAGAAATCGGGACTTTCATGAGGTACTAAAATGTTGAAGTCTCCCATCAAACGTTTAACGGTCTGGTTAACCACTTGCTAACAATATCGTATTACTTTGCACCACAATTTCAAGCTAAAGGTCAATCTCTCTATATCTAATCGTTGATTGCATATAATAGTTGGACGTGGTGTGGGTGCCGCTGGTGTTCCGAGACTATTATTGAATTACACGCTGTATCCATCTAACGCCTCTCTGAAGCTCATCATAAAACTGCGTACAGCTTTTATAGCCTTCGATTCGTTCTACAGCCACAGAATAAATATTCAACACCGCTCGGTGTGAGCCCACTGCAAGATTCTCAATTTGAATGTTAGGAACACTTTTGTCGGTCGTCTCCCACGTAATGGGAAACTTTTGTACGATTTGTTTAATATCGTTTACGCGACGATTCGATTTTAACTAGCCATTCGATTGCGGTGAATCGATTAGCTGTTTCTCACGTTTTTGTTTCGTTAACCTTTCGTGTAATTGATTTATTATCTGTAATAGTTTTTGTTTAAGAATTTCAAAAATCGATTTGTGTGGCCTGTTATTTGGATTTTTAAAATAGGAATATTTTTGAAACCTTGAGATCAAAGACAACAAATACGTCGATTGCCATTGGCTATAATTTTATGATAAAAATTAGGTATGTTAGTTACAAGTAAAAATTAAAATGGAAATTTGTCACCCTAAAAAATGTAAAGCTGCGAAATAAATATAAAAGTTAACGAGTGCCGCTGGCATAATTTTATTTGTACGACGGCTTCACCACTATCAGCATACGCCTTAATCCGTGCTCATAAGCACACCATACAGCCATTATCCTAAAATTCGTCTCTTGCCCCGATCTCCCGCCTCGCTCCTTAATGAACGAATAAATAAATTGAGCCCTTCTTGTAAACAGCTAACGTGATACTCTTAAGGGCCCCACTGTAAGGGGTAAGTGGATTTCTGTGTACCGAATCTGTATGTACTGTGCGAGCGTTATGTGGGCGGGTATGGAGAAAATGTACGAATTTTGGAATATCGTTTCAGGATACATTGTTCGATGAAATGCTTTCAGTTTCAGATCGGAAAGAGGTAGGTATATAAAAATAAAACTTACTAGGTTTAAATGATTCAAATCCTTATACAGTGATGCTTACCTATACATTTGATAGCCACATTGGTATAATCAAGCGACCCTCTCATGATACATTCTATACCTCGTTATAGAACTGATTTATTTTGTTAATGTCATGTGAAAAAAAAAGGGGGTACAATTTTGAGGTAGGTATATTGTAAGAACATTTTTGTGTATTTTCAGTAAGTTGATTGACTAAGTATTGATCTGAAGATATTGAGCCGCTCCTTGGGCGTGTTCCGTACAAAAATGGTTATACCCAACCACGTTTCAATTACGATGCAGCTATCGATTTATTTATAGCAGGTTTTAACCAGAAGGTAGCCAATAAAATATTTTCGAAAATAATCACGGTAAATAAAATTATTGGTTGAAACGTCCCTCACTACGCCCCAAAAACGCACACGTATTTTCCTTTTTTAAAGTAATGATTTCTCTTCGCACAAATCAGTATGAGATATGGTTTCTTGGGTCGTAAATAACACCGTGGCCCACAAATAAGTGCAGATAACACCGACAATGTGTTGACTGTTGCCTTAAAACATCGCGGATACAAAGTGGCTCCCAAGGCTGTTTATATCCGTCTGCCATTAAGTGTCCAGTGTTTCATGTTTTGACATTGAACGGCACAGGATCAATCGAGACTTAAAAATAACCCTTTACTGAAAGTTGGGAATAATACTTAAAATACATAGCATAATATTTTGTAGCATATAATTGATACATGTTTATTTTATTATTTAAAAAGGGCGGGTGCTAAACAAACTTTTTAAATTACAGCACAAAAATAGGGACCATCTTCCTTGCGCAAAAACATGAACCCCCAAATTTATAGAAAGTTATGATGGTCTTGCACTGACATTACAAATAACTTTTGTTCCTAGAAATGCTTTGTAAGACCATTGTTAACCGGCTAACATCCCTAAAATTCGCCAATACCTATTTGTTTGCCGCATACAACATTCATTTTTTGTTTGAGAAACGCAATGGAAGTTAGCTATATAAGGTTAAGGACTATTTATTCGTTTAAAACCTATAAATCCAAACCAAAATGTACATAAATAACCAAGGATCACAAATCACGATTGTAAAATAATCACCACATTATTTAAAAACTTTATTCAAACAGTTTTGTCTTAAGCTATCTATATAGCTACAAATAGTAGGGGTCACCGCCTTAATGGAACGAAAAGCTTAGATTACGTAAAGCAACCAATATAAACAAGGCTTGGCAAGTCAGATAACGTGCACCAGGGTATTTAGTCATCTATTTAAAGAAAGAACACCATTAATTTCGGTTGGGGCATTATTTAGAGGCAAGTAGGCACGGAACGGGTTCCTTGTAACTCGATAAATCGACTCGAAAGGCCCGAATAAATCTCATTGGGACGCGATAAGAATCGATGTCTCACGCGATTTATTTGTTTAAGCGCTGGTATATAATACGGAACCCGGAAGAGTGGGTGTCGACGAACTTTGAGCATCGATTTCTCTTCTATGTTAAAAATAAAATGGCGGTGTTGATATTAAATATTATTTTGTCCGAGATACATTTTGGAACAGCTGAGAAAAAAAAACCAGTGATTGAGGGGTTTCAAATCCACCGAATCCAAGTCTGATCTAAACTGCTTAAAAAAAGTAATCGATTGAAGTGACTCGATCGTTAAATCGATTTTTTTCGATTCTTTCTCACTGCACAGGCAAAAACAGAAGGTAAAAATATTCGTGGTAGGTGTGAATTATTGTTTCAGTTTTACATACGCGCTGATTTATCGAGACTTCGAGAGTTATCTTGTGAATAGTACGGCCGTGAAGTGAGTTACTGAGGTAGGTACCATAAACAAAATGCGAAATGTCCTTGCCTTCTGACGTTATTTTAAGCTGAAAATATACCTATTTGGAAGCATATGAAATCTCCATCCATTTATATTATGTAGTATGTACGTAGGTATGTATCCACTGCTATGCCTGTAGGTATAGGTTATATTTTTTACTCTAGAAGCAAGGAATTTACCAAGAAAGTGGGAGATGAGGGGAAGGGAAGGAGACGTTACCATTAATGTATTATTTTAGCAGATAGGGTACCTGATAACATTGCAATCACTAAACTTTCATTTGGTATACCACTACATGCAGTGACATGTATTCTTCCACTACATGCAGTGAAATTCACATATTTGTTATCGCCATCCATCATCATCCATGGACTCCGTTTAGTAGGATATAAACTACTTTGGACCGTCACGTGTCTCCCTCTTTCTTGATAATGACTTTGTTTGATACTTAATAAAGTGTTGCCCTAAAATAAATTATCGACCTATTTACCCAACCATGAAATATTCGGCTGGGTTGCCAACAACGGATTTGTTTTTCCATCATAATTAATCAGATCAAGATATCTTTGAGTTAAGGTGTCATTTCGTGTAACATCACCTATAAAGAGAGTTTATGTGTTTGTCTCTACCGAACATCCAATCTCAGGAAGTAGTTACTTTAACCGACTTTTGTTTGTTATACTTATTATTTTATGTGTAAAGTTAACTGCGAATAAATATTAGATTTGTCAAAGTTTCGCGGTAGAGAAGACTCTTATAAGTAGGTATATATCTAAAGTAGATACTCTGTAAGATAATATTTTGTAGGAGAACCGAGGGAGAATTCTATACAGTATATATAATTTTTTTATTTATTATTTTTTATTCTTGAGACTTTATTATGTTATACCTATTATTGGGTAATCTGAACACACCTTTATGAAACATTTGTCTTCAGGTACATTACTATAGTAGCACAATAAGAGGGTAGATATTCCAAAAATATTAGCCAATCATTATCCACTTGTTACGTCATCTTACATTGCTCATGCTTCACGTCGGAGTATTTTCTTATTTTTATTCCGCATGATTTATCTTACGAAAACACGTTTTATCATTTGAATATGGAACGCGATTTTTTGAATATAAATTTTAAAAAATACGGCTAATAAATTATTTAAGTATGCTTTTAAAATCATATTCAGTACTATATTATTCCCATAAATAAAAATAAAAATAAACAGTTTAAATTATCGTTGTTCAGTGATATTGCCTAGAATTATAAAAGGAGGTATATTTTACCCTCCACTGACTCTTTATCTATAAATTAGATGCCGTTTTGCAACATGCAATTGGTAATTGATGGCATTCTACTTTTTATTATTTTACAATTCGACCTTCTGTAAAATACCTACGTTTAAGTTTCCTGTATTTTCGCAATATTTTATTGCCAATTATTCCCAATGTAATTCTCTATAAATATTTGTGCGATATCTCATTGGCTTCTGAATAAAATTTCATTTAATTTTGATTTAGTACTTTGTAATGCACACTATGTAACTTTTACAGTAAGTACTTTGTTATTTTTAAATTTGGAGTTAAAACATTAGGACATGAAAAATGTATTAAATGCTACTCTAATCCCATATTAAACCCCCCAAATTTTGGGACATACCCCCAATTTAGCATCATTGGATTATAAAAAAGTAAATAGGTAAAGTAAGTACTGGCCACATTTACCGCTTCCATTATCAAAATTCGAAAATGGAATGCCTTGCCACGTTACGTAACGTGGTGTGTAGTGTACCTACTCAGATGCTGTTTACTCGCTTCCATTATCAAAATTCGAAAATGGAATGCCTTGAAACGTTACGTAACATGGTGTGTAGTGTACTCTGATGCTGTTTCATAACCGAAATGGCGGTCAACGACCTCGGCCGGGGAGTGTGTCGGTTGGTCGAGGCCACGCGCTGACGTTTATCATCGTAATGTAGTTCATAAAACGTATGATTTGTTGTTTGCTGACACGAGTAGAATGTCGCGAGGTATCCGGGAACTACTCTAATTATGAATTAATTAAACCTTTTAATTTATATAGATTTAATTTGGGATTCGGCCATTTTAGTAGATTTTCCTTAGGGTGTTACCACTCAGATCGATCGATCGATGGAACGTTGCTCTATGTGCAAACTGACGATAGACGATCATATCATTATCGACGCATATCATTCTATCATCGGTTGATGATAGATCAAACGTTGCGCTATAGAAGATACTATCGAACAGCGTCGACTAATCTCATTCAGTCATTGATCTGTGGATCGATCGACAATTAATCGATTGGTGTGGTAACAACCACACCAATCGATTAATTGTCGATACCCTTACATACCTAATTTGGAAAATCTAAGTGAATTAACTCACTAAAAAGCAAATATACACCTTGTAGCTAATATTCCATTAAGTGAATGGGCACTCTTTCCATTTGAAATTTGAATCAAGACAAGGAACGCTTGCGTAGGTAAACAACATTATGCTACTTCAAGCAATTTATACCTTCCAACAAACCAGCACGCAACCCCAATCTTTGGAACGCTATTTTTGACTTTATGCTTTCGGTGTTAGAAGTCATAGTTCCGTATATGAAAATGTCCTAACAGTCCGCTGTTGCAGTGCATACATCGCGTGCCACAATTTAAACGAAGACATTCCATATTCAAATTTACTCGGCTGTATATTTTTTTAATGTCACCGGCTTTGGATAGTTGGCCTTTTGCCATTGTTACGGTGCGTGAGGTGAGATGCACGCGGGGCGGGGATGGGCGTTACGAATGGAAATCAATACTAACTGCACACTACTCCACTGCTGCATTGCTCCAATATAAATCAGCCCCTCTGCCCGGGCGCCCCGTTGCTTGCCAAACAAACTTTTATCCAAATTTCAATTCTAACACCACACAAAAGAACTCGAATTGATTTGAGGGCTCCGCCAAGAATGGTCGCGAATCTATTAGAAATAATGTTACCTATAAGTAAGTATTCTTAGATATTTTTAAACCGACTTCAAAAAAGGAGGAGGTTTCTCAATTCGACCGTATATATATATATTTTTTTTTTTTTTTTTTTTTTTTTTATGTGTGTTCGCGGATAACTTCGTCGTTTATGAACCGATTTTGATGATTCTTTTTTTGTTGGAAAGGAGATATGCCAGCGGTGGTACCATGATAAGGAAACCAGGATCTGATGATGGCATCCCAGAGAAATCGAGGGGAACCTTCGAAAATCGTAGGGGCGACTAGTGCGTTTGTAATTTTTTTCATTAAGTATTTTAAAGCACTACTATTTTATGAAGGTCTGGAGTCGATCTGATGATGGAGCCGAAAGACAGTCGAGGGAACTCCTCAACGATTAACAACAATTACCTGGTGTTTGGGCTTGATTAATTTGTATTGATGAGAACTTTACACCTAGATGGGTTGTGACTGTCATTAGGGGTCTGATGATGAAGACTAAGGACAGTTAAGGGAACTCCTCAACGTTTTACAGTAGCTACCTTGTGTTTGGGCTTGATTAATTTGTATTGATGAGAACTTTACACCTAGATGGGTTGTGATTGTCATTAGGGGTCTGATGATGGAGCCAAAAGACAGTCGAGAGAACTCCTCAACGATTTACAGCAATTACCTGGTGTTTGGGCTTGATTAATTTGTATTGATGAGAACTTTACACCTAGATGGGTTGTGACTGTCATTAGGAGTCTGATGATGAAGACGAAGGACAGTCAAGGGAACTCCTCAACGTTTTACAGTAGCTACCTTGTGTTTGGGCTTGATTAATTTGTATTGATGAGAACTTTACACCTAGATGGGTTGTGACTGTCATTAGGGGTCTGATGATGGAGCCAAAAGACAGTTGAGAGAACTCCTCAACGATTTACAGCAATTACCTGGTGTTTGGGCTTGATTAATTTGTATTGGAGAGAACTTAGCACCCATATGGGTTATAAGTGCCATTACAGGTCTGATGATGGAGACCATAGACAGTCGAGGGAATTCCTCAAAGATTTACAGCAGTTACCTTTTGTTGGGCTTGCTTCATACGGTTCAATATGCCAAAATGTTCATTGGTATGGCGCCACTAAAAATCGTGAAATAAAATAATTTTTATAAAAAAAAACAAACCGACTTCAAAAAAACCTGGTGCACTAAAAAGCCTGAAATAATATTTCTATTACCACCTCTGCCTACCCCTTCGGGAAAACCAGACGTGATGGTGTGTTATCGAGTATTTGAAGTCGGTGCCAATCTTGGTATGCCAAGTCTACCTACTATAAAAGTAATAAGATAGATTGGCACCGACCCCAAATACTCGATAACACACCATCACGTCTGGTTTTCCCGAAGGGGTAGGCAGAGGTGGTAATAGAAATATTATTTCAGGCTTTTTAGTGCACCAGGTTTTTTTGAAGTCGGTTTGTTTTTTTTTATAAAAATTATATTTATTAGGTTTGTTGTTTTGTGCAAACGTATTTTTATGATAATTTTATTGGTTTATTTTAAAAGTTCAACTTAGGTATTCGCAGTGTGACTGCAGAATACAAATACGACACAACTAACTGTAGCATCTGAAATTGCTAGTTTTCTAATTGACAGCAGCTCATATATGTGCTGGCTCGACCGGCGTAGTACCTACCCCTCACAGAAGATCGGCGTAAGATGAAAGTGCGCCTTTTAGCAGTATACATGATCAGAGAGACGCGCGCGAGCAATGCGTCATATCTAATTGCTCAGGGCTTGTGGTCATTAAAGAATGGTGGTCCGCCTACGACATAAAGTTCAACATTGGTAGCTTTGAATTAAATCCCCCATTAAAACTGATTTCTTCGCGTTGGCGTAGATTTAACATCTTTTGTAAACAGATCCAACAATATACTTCCCAATGTACCTAACCGTCTAACTCGGTGTAGGGTTACCCCGCCTAGTGCACACAGCCGGACAGATAAGGAACAAGTCCCGCTCACGGCATGTACTAACTCTTCTCTCTTTTATTTATTACGCGCTACGTGCCCGAAGCGAGCGATCCTGGCACCAACAAAATTTTACCCACGATATATCAACTTTCAAGCGAATTACAGCTTTAATATCAGCACGAAAGTGTCACTTTCTTAATATTGAGCGGTAAATGTAAGTTTGTTAAGTAGTTCTAATTGATAACGCGCACTGTATCTGGTATTGTCATGATTTAAAAGCTTCTTTGGAATCCGATTCGCGATTTATGTGGTGCCCGTATTGTACTCTGTAGGTACTGAGCTTTATTTAGTGCGTTGATAATGTACTACATGTAGTTCTTGTTTATAAGATTTATTGGTCTATTAACATTTATAATTAATGGTTAAGTGAGACAGATTGATTGCTGTTCGTATGATAAATTAACTCAATACAAATTTTCAGATAACTGGTACGTAAGTTTAATCGAAATGTTCTATTTATGAAACTGCCACTCAAATAAATAATGTATGATCTATTAATATACAACAGCTTGAGATAGATATTAATTTAAAAAATATCCCAGTTTTTTTTTATACGTGGTTACCTTAATTTCTACGTCTAACTTAGGGGGTCCATAATTCCGCAGCAAATATCAAGACAGGCAGCGAACGAGTATAATTTATTACAATCCACGACAGCGGCCATATTTAAAATTCATACCATGCAAATTAGTCAACTCCAATGCTAAAGCAATTACTAAGCCTTTGGTCCGTAAATCGAAAAATGGTTTATGTGCCAGCAACAAGTTAAGAAATAAATAAAACCGGATTCGCCGGTTTTCGAATGCCCATTACCTGCGTCCTTTTCTGTTGATAGTATGATTTGGGAGGTGCGAATGGGACGGGGATAAGATGGATTGCCCGTTCGGAAACCAGTTTATCATTGGGGTCCGAAAGTTTTTTTTTTTGCGAAGCGGGTAGGCGTCGATGGCAGTGTTTATTGTGTTCTTGGAATTCTGAGGATCCTAAATTTATGCGGTTTTGTTTCAATACCTACTTATAAAATGACTTGCTCAGAATTAGTAACCAGGATTAGGTACCTACTAACAAGCGCATATTTTATTTAAATAAAAAAATAATTGTTTTTTATTGTGTGCCCAAAAAGAATGTAATTCGAATTCAAAGTTGGAGGTTCGTAATTAAACATTGTTCAAACTTAAAACAAAGAAGTTAAATGTTTCAAATTCTTTAGCAAAAGTTTTTGAATAATTTCAGCGTAGCGTGGCGCAACGCGGTACGCTATCGGCCTTACCAACTAATGTGCCACTGAAAATTATCAATCTGTATATTAGTGTATTCGATACATTATTAAATAAATTCTACTTTATTTTCTATTCTATTTTTAAAAAATATAAATATTAGGTACGTGTCGAATTGAGGACCTCTTCCTTTTTTAAAGTTGGTTAAAACACAGGTGACTCTACCTAAAATGAAAATAATGAAGCCGCTCTATATTTTAAGGATCCGTTTCAATAACGTTTTTTTTGTAATGTCAACAAAATTATTCTTTATTTTTTTCCACATCTGAAATTTCTCATAACCTGAAAGAAGTCTCGTAACGTTTAAGAAAAGAAACCCGGGCTTAAAAGCTAGCGAAGAATAAAACAGTGTGCCCGGTGCGATTTACATTCGTTCAAAAGTTGCCCCGGCCGGCGCCCGCCCGGGACGAATTAGGGCTTTTTAATAAACGCCTACACTACCAAGTCATCGTATAAAAGCGCTATAAACCACATTACTGTGTTGAATATAAAACATCGTTGTAGTAGTTGTATCATTGATAAAATTGGGCTCGAATTGTCGTAAAACCGATTTTATTGGGTATTACAAGATGTTGTGAGAATAAAGGAGAAGCGTCCGAACGGAGTTCTTGTATGGAACTTTTTGTACTCTCTGGTACACACATGTTAAAACAATACAACCATTAACCGAATACCAATGAGGTGTTTCGCGAAATAACTTTTTCCGCATAACATTACATGCTAAAATCTATGTCTAAACCTACTGCTTAGTCACATACCTTTTTGAGCAGGCCTGTATAATTTATCTCTATAGTTTGAACGAGTTATGCCCTTTTTAGGTGACTGGTACCGTCAGATATAATTACTCTAATAGCTACCTATAATTATTTATAAAAAATCAACTCAAGATACTTTTTGATAATATTATGTAAAATATCACCTCTAAAGGTAGTTATTATTATAATAAAATATGGAGAAAAATTTAAAAACTAGCATCAACTTTCAAGTTTTTTTTTATTATTTAGTGATGCGTTTAATACCTACATAATGAGTTATAATACAGTAAGGTGAGCTTAAGGATATAATAAAATTATAATTGAATAATTTAAACCAGTTATTTTGGAACGTTCACAACTCTTAATATTCGATGCTACAGGTAAGGTGTTTAAAGTGTTCATAATTTTGTAGTTATTGTTGTTTTAATTTTCTTTATTTGGTACTCACTTATAAATTATTCATGTTCGATTTTTTTACTTTTTCAGTAGCGCACTGTATATGCGCATGAAGTCTTGGCACTACAAAAAATGAATGTCACGCATAATGTCAAGATAGTAGAGTTAAAAAATATGGGTATGTTTAAAAGTGTTTTCTTCCTCTTTGGTATGTATAGGTAGGTTGTAGTCGTTTATGACAAATAGTACTAAACTTAAAATTGTTAGTACCTACTCGTCTTTCTCACTCACTCACTTTCATGTCATCTACAGAATGTACCTACTAATGAATATTCTTGATTATTCTTCTTGTCTGATATTCTTTTCACAAAACGGCTGAACCTTTGTTAGGTTCAGTGTCGGTCAAGAAACATCGGGCAATACGCATATTAGCTTGCCACGTATAACCATTTCCATGCACCATGACAATATAAATCAAATAGTTTCGGAGTCACATCGACGAGCTGTCAGCCACTACATTTTATAATAGTGAAAAACAATGGACAATAGCTAATTATAGGTTCGGTCGTAAAGCACGCGCGGGCGCAGCATTGAATTTATGAACAAATCATCGAGATGCCTACAGGAGCCGCGACCATATACGGCCCCGGTAATTATGAGCACTTGCCTTTTTGCCAAAGGTGACTAAATGCCTATAGGCAAAATGATGGTTTTTACCTCTGCGCAATGAGCCCGTAGGACGTAACTGTGTTGAGTTGGGATATTTTTTTTTTATACTCAGAAGTTATTAAAAGTGAATACGTTTTTTCAGGCGACATCTGATTAAAGAACAGTAATTATAAAGAATATGGTTAGATTTAATTTTAACTGCCGTAAAATTAGTTAATTTAAAAAAAAATAACTTTCCTCGAAAATATTACATATTGAGACAAGCAGACGGATAGACGGATGGACTGGATGATCCAATAAGGGTTCTTCGTAGGGACTACGGAACTCTAAAAATGTAAAGCACAATTTATACAGATGTCAATAGTTTTGCTCGCTTGCCCATGTTGCGGTTCTCTTCCCTTGTTTCTCAATTTTAGAGTAAATAATAAGGTTTAATTATAAAAAAAAGATTAATTCGCAACCGAAACAAGTTACGTCCTCATACCCGCGCGGTTCGGTTAACCAGTGAATCAATGTGCGGACACGCTATCGGCGTTTCTCGAATGTTTCCACTTCTTTTGAGACGGCCGCTTCGAGATTCAACTTTATCTCGCTTAACGGGAAACTGGGCCCGCTCCTTATGAACTTTTTTACAGAATACGGCCGCTAAAATAGCGACACCTTGTATGTTATCATTTAGTTTTTTTTTCAACGTATTCAATTTTAATATTGGCATGGACTCTTATAATTATGTATCCTACCCTACCAATATTATAAATGTGAAAATAAGTGTGTATGTGTGTGTATGTTTACCACGTATCTCCATTACTACTAATCCAATTTTAATTAAATTTGAAACGTAAATAGTGTAGGCTTTCGAATAAGACATAGGCATTACACATCAAATTTCCACGCGGACAAAGGGGTGGGGCACATCTAGTTTTTTTTGAATGCACATAAGAACACATATGGATGGCAAGGCTATGTTACCCATACATACCAATAGCGTAGGTTGGTTTCCTTGTGCCAGAGTGTGTGTTTCCATCTCCCATTATGATACCCAAAAAGCAATGCTACGTCGCTTCCCTATCTCCTCTCTGTGTGTAGCAATAAGGCTTATGGCTACCTTATTTATTTATTTATTTGCCTTCGAATAGAGCTTAATAGAAGTACTACTCCACCAAGCCCACTAGGAACCTGTCAAATTTGACGTCACCTGCAAAAAAGGCGGTAGCGGTGTGCGGGAGGTGTGGCGGGCGGGGAAGCCACATTCCATCCGAGTTTCTAGTTGGCTTGGTGGAGTAGTAGTCTTGCTTATATCCCTTCGCTAACTTCGTAGCCCCAACCAAAGATTTATTATTTTGAAAGTTCCAGGGATAATTTTGAGCCAGATAAGGTAAGTTTAAGTAGGCCTCTGTAGGGTCACCGATCCTTAAGCCGCTCTACCATTGAGACTCGAAGATTAAAGGGTAAACGATGTTTTGATTGACCATGCACGAATACGATTACTTGCTCGTTACTTCTTTATCGGTAGGTATAATTTTCGTTGGTAAGTGCCTGCTTGTAATCATGTAGATTGGAAGGCTTATCGATTACAGATGCGGCAGTCGTATAAATTAATTCGTTATGTAATACTGTGGGAGCTTTAGGGACCACTCTAGTTTCGTTGTAACTCTGTTGCATATCTAACTCTCTGACACTTGACTTACGGTATAAACTTACTTTACTGGTGGTGGGCAGCTCATAAACGGGCTGGCTCGACCGAGGTAGTACCACCCTCTCACAGAAGATCGGCGTAAAGTAGCTATTACAGCTGCGATTCGTACGATGAGTGAGAGAGCCGGAAGCCCAACTCCCCCCATCTTCCCCTCCCTTCGTTTCACTCCCCTTCAGGTCAGCAACGTGCGAGCAATGCCTTTGGTATTGCAAGCCTCAATAGGCTTCGGTAACTGCTTAACACCAGGCGGGCCGTGCGCTTGTTTGCCACCTCAGTCCCATTACAAATTACAGTACAGATTGCTTGTTGTTTTGGAACCAAGGTGCTTGGGTCCTAAGACAGCTTATTATTTACCGATTGAAGTTCACTCAATCAATCATACTATGTATTTTTGACAGTCACATGTATCCCTCTTTTTTTCCGTTACCATTCGGAATTCCGCAACGGAAAAATACCGTAACTACGTGTGTGATACGTCCATACATTTGGATGGATTTACTACGTTCGGAATCCCTATTCGATATTCCGAAATGGAATTCAGAAACGGAATTCCTTATGTATGTGGCGGCCCTTAAGTGCTTAACTAGGTATCGCTACATAGCAATAGAGATATATAAGTAATCACAATTGCTGAACCTGTTATTCAATTAAGCTAATTAATATGTTACAAGGTATCCTGACGGCTCTATGTAATTATTGCTCAATTAATTACATCACTTGTAAGTATATTTAAGTATCGATAAATGCTGTAATCTGTATGTTTGTTTATGTAGAGCCATTGACTGCGCTTGATTATGAGATAATCAGGGCAGTATCGGGGATACATTAGTATCTGTTTTACCTTAATGGTGCTTACTAAGTATGGTGTAGCAACTAAGAATTCTACTAGAGTTTTTTGACCTAGGTTTTATGTATCGATACCTATTAATATCGGTATCGTATTATCTTAATACCATACGTAGTGAGTTTATATACAGATATCGACAGGTAAAGATATTTGTATCAAAAGAGTGTGCCTATTTAGCTTCACGGTAGAGCTCTATATACAATGAAATACAACGAATATCTGCAGAAATTTACATCAAAAGTAAACTGCCTACAAAGATGTAGGTACCTACCAACCAACTGAATATAACAGCCATCTAGCTGAAAGCTGAATCACAAAGTATCATAGAAAAATAGTTCGATGCTTTTCGGGCGATCCATCCAGATATACGAGGGATCCCAGCGATAGAGGCTTATACGAAAATTATTCATGAGTGCGTCTGTAGCCACGCAAAAGCCTCTCCGCATGAGGCCGGATAAACTCACAGATGAATACATTTAAATAGTAAGCGCGACACACAATTTACAACCGCATAATGCAGCGGGGTACATAAGACCCATTACTCACGGTTATAACTCGTAGTGTTATAAACAGTGTGCACAGACATGCTTTAAGAGTGGTCGTTACTCGGTGCCCACAAAAGGGTTTGTTAGTAGAGCTTATGAAGTATTGGCTCGGCTTGCCCACGCGCACCGTAGAAGCGCACCGTCACTGGAGATAGCCGAGGAATGTGGATTATATATCACATGGATTTATTATGTACATAATGAGAATATGGCGGGCGATACTCGGAGTTTATTCATATTCTTATTTATTTTCAAGGTTTTGTAATCAAATGACACCTACAATAAATATTGCATGGCATTGATATTTCAAAATATTATATTTACGTTGTTCCGCAACATTTCATAATATGGAGTTAGATTTCACAATCGGAATTAATTTTATATTACACTACAAAGAAATATTAAAATCTACCTATGGTTTTGTGACCATTGGATTACCAATTACAGAATGAAGTAAACTGACAGCCGTAAATGACACTGTTCTGTGAATTTTGACCTAAAGAAGTTCTATTTCTATTAAAAAGTGATATTAGAAACTGTCAGTTTACTGCGTCAAATAAAAGAAGTAGTTGGTAAGAAAGTTGCCCAGCTTCTTCCACTTTACTCGTAAAAAATCATTATACGTATGTAATTTCTCATTACGTAAGCATATACCGATACATAGCCTGTTTCAATCCGACCTTAATTTGGCAAGCTTGCGGCCCCATATGCGATTGACGACATTAAGCTTATGAATCATCGGTTTGGCAACGGCCCCTCATTACAGTTACATTTATTTTATACCAACTGAGATTAATATTTACCTACAATGCATCAGCACTGGAATTTAAAGTTGTGACACCGTTGGTATTTTGGTATAATTGATTGATAACAAAGTATTAAAGATAATTTAGATTGAACGGTAAATACATATGCGTTTTATATTTAAGAAAATGTAGGTGTCAGCAATTTATAAGCAGCAATTTGAATATGTTTTATGAAATAAATAAATAAGAGATTATCATACTATATCCAGAATTCAGACTTCAAAACTGATCATATGTCGCATACAAAAAATGGTACCATACGTAATTCTGACAAGTCCCGAAGAAAACTAAGTTGTCTTGGAGGCATACATTTAATCAAAAAAAGAATTACGAAGAGTTGAAATAGTGTCCACTCCCCTCCGTACAATAGCAGGAGTCCTAGACGGTTTAAGGATGCTTGAGCTCAAGGTGGTGCATAAAATTATCTGTAACTCGTCACAAGCGTTGAGTCGCCATTTGACGTTCTTAAATTCCAACGTATTGTCACAGTGGTATTGTTCTATAATTAACATTCCAACACAATTCAGTACCACTTAGCTTCCAACAAAACTAAATCCAATCAATGCAGACCGGTTTTCCTCAGCTGCTGTCATCAAGCTGGTTACCAAAGGGCTGGAGAGAGGACACAGTGCAATTAATGTCAGCGACGACCCTTTGATCATGACACCTTCAGTGCTCATGAATGTATGACGTTCATGCGTTCAACATGCCCCAGTGTGGGGGTGGTCGAAGTTATGAGAGTTAGCGGGAATGCAGTTACCTCTTTTATTCTGATAATTACCGTGGATAAATGAAATGTAACGTCACGACTTTTCCCCATTCGGGGGTAGTCAGAGGCTTGAGTGGCCATACACCACCACATTGTGGAGGTATTAACCAACTCAAAGCCCACGTATCACCAGATAGTCAGAATCAGTACAGGTTACCGTACAGGTACAACAGTACAGGTTACCGTACGTACGTAGGTGACAGGGTACCGTGGATATTGTTATTCCATTCAATTTCAATCTATGAACATTGAACGCAAGCAAAGTTCATAGTTTTATTTAGTCCAGTTCAGCTTTCTATTTGAGTAAATGCTTATTCTTGTAGATGGTAGACGATAATGGAATTTGAAATATCGGCTATTGGCGCTTCATTTATAATTTATTTATCTGATAGTTAATTTACCTAATATTTTACGTCTGTTTTGTACAATTTCTGGTGAGCTACAAAAGTCTCCATAATGATAATCTAGTGATCAATTATTTTTGCGCCTCAAAACCTTGAGCCCATTTTGCTACGTTTTCCGCTCCCTCCCTTAAAATAAATCGCGCAGATGCGTCGCAAATGAAACTTGTGGAATTTATATGAGGCCGGCACCGGCACGTGTTTCGCGTATATTTCCACGTTTCCTTGCATAGCGCGGTCCACGCACTGGATGCTGACTACTCGCGCCTTAATTAACCTTCTCTGGCACATCCTTTAAACTCTTTGTTTTCGCACACGATTTTATTAGACTTGTGTTTGAAACTGTTATTTTAGGGTAATGTGGCCATTAAATGGCATGTTGTAGAGTTTGTTACAGTGGTTCTATCTAAATATATAAGAATCAAAGTCCTGATTGACTGACTGACTGACTGACTGACTGACTGACAGACAACGCACAGCCTAAACCGCTGATCGTAGAGACTTGAAATTTGGAGGGTGGGTTTGTCTTGATGTGTAGAGGTGTACTAAGAAAGGGTTTTTTGAAATTCAACCCCTAAAGGGGTAAAATAAGGGATGAAAGTTTGTATGGAAGTTCGTCATTTTTGAAGTTAGAATTATGAAAATTGCTGATTAGGCGTCTTTTGAAAAATAAAAAAATATGGGTTTCAGGGTTTTTGAAAATTCGACCCCTAAGGGGGTAAAATAGGGGATAAAAGTTTGTATGGAAGTTCCGTCATTTTTGAAGTTAGAATTACTTAAATTGGTGATTAGGTGTCTTTTCAAACATAAAAAAGAGTAATTTCAGGGTTTTTGAAAATTCAACCCCTAAGGGGGTGAAATAGGGGAATGAAAGTTTGTGTTTAGATTTCTTTCGTGTTTTTGGAAATTCAACCCCTAAGGGGTGAAATGTGGAGTGAAAGTTTGTATAGGGGTGGTCGAGTTTTGTTATTTTGACGGGAAAGGGGAAAACGGGGTCAAGGGATGTTTTAATAAGTCATCCATATCTCGATATTAGTTATGATTGCTTATTTGAATTGATCAGACTGGGGTTTCCGTATCTTTAATAATTTTGACGAGAAAGGGGAGAGCGGGGTCAGCGCATGTTTAGTCATCCATATCTCAAAATTGGTTATGATTGTTCATTTTAAGTAATCAGACTCGGGTTTCAGCGTTTTTAATATTTTGAAGGAAAAGGGGAGAGCGGGGTCAGCGAATGTTTAGTCATCCATATCTCGAAATTGGTTATGATTGTTCATTTTAAATAATCAAACTGGGGTTTTGGCGTTTTCAATATTTTGAAGGAAAAGGGGAGAGCGGGGTCAGTGAATGTTTAGTCATCCATATCTCGAAATTGGTTATGATTGTTCATTTTAAATAATCAGACTGGGGTTTCAGCGTTTTTAATATTTTGAAGGAAAAGGGGAGAGCGGGGTCAGCGAATGTTTAGTCATCCATATCTCGAGATTGGTTATGATTATTCATTTTAAATAATCAGACTGGGGTTTCAGCGTTTTTAATATTTTGAAGGAAAAGGGGAGAGCGGGGTCAGCGAATTTTTAGTCATCCATATCTCGAAATTGGTTATGATTGTTCATTTTAAATAATCAGACTGGGGTTTCAGCGTTTTTAATATTTTGAAGGAAAAGGGGAGAGCGGGGTCAGCGAATGTTTAGTCATCCATATCTCGAAATTGGTTATGATTGTTCATTTTAAATAATCAAACTGGGGATTCGGCGTTTTCTATATTTTTAAGGAAAAGGGGAGAGCGGGGTCAGCGAATTTTTAGTCATCCATATCTCGAAATTGGTTATGATTGTTCATTTTAAATAATCAGACTGGGGTTTCAGCGTTTTTAATATTTTGAAGGAAAAGGGGAGAGCGGGGTCAGCGAATGTTTAGTCATCCATATCTCGAAATTGGTTATGATTGTTCATTTTAAATAATCAGACTGGGGTTTCAGCGTTTTTAATATTTTGAAGGAAAAGGGGAGAGCGGGGTCAGCGAATGTTAAGTCATCCATATCTCGAAATTGGTTATGATTGTTCATTTTAAATAATCAAACTGGGGTTTTGGCGTTTTCAATATTTTGAAGGAAAAGGGGAGAGCGGGGTCAGTGAATGTTTAGTCATCCATATCTCGAAATTGGTTATGATTGTTCATTTTAAATAATCAGACTGGGGTTTCAGCGTTTTTAATATTTTGAAGGAAAAGGGGAGAGCGGGGTCAGCGAATGTTTAGTCATCCATATCTCGAGATTGGTTATGATTATTCATTTTAAATAATCAGACTGGGGTTTCAGCGTTTTTAATATTTTGAAGGAAAAGGGGAGAGCGGGGTCAGCGAATGTTTAGTCATCCATATCTCGAGATTGGTTATGATTGTTCATTTTAAATAATCAGACTGGGGTTTCAACGTTTTTAATATTTTGAAGGAAAAGGGGAGAGCGGGGTCAGCGAATGTTTAGTCATCCATATCTCGAAATTGGTTATGATTGTTCATTTTAAATAATCAGACTGGGGTTTCAGCGTTTTTAATATTTTGGAGGAAAGGGGGAGAGCGGGGTTTGCGAATTTTTAGTCATCCATATCTCGAGATTGGTTATGATTATTCATTTTAAATAATTGGGGTATAAGCTGAGCTGAATATAGTAGGTACTACTTCAGTTTGATCCCATAAAAAATCATTTCGGAAATCAACACCCAAAAGGGGGAAACTAAAGGTAGAAAAGTACGGCAGAATAATATGTTTGTACCCGATTGACTTGAAACTTAGTATGCATAGGGTAGGTGAGGGAGGAAGGGGAAGACGTAAGGTAGGGGGAAGTGGAAGGGGGAGGGGAAAGGGAAATAGAGGGGGAGGGAGCAGAAGGAAGAGAGGGGAGGAAAAGGGGTAGAGAAGGGGAGATTTGGGATTTTGGCTCTATATACCTACCTACCAAAACACGCATTCACCGAATTAGGTACCGTGATAAAGTTTGTATGGCTCCAATAAATATCGTAAAATAAAATTATTTTTATAAAAAAGCAAATACTGACTTAAAAAACCCTGGCGCACTAAAAATTACTAAATAGTCTTAAGTCACTTGCCCGGTTTTTTTTTTATTTTGAAGTCTACGCGGACGAAGTCGCGGGCAAAAGCTAGTTAAGTTATAAACCTCGTGTTGCTACTGTGAAATTGGTCTATGACTATCTGAACGTGTTTTCCAGAATGGTTGAGTCATTTCAGCCTCAAAGAGCCTCGGTATTTAACACATATAAAATCATTATGTTTCTTAAAAGTGTCCAGGTAAAATGTAGGTATGTACTAGTCTAGGAATAATAATATTATATTTAGCTATTGCCTCACAATTGCCTTTTGACGTATTTTTAAGCCCATACAGCATTATGGGCTTAAAAATACGTTTGCAATACCTACAATAATATAGGTATAATAGTTTGAAGATGCCAGTGGTATATGATTAGAGGATTCCATGCTTCGTCGGCCATCGTGGCCATTACGCTGCAGTTGCTACGCCTAGTCGAAGACCTTCAAGCGACTCCAACCGCCGGCTCTCTGCGCACGCAGCAGTAATAGATAGGTACTTTACGCCGATATTCTGTGAGAGGGTGGTACTACCCTGGTCGAGCCAGCCTATATATGAGCTGCAGTCAATAAGCTACAACTTAGCTCTACCATCTACAAAATATTAAAACACATCCCATAAAAAAACTAATTCAACCATCGCATAGAATCAAACGCAAACTGAAATCTATAGCATATGCGTAATCGTGTGGAATAAAGGAATATTCCTTCTATCGATCTACAATGGGGATGAATACTAGGTCAACAAATCAACTCATAACCAACACTATAGTTAAAACTAAGCTTTCTTATCAATATAGTTTTGAAATCATCGAAATCGGTCCATCCGTTGCGATTTTTAACACATTTTATATAATATGCGGCATGTGCGTGTGACGTCACGCGGGGCCGTCAGATTGAAGGCACGCTGTACCAGCGTCGGTCGCGCCGGCCCGCGCCGCCGTTCATTACAAAGCGCGCGCGGGGTAAATGACGTCACGACAACCGCGCGCGAACTTCGCTAGTAATTTAGTCACAGCTTCGTAAATTTTTGTCGTAGACCAAAAATTTTTACTCTGTATGTTATGGATTTCTTAGCTCTATAAATCTGCGTTCTCAACTAAATTCGTTACGGAAACCCATTATAACGATGTTAAAGTTTTGTAGTCAGGGTAGTTAAAATGAATATCACGTACGGAAGCTGTCATGACCTCTGGTCAACGTATGTGGAAAATGACGATATTAACTACCGCCGGTCTATGTGTACTGTGCTTTATCCGAGAATCTAACCTTGGGATCGTAGCTCACTTGGAACGTGAGGAAATTTTTAGTTCTTTTTTTGTAAATTTAAATATAGGTTCCTAACAAAAAGAACACACGCGTACATACGTTATAAAAACTATGAGATCACTCATTTGTTTTTAATAAGTAGTTATATCAGGGGGGTTACTTTGAAAAACAAAACGAAAGCTTCGGCTGACGGATCGTCCGAAGTACGGATTCGATGATCGTAATTTGACGATTCTTTCGTGGATCCTACTCTGAAAGTTATTTGACATTTACGATTTCAGCGTTTGATATGGTTTTGATCGTAAATCGAATGCGTACTTCGGATCCGTTACACTTTCGGAGTAGGAAATCACTCGAACCGTCAGCCGAAGCTTTCGTTTCGTTTTTCAAAGTAACCACCCAGGACATGCGTGTGCGTGTATTACCTATGTATAATGATGTAAGGTATGAAGTACGGGGATTCACAATTGACGGAAAGTTTGCGATAGAATTCACGGACAATTTTTTCCCTTTCAAAGCATTTTCGTTTTTTTCTGAATTCAGTGTGTCGAAAATTGGTTTTCGAGGAGAAAAATTGGTAAATATAAGGAATAGAAATAGATAGACTTTCTGTCAACTATAAATACCCCCAGAAATAATTATTTCTAAATTGCATATGAGCCTGACATTGTTTTTATTATAATAAAACTTATAACAAATAGCTCAGTAATTAATCATTACAATTGCTAAGGCCAAGTGCCTCTGTGAGTATCATTGTTCTCTTTATGTTGATATTTTTATCTGCATTAATGTATGGACAAACTGCGGTTGACCTATCACCCGCTGCGCTTAGTGAGGTAACGCTCATAAATAGTATTCATAGTCTTGAAATCTTTATGCAACTAATTTATTTCTTAAAAAAGTTTAGAAAAATGTAACGTCACGACTTTTATCCCCATTCGGGGGTAGTCAGAGGCTTGAGTGGCCATACACCACCACATTGTGGAGGTATTAACCAACTCAAAGCCCACGTTTCACCAGATAGTCAGAACCCAACGTGACAGGTGGTGAACCTTGTCGCCGTGTATACAGGAACTGACTATTACCTAATCCCGAGGGATAGGTAGGTTTCCTCACGATGTTTTCCCTCACCGTCAGCGAACTGTAAATTATGCACATAGATGAAAATTCATCCATTGGTGCATGCCCAACCGGGGATCGAACCTGGGACCTTCTGATTGCTAGCCCAACGTGTTCGCCCCTAGGCTGCAGTCGCTTAGTCGCTTAGTCCCTTAGAAAAATATTTTTTTAAATATGATTTTATATTTATAGATAGAGGTAGATCGTAAAGTAGTATTAAAAGTAAAGAGTTAAGAGTAAAGTAGTAGTAAATAAAGTAATATTTGTTTACTCACATCGGTAGATACTACTTAAGAATAGCAGCGCCCTTTAAAGTCCAACTTAGCTGCGGCACGAGCTTTGACGAAATTATGGAGAGTTCAGTTGTAGAGACGAATTTCGATACCTACTTACCTTTACATTTAAATTGCTAATAAGTAACTAACACTAAAATTAATTTGGAAACCAGTATTGAATTCTTTCACTATTAATGTAAACACCTAATCGTAAATTACTAACTTGCATCTGTATTATTTAAAATGCGAATGAGATTACGATCTCGAAAGATGATAAATTAACAAAAATCTTGTGATACAAGAAATTTTTAAATAAACAAGAAATTTTTAAATAAACAAGAAATTTTTATATAATTTAGTTGGTCAGAAATTATAAGTGAGCATCTAATATGCATCCATAGAAAATTAATTAACAAAACAAAACTTGTACTATAAAATTTATTTCTAACAAATCCGATAGTTTTTATAATGTGGTTTTTTAATGCAACTATTTCTATGCAATGGGGACAATCAGCGATTGGTAAGCATATAAAAATAGACGGCAGCTAGGTCGCAATTGCATTTATATAATAACCCCTTCCATTGGTGCAACATAAACATGCTATAATATAATTTAGATGCCTCGTTACGGTCTCGAGCGTAAACTCATATTTCTCAATTTGCGTCCGCGCTTCTTAAATAACGATCAGTACAACATCAGCGTACCATAGACATAGAGTCTGATGTCATTTGGTGGCACTGAATGCATTCACAGGATGGTATTCCACTCAAATATCTTTGTCGAATGTACATTTTGATCAAATAAATTGGATAACTTCATCCAATTTACTAGCATCACCGAAATTTTAGCAAAGATTTTCAACTACGCAAGATTTCAAGGTTATTTTGTTAACTACGCAAATTAGAAATAAAAATCTTGGACAAAGACAGTTGACGAGTGGAATGGGCATCCGTCAAAGAAATTTAATCGAATGTTGGGCATCAAAATTGGACAAAGATATTTGACGAGTGCACTGCATGCATTCTCATTTTACCTAGTTTCGAGGCGAAATATGAACTGGTTTTTAGAGGAACCTTGATCACCACGTTAATATTTAAAACTCTCTGGGACAAATGAAGAAAGTTAATTTTAAATTCAGATATCACTAGGCTAGTTAAGTAGCACGAAAGCTAGAATGAAAATAATAATAAAGTTGGTACTTATGGAAAAATTTACACGGCTCAGTGAGACTTCGTAGAAATCGATGCTACATACCGTCAAATATCCAGAAATGAGAAATTCCAGTAGGTAAGTTGCAACCAATTAAGTCGATATAAAAATCGCGATTTTATGTTTCTATCATTTTAGTACTACTGTCTACCGCTCACTAAAAATAAACGGAAAGCTCACCCAGTTCACACTAGCGGATGAGTAACGGTAATTGTTACTGTTATCTCCTGCTGTATACAAATATAATGGCCACCGCGCCACGCCGAGATATTTTACTTGTTTTTCCATTATTTTTATTTCTCAAGAGAATTAAGAATTTTTTATTCCGATCGGATCGTGTGAGATAACGTTAGGTAGATTTTTGTATGTTCACATGTAATTTGTTAATATTTTTATGGTGTACGCACAGAAAACAATGTTAAAAGCATGTTAAAGCATAAAAAAGAAGGTTTTGGGTATTGTTACAAAAATGATTAATTGAATCATTGTATCACAACGAGGCGAGTTAAACATTCATAAGCTCGACAGTCAATGATTTACTGGGATATTTAATAGTGGCGTAACGTCATCATTTACTCCAGCACAAGCTTAGTTCATTGCTAAGCATGTAGCTATGTTTCACTTCAACTGGAAAATATGAGCTTGAATTAATTAATTTTTACTTAAATTTCCGTGACGATTTACTGCGTTAGCAATCAGCGGTGAGTGCACATCCTTAAAATGTTACTCAATTGTTAAACTATACCGAGAATCGATCGATACAATCGATTTCAATTTATTAATCGATACAACAACACCGTCACTAATCGATTTATTGATTTCACAGTTGATTCGAAAGCGTCATTACGTATTTCAAAGTATTCTATCTATATTTGAGATTTCTCCGTTATAAACATTATATCTGTCTGTAAATAACGGGATTAACCTATGGCTTTTTAATGGCGACTAATAGATGACTAGATTTACAATAAAAAATGTATGATAGTGTTAAAAATATCAATTTTACAAATTAATAACTGTATTTTACACAACAATCCAACAATAAACAATATGTAAATGTTTGTGTTATTAGTTAGATAATTTCTATAGTATTTTGTCCGCGGATTAAATTTACTAGTGGTGGATTTAGTTTAGTTGGCGTGTGCCCAACGTTGTATATAACGGTTATTAAAAGTATAATAAATTGCTAGGCTCAGCCGTGTGGCTCGTTAGTGTCGTTAAAGACTATAATTCCATCCGCATCTTCCTCATTCAGATCTCTAAATAAAATATCTAGTACATTTGGTTTATCATTATCTTGAACTAATTTCAATAAGGTTTGTGTTCCTTTTATTTAAACTTGGCTACCCATTGTTGTTTTGCGAGATCCATGCATAGATTTATGAATGTTTTACGCACGCGCTTTATCTAGATATGATATGATATTAGCTCTTTTTAACGACCCACTCCTGGGACCACCTCCCCTCATGGTTAAGGGGATTCAGGCCATTATGTACCACGATGGCCCTGTGCGGGTTGGTGGATTTCACATGTCTTTCGAAAATTTGTTAGATTTTCTATATCATGCAGGTTTCCAGCAAGTGATAATCATATCTAGTTGTGCCAAAATAGAGCTTCCAATTTAGGTACTTATTCCGCTTTTGGCAACGATCTCAAACTCAGTACATATAGGATAATCCTAGTATCAACCTAGGTAATTAACCAAACTTTTCTGATTACGTACTTAAGCCATATCTACTTAAGTTTAAGACTTACTTTAATTAAAGTTCTCCCTCAAGCGCAGCGCAATTACGGGCCCGTGTAAATGCAAATAAGTTTGGAACACCCTGTTGTTGGCCACCGCTAGAGCGATTCCAACTACAGACACGGGTCTTAAACGATCAAAAGTCTTTAAAAAAATGTTAGGTATTCCATGACCGACAAGAAGCGACACGAAAATGGGAATAATGGAGTTCAATTCGATTAACGCCAGATTCGACATCATTCGGGCGTCCATTTTATAAATTTGTGGTTTAATTCTATGTCGGAAAGAGTAATTTGGAGGAATTGAACAAAAATAGTATTGCGAATGTGGGTACAAAATATAGTGGAATTACTGACACAAAAAGAAGAAGAAGAAATTAAATACAAAGGTGAAAAGTTAAAAACAACGAATTTAATCAAATATGTATTTTATTTACTTTCGTACCGCTGCTCAGTGGCTGCGGTATAGGTATCTAATGGTTACCGCTTGCTCAAGCGGTTCGAGCGTAGAAGATACTATACTTTCATAGGAACACAGAACTCTACACAGAGTTACGTTGTGGTGCGGAGTCGAAAAGTTTCAGTATTTGGGTAGTACGCAGACCTTGCTGTAAGTTATTAGGGATGTCCCGTAAGTTTTACCGCAACACGGGAGCTACGAAACTTTACCCGAAACTTGGGAGTTTCGGTTTCCAAGTTTTCAGACAGGAAAACGTAGATACCTATACCTACATCATAAATAAGACATGTTTAGAACGTAAATGGTCTCTAAAGGAGCATCAAATTAATATGTCTCAACGGTGGTAGAGCCAAGCTGTAGACAATAGACTGCGGCTCATACGAGCTGGCTAGACCGGGGTAGTACCACCTATTCACAGAAGATCAGTGTAAGTAGCTGTGTTTCGTACGGGTTGTACAATTTACTATACCAAATATTTTAACTACACGACATGCGACTCTATCAAAATAAACTGATGGTAGAGCTACTGTATACAAAAATACTGCATACATTTCCACTTGCTTATTTACTGCTGTTTTTCTACTATCTCCATATTTCTTGCTGCTTATATCATTCATCTCCATAATATATGGAGGGTATAAATACATGGGATATTTTCCAAGAGAAATAACTCAACGTACGGTATTTTAAGCCTTTTGCAATGCGAATACGAAGTGTCCAATTGTTAAAATTAATTGGCTCGTTCTGAAATGGCGATGCAATTATTTTTTAATAATTAATCATTGAGAAGATGTAAAGATGAAGTTCCACTATGATGTATGCTATAAATATTTTATGAGATTCAGTGCTTCGATAATTTACCTATTTACTGGAGTAGATTAGAATCTAGAACACAAATATACAACAACCAAACACGGCCTACCGTTCACTAAGCTATACGTACGTAGTATGTATAGCATACGGAGTACTATCTGTTCCACTTACTTATATTTTTTAAACTACTTACTTACTGTGTATTAGCCCAAATTTTGCAAGAGGCACTCTCATACACCCTTACACTCTCTTTTTTAGGAGTCTCACTACTTTAACATAAATATTGGTGTACCTAATCCCTAGCCTAATCTTTTGCGAAACACAATAGACATAAAGCCGAGCTAAAGAAAGCGAAAAAAGACTAGCCTCAAAAATTATGATGGACTTACACTGGCATTACAAATCACTTTTGATCTTAGAAATGCTTCGTTAAACCATTGTAAAATGGCAAAAAAAACTCTATAAATTTGGCGGTAGCTATATGAGAAGATATATCGCATCGCTCACGAACATCGTAGCTTTTTATGCACCACAGCCATAACACCAGGTGGTATACAATGTATTCCGATCGATGTCGTAAGTTTTTACCCGTAAACACCTTCCAGTTTTTGTTCTGTGGCTTCTGTCTGTTTACTGCAAGTATACAATTCAGTATTTATTCAGTAAGGACTAGTTTTTCATGCGGTTACTTCGTAAGTAATGGTAACTGTTTGGATTACTTATTACGAGGACGGGTCTTGAAGATGTAGCGGTATTGAACACAGGATGTTTTCTTTTGTTATTTTTTTAAAGGAAATGGAATTAAATACAGTCAGAAAAACCGATTTCCATTCTATATGTAAGGTTCTACCATAATCAGCTATCAAATAGAGGTAGTTCGTGTTGAAAAGGCTCAGCTGTTCTCATGGTAAAATGCCAAAACAAAAGAGCAGACAGCTGTTTTAATTTATTTATTGGACTAGGCCCGCCACACACTCCCGCCACTGTTATTCCTGTTTAAAACTTATTAAAAACCCGTTTTATTACTGTTTTTTTTTAATCACAATAACCTTTGTTTCGAAGAGACAAAGACTCGTATGATTAATAAATAGGGTTCAAAGCCCCCGGCCGAGTAGAGTGATCAAAAACTCGTACTTCAGTGGCCCGAGTGCGCAATACATTTAACACTTGAGATATCGCAGCTATGCTTCCTTTACACTTAACAGTAGAATTAGCTGACCAGTGGCTGTTAATAATCCACACTAGCCTGGCAGCGGCGGTGCGCCGGAGCAATCAGTTTTAACATCTGACCACGTAGACATAACTGATGACTTATTAGTTGCACCTAAAAAAATAATTACTTAACTGAAATTTCGACTTGGATTAACTCTGCTTATTGTCTTACTAGGGTAGCACTTTTTACTGTATTATTTGCTGACTTATTTGTCACCTAATATTAGTAGAAGAAATAATGTATTCTATATACTGACAGGCTATATAAAAGGATAGATAAAGTAATTTCCTATGTGTAATTGATAAATTGATTTACTGGACTCGTTAGGAGGGGGAGTTAATAGTTTAACAAGTAAAGTTCATAGCCCCCAAAACTAAGCGGGTTGATCAAAAAGCATGCACTTCAGACTACAAGAGATAACACTTGAGTTATCTTGTGCCCTCTTTACTAAGTCACTTAAGAGTAGTTGAGAGCTTTAGGTCTATATACCTACAGTGCTACGTTTAGGTGAATTAAGCGTGTCAGTATGTTATTTGGTGATTTATTGACAGTGGTTAGACAGTGGTTTGGCACTTTTTGATTTCCCATTTTGCGCTAAATTATTTGACGTAGATATTAATACTGCGTATTTAAAAACCCAGCAATTCTTTATTTATTTTCAATCATATCAAATAGGTAACGTGTAGAAAACATAAGTGACCACCCCGAGTAAGCAGAGTACTAATTAGCGTATTGTAATTTAACAGAAGTATCTCGTGACCTCAGTTCAGATTGGCATTCGAGGTTATCACTGGTTTTCACCCGCTTGCGCTGTACCGATAACTCACGTTACTGCCTCAATTCAAACGAGCCACAAGACTGCACCATCCAAGCCCTGCAATATTTCAATCGGCGCATCACGCATAATGCCCTCGGGAAAAATATAGGATGCTCTACTCGTAAATACATTGTGAGCGGTGCGTGCGGGACGCATCAACATCTCCATGACGTCAATTAGCGGGTAGCTCGTAAACAAGCGCATTATGGAAGATGTATGCATGAAATTTTATACATAAATTGCAAGTTTGCCACCATCGTACTTGTAATTTTGGTACCAGTTTTGATTGGAGTCCGGTTTAATGGCACAGTGTAAAGAATTCTTGATATATTTTTGGTACCCGTACCTAGTAGTCTCAAGGCTGCCAACGCTATATGCATCAAGTTTGATGTGTTGGTCAAAATGAGACTGACCTGTAACAAAATAGATTTATTTTAATACATTGATTGTAATTCATTGATACTTATATGTGTGAAATATTTCTGAATAAGCATTTTTTTTCAATACTATTCATCAGCCGTCAAGTAGGGACTGTCTTCAAAGCAAATGATAGCCTTGGCCCATTAACCATTGCGAAACCAATGTTCTCTAATAGTATCTTCGAGAATTCTTCAATGTAAATCGTAAATTCCTGGCAGTAGGCATGTTGTGGGCCAGAGGATTGCTAACAGATGGCTGACATGTCGACCGCCATGGAATTACGATTTATAATGAAGAATTCACGAATATAATATTGGAGACCAGTGGTCTTTCAGTGGTTAAATGCCAGCAGATTCGGGCCCGGCCCATTCTGCAAATTGAATACGCGCACGTTGTAAATTTACGACTGGCCCGCCATCTACCGGCGAGCATATTTTTAATTATTTGATCAGGCAGCACTGATAAATCAAGCGGCGTAATTGGCTGGCCAGTGCTGCCCTTTAATTAGTTTATTTCATTTCGCACACGCCCTTTAGTAATTACTTCATGAATTTTAATTTAAATTCGCTCTTGAAGGCGTTAATTGGTCCAAGGGATGGAGGCGCTGGGAATTATTTATGTGTAGTCTGCATAGAGCTATGTCATGTCACATGACACCTACTTTCACCTACTTACCTACCTACCTACTTTCCAATCCCAATTCGTTGGCTAGTTTTTCCTTCCTAGCCTGTTCTATTAGACCTTTTTTAGTTTAATCATCATCATCATCATCATCTCAGCCGAAAGACGTCCACTGCTGGACATAGGCCTCCCCCAAGGTTCGCCACAATGACCGGTCTTGCGCTGCCCGCATCCAGCGGATTCCCGCGACCTTCACCAGGTCGTCGGTCCACCTTGTGGGAGGCCTACCCACGCTACGCTTTCCGGTGCGCGGCCGCCACTCGAGAACTTTTCGGCCCCATCGGCCATCCGTTCTACGAGCACGACCGTTTAGTTTAATATTAACCTACTATTGAGAAATGAGAAGAAAAAAAATACATTGATTAGGCCAATTAGTATCTCGAACCAACGAACATAATCTGATTTGCATAAAACTAATACACTAGCGATAAATAAAAACCCGAAGACAAAGTTGTTTACTGTACCTATACCTAAGTAGTGTAATTAACCGCACGCATTCGCTATTGTTCAATTATTGACCAGTGTTGCTAGGTCTAATGATTTTCTACGACAATCTACTGAACCTAGGTACCTGTCGAAAAAAAAAGGTGTAACACGAAACACATAAAATTAAGGCTAATATGCTGTCATCCTGAATATTTTTCTGTTATCCTCATTATTATTGTAATATACTTAAGTTCACTAAATCCTCAGCATTATAAATAACCCTCCATTCGGGGCAGTCGGGTAAGAATATGGTATCTAAAAAAATACATTTTTTTTTACCTTTGTGTTATACCTACTAAAATCTTTGACTTTATTTTTAAAATAGAATCTACTGATTTTTTTCTATCTTCCTCCATATGGTGTGTTTGTAGTGAATACACCGATTTAAAAAGATGGGACCTGGCAACACTGTAATTTATCAGCATAACACTTCTCAAGCGTGTAACCGTTTACTACCGATAATTATATACCATTCAATTTAGTTGCATAATTTTTAATAACATCATTGTTTTAGTTTGATCTCTTTTGATAATTTATCGTGTTTTGTTTGGCAAACAGCTGTGCAATGTAGTTATTTTGATGAAATTTGTATGTTTGAATTAGGAATGTTGATTTGGTATTTATTGTTTTGTCTTCCATGGAAAACAAAGTGTCGTTATAAATTGTAGAACAGATGTTGAATACTGTAACCATTTCTATTTATAGTGATTGTTGTTGTTAGATATCAGGTTATTTTATTAATAACCTAAGGGTATTTGTTACAGAAAGATTTCTTTTAACATTAACTTAGACGAAAACTCATGCAGTAATTACCTAACATACAATAAAAAAAATATTGTGAATTGTATATTTCTAAAATGTATTATGTGCAATAAATATAACTAACTCTATCTTACTCTACATTTTTCCAAATTCAATAAAAACCCAATCACACACAACAATAACACCACAAATTCGCGTCTTCCTTCTTTATCACTACCATAAACAGTAATCCCAATAATTCCTCCTCGATATATCAAAAGGTAGACGCCTGTGTGACTCTACCGCGCCGATAGGGCCCCGATAGGTAGAGCCCACGTTGACATTTTTACTGCGCCGATATCCTAGCCGATAAATAAGTTGGAATCGGTGCGCTCCGATGGCAAAGCGTTACGAAGTCATCAGCGTTTCATGAATTTTCATGACAGTTTTGTAGTTTGTGATCGAATATAACGGACGTGTTTTATCGATAGCGAGAATGTATTGGTGCTTGTATTGAAACATATTATTTTATTTGTGGATGTTTCCGGAATAGCGAGTCCACTGGCCTTTTGGGGATGCATGTAGAGTAAGCGGTACCTATATAAAGTTATAATCGACAAAAAAACATTAAGGCCGTTGTAAGTGTATTATAAGTTTTGCACAACTTTTGTCATCCACAATAGAAAATAAATATTAAAAGTCAAAACCCACTACAAATAATTTTATTTAGTTCAGTATGATTTAGTTTTATAATCTTATACCAGACATCTGTCTATCATTTCTAGAACAATAGAGGTACAAGCTGACGTCAGAGTTCTTAAAAATCACTTACCCGAATTATAGAATCTATTTTTATGTAGAACAAATCAAATATTTTCCAACGCGGTAGGTAGGTGGTAGTGAATCGTTAGTACATCAAATATTCATGAGGCCGGCCTTCGGCTTATTTTACATGCAAGGTGTAATTGGCGTTCTTGGGACTTTTAGGGTTCCGTGATTTTTAGCAACATTTATTTAATATTTAAGACTAAACACAATATATAAAAACAAACTTGGTTATTTACAAGTTAAAGTAGAAATATCCCCATTGGTTTAAATAACAAAGACAAACGAGTATTTGTCCAGCAGTGTGACAATCATCAATAAAAAGAAATTATAAAGTACCTAATGGAGAAATATTTAAGTACTAATACATAAATTACATAATGGTCCTTGGCTTTGAGTTGAGTTATCATTAGTAACTAAGTATGCTTTAGTTACAATAAAACCTATTATGTAATGTAGTTATAATAGTGCATTACCAAAATATACATTATCTACAAGTATTTACACACTATATTACCAAATCAATTTGTAGGGACCTACTCTATTTCAACTCTATATTAAGCACCTATAAATAATGAAACAAGATTCCCGCGTTTCGAAACAAACATGTCAGTGAGTAAATTACTGCACTATTTTTATCGACGGAACCCTTGGTATTCGAATAGTTCAAGAACGCTCTTGGTTACATGGGTACCCAAATTTATTTATATTCTGATAATTTTGTCTCTACGATGACTCGAAATGTGTGTGGTATGAATAGCTATCTAGTTTGTTACTATCTTATTGTGTATCTAAATTTCTTCTCCCGGCTGATTCACTAGCTAGGATTTAGTATTTTAGAATAAATTTAACTTAAACAAACTGTTATATCTTTAAGCTAACTTGAAAACTTAATTATTGTTAAGTATAATCGCGTCTTATTATGTCTTGACATCAACATTGGGTAGTTAATAAGATAATTAACTAAGTATCTTAAATATGAGGTCTTACTTATTAAATAGTGCACGATTAATTTCCCACTCCTGAGCTCGGGGCTCCCCTAAATGCGAGGTGGATTCAGGCCATAATCTACGACGCTGGCTCAGTGCGGGGTAGTGGATATCACATGTCCTTTTTAGCGTATGTTAGATTTTCTAAAAAAAAACAGGTTTTCTCAAGATGTTTCTCTCACCGTAAGCAAGTGTAAATAATATTTTCGAAAAATCCAGACGTGCCAGCCAGCCGGGTATATGTACTTTATGTATGTATGTAGGAACCTAAAGCATTTTTATTTTGAACATCCTTCTACCGCCCCTCGCAGCGCGCAGCGTGTCCGTGACACTGTGTAGGGTATCAACAAAGTGTGAAATGGCGCGGAAATATCGCAACCTCTCCCAACCAGACATTTCGTTACTCCCGTTCGTTCCTTCCCGCTAACCAAGCTCATTATCTGACATTCCCAATCCTTCTTTGTTGGTTTAAGTTGCTTTATTTACTTAGAAAAGCTTTACTACTGCGTATTACGGTTATAAACGTTTGTAGAGCTACCTTAATTAGTAATTTAGAGTCCCATTCGATATTTTGAACACTTCATTATAATCAATAGCTATAAATTAACCAAAATTTATAGCCTTAAATAATATCACGATTTACATAAATGATGTTTTACCTATCTCATAAAATGTCTTCTGTGCGACAGATTAATTTTATTACGTCATTATGCGGGTAGGTTTGTAGATTAAATTCTAGCTAAAACGCCGATCTGAAGATTAAAGTCATAAATTTATTATTTTATTGTGTATGAATATTTTTAGTTAGGAGATAAACTTTATAATTTTTGCGTTAAATTATTAATGTGTCGCGTGTTGATTATTGTAATGTGCGTATAATCGTGTATAGCATTAGTACGTCATCGAAGGTTGGGAATAGAATAAATATTAAATGACAGCGTCATAAATAATTCCCTTCGTTTCCGTCGGTGCGTGCGCGACGCATCCGGTAGGGGAGACACCCTACTTGAGCCGACGCCATTTTACATTTGAATTTGGAATGTCATTATTTTTATAGAAATATGATAAACAATTGATCATCCATAATTACTTCACAGCTCGAATAGTAGATAATGCATCGTGACTATTTTAAATAATTTCTTAATACGGTTTGTTTTCATATTATTATGAAGTGGAATAAAATTGTGTTCGTTGATTACGAGTATTTTTTTGACTTCAATATTTCTATGTTTAAAAATGATGAGGTCAGGTTAACTTGCTTATTAAAAAAAAAATTCTCACTGCCTATGTTAGGAATATACAGGAAAATTTTAAACTGTCAATTATGCTACATAATTTGGATACTTTATTTTGTGTACATTTTATTACCAGGAAAGAATCCCACGCACTATTATTAGATCGAATTATAAGTAATTAAAGCGAGTAGATACATCCTTTTTTAACCCGTAACTACCTACTTATTTTCATTAAATTTAATTTTCACTCTTGTTAACTGTTACTTGAACGGCACGTGGGTAAGCAAGCTCCCACATCATATGAAATTATGAGCACTGTACTGACCAGTATTACTTAACCCTCCAACGAACCTGTGACTTTTAACGCAAAGGCCTTTTAAGGGTAAATGTGTACTCTTGCGGAGTTCAATATATTTTGGTTATGTTGTACACATAAGTAAAATTTTGTAGTGTTGATTAAATTAAAGAGTGAGATTTATTGGGCGTCCAATTTAGCAATGATGTGAAATGGCGACGAATAGGGGCTGTGTGTGGCTGTTAAGTGGAAGATATGGATGTTAATGTGTTGTGTGTTCTTTGATTTTGTTGTGGGATCGTCATTTGTTTAGTTAAAAAAACATTGCTATAAATTATATTGTATACCTATAGAGTATTTTTAATCAATATTCTTACCAAAATGTTTAAAATCGGTAGGTACTTAACTAGATATTAAAAATCATCAGGCCAGGAAATGCCTGCGTCGAAAACAATGATATTACAAAAGAAACAGCAAAATAAATGATAATTATAACTAACCAAAATGTGAATTTTATAGCTCTACAATCTCTACATTTGAAGAAAGTCTTTATTCACCCGAATTTATATTCAGCAGCAATTATATACCGTTTAAATACGTGTTTATGGGTAAATATTAATAAAATAACCACTTTATGTAGTAAAAAACACATAAAAACGATTACATAATCGTAAAATTAATTTTACGAGGAGAGTTCGCGGTTCGTGTTGATTCTGCCATCTAGTAGAGGTTGGAGGAACTAAGTCACTGCGAAGGCTTCTACGCTATCAAAATGATTGTGGAGGTGAACCTTTTGTATGCTGTGGCGCTGAAGGGTTAAAAGCTATGAAATTGAAAAATCGCGAAACTAAGTTAATAATTTTACATGAAATCGGTTGGTATTATTGAACATGTACCTATTTCATTTATTATTGATTCCATTAATAACTGTTATTACTTATTACGTCATTTAGAAATATCGTTTTTTTTCTATAATAATATAATAACAGAAAGGTCACAAAAATATTTAATAAGTACCTATCTATCATAAATTGTGATATTACAACATCAAATTAATCAGACATGCTATTATGATTATTATAAGGTAATCAACATGGCCTCGTCATTTCTATGATTGAAATTAGGTAATATTGATAATGAACCATCAGTAGCAACTACATACCGTGTACCTACCAAATATTGAAGTTATTGGTAAGGAATGTAGTTAATTATTTTTCATTAGCAAGCGTGAAGCGTCTTCCGTCTAATCCGCGGCGTCTTAATAAATCCGTCTCTTCTTCAATTTATCTGCCTCAACGTACCTCCACCAATCCGACATACACTCCGCCCCCGGAAGCCTACTCTATTTGCGATACCCAGCGCTAGCACCGCAGCTATCACTTTCACACCACTTTACCATGCTCTGACACTCATCAACAAAATATTAGTTTATGACGAATCCGTAGACCCATTCGCACACACAGAACCGAGATTCCTAGCTGCAGCTACCAGTTACTTGCAGTCCATTGACTCTCCCAGCACAATAGTATGTCAATAAGTAGGTATGCACTATGCTGTAATTTTATTCTCATTTATTATTTTTCAATTTTATTTTTATGTTGTATAACTATACTGTAACCTATAACTTATATGTATATAATTATGTTAGTATAAGTTGGTTAATAAATACATAAATAAATGAAATTGAATTGCTAATTTTTCTTGTTATTCTTGGTCCTGTTTCGATGATAACATTCATCTTCAATTCTCCGTTGCGTACTGACTTTTGCCCACCTTCTTCTTCTTATAGTGTGGTTTTTTTTTAATGGGGGCCCGCCAAATCTTCCACCACTGTTACTCCTGTAAGCCAGGATTGACAATGATGCCCAACGATGACGCCAAGGTATTATTCTATGGTTTTGTATTATTATTGTATGGTTAGTGACCAACCTGGTGTCAGAGTTGTTCAAGCCGCCCGAAGGCAAGACAAGGTCTAACGACTGCTGCCTAGATGACAGCAACCGGGACCGACTTATGACGTGCGCCCTCCGAAGCACGGCGACGCTCAGTTGAAATGCCACTAAACGGTCACCCATCTCTGAGTGACCATGCCTCCGACTGCGTTGCTTGACCCCTAATCGTTTAACGATCAGTGATTTCAGCTGGCTATGAGCGCCTCAACTTTTTCCCATCGCTTTTGCCCATCGTAACCCGCCCATGCATCAGTTTGTGTCATGCATAACGTAACTGACATAAAACTTAACAAAACTATATGTAAGACTCAACACATACGTCAAGTGACCTAATCCCACCACTATCAAGATGCCTTCAAAATAGCCCACAAATGAGATCCATATATCCCCCATCCGATCCCCTCTAAGTGAGTGGTGTGCCCGATAAGGCTTACCCCGGGGTCATCGTGAGGACAGCTCTATCGATAAGTTTCGATTTAATACGTTAAAAGGTGCCCATAATAGGGGCATTCCCATTCGTTATGGGTACTGCCGGACCGTATTTTGAGGAGCTAACGTAGGTATAGATAGAATCGATTTTAATTCATTGAAGTTTTGATGTATGTTATGTCAGAGGACATTAGAATATTATTGGTTAGAATCCCCGGTTCGTCTCGCAAGATGGAGGTGGTAAAATAAGAAGATCTTAAAATGACAAAGTCGTAAATAGCTGCGTCTACATCAGGCGCTTGCCGCGCCCGAGCACTCAGTTTTGACGTCGGAACGCATAGGCATAATGTTATAATATGAGTAATTGGGCAAGGCATACGAGGCATGGACGCACCAATTGACAAGGCCGTAAATAACGTAAATGCGTGTGATGTCGTGAAGGACAACATCTTAGGGAAATGCAAGATCACTTATGAAAATAGCGACTGTGGCCTAGGAGTGACTGTAGCCTAGGGGTGAACAGGTTGGGCTAGCAATCCGAATGTCCCAGGTTCGATCCCCGGTGGGGCATGCACCAATGGATGAATTTTCATCTATGTGCATTAATTACAGTTCGCTGACGGTGAGGGGAAACATCGTGAGGAAACCTACCTATCCCTCGGGATTAGGTAATAGTCAGTTCCTATATACACGGCGACAAGGTTCACCACCTGTCACGTTGGGTTCTGACTATCTGGTGAAACGTGGGCTTTGAGTTGGTTAATACCTTCACAATGTCGTGGTGTATGGCCACTCAAGCCTCTGACTACCCCCGAATGGGGATAAAAGTCGTGACGTTACATTACATTACATTTACTTATGAAAATGTTTGAATTCAAAAATAATCTTTCTAGTCCTAGTGATGTTGGGCTAGAAGTCTAAGTACCTACTTAAACTAATTCTAAATAAGGCACCTGCTTAAATAAATCATAAAATTGGTGATTTATAAGCCCTAAAGTCTGTAATAGTAATAAGACATTTCTCACGTTATAAAATATGCATTTGGGTATTAAAAAGCATTTTCAACTTAAAATAATGAAGCAAATTATGATATGATACCATAAATTATTTATATCGCTTGATTTGGGTGCTCGTTAACTTAATTAAACTTTTACCTATTTGTAGATAATACTTTAAAATTTAGAATTATAACCTCGGTATCATCTTAAGATTATCTTGTGTTTATTGCCTTTAAGCTAACTGCGGTTTAACTAATATCAGTCGGTATCTAATTTGATAATTCACAATTTACCACTCAACAACCATACTTTGAACTCCCGTTATCATAACATACATAATTTCCCATCATTAAAACGCTTTAAATATTTTCGTACTTATCTGCTCTTTCATATTTATCTATCAACTCTTTCCCACAGTGTACACGAGACCAATAAAAACACACGTGGCGTGGAGAGCCATTTTAAAGCGTTAACAGCTACAGCAGAGAACTGACCAGGTTTATACGCCATTAGCTAACCGTTTTGTCGTAAAGTTGACACAAGTCGCGCAGTAAAGATTAGGGATGTGGCGTAAGAACCTTTTTATTTTATTTTTTGCTTTTGCACTGTGCATTATGCCAGTTATGTCAAAATAAAAATCAACACCACAGAGTAAAGACTAAAGAAAGAGGTGCCCTTATTAGATATATGTATGAAAAAATAACGTGGTCATTGATTTTTCATTTTCATTGTTCTATCTACCGGTAAATAGTTGAACTACTCGCTTCGGATTATGTCGATGTTAGTACTAGGCCGACCACTCGGCCGAGTTGCTTAGGGCCAGTCCCCTTAGTAATTGGTCCATGATCAAAACCTATTTTCATGGTTCAAACGTTGGTAAATTACATGTAGAGTTGTCTGATTGTTTGTTGGCTTTAGGCCTTTCCCTAAGTCTCATGGTCTTGGTCAGTAACCTATGGTAGAATTTCAAGTTTTCATGTACAGTGATATAAAAAAAAACTCCATTAAAATAATTTTGATAAAGCATAATATAATTACGCGACCGCGCGGCCCGTTAACACTTCACGACAGCGTATTTTAATTAGCCATACATGAGAATGCTTTGGAACCGACTGGCGGTGTGTGGGGACCCTTTTTTAAACGAAATACAGGGCGAACCAATATACTTATTAAAGATCGAATTAATATATGTAGCTGCTTATTTTATTGACATTGTCCTAGTTCTTAACATTTTTGTTGCAATAAAATTTTGTGAGTGTGACGACGAAAAAATAATTTCGGAGGTAATTTAGATGAACATGTTAAAAAGAAAATATTTGGCAAAAAATACACTAAAATAACGGAATTTTAAATACCCAACCCAAATATCGATCTCTACATGTTTTTGATCGATTGAGTCAACTCTCAAAATATAATCAAATGCGATTTCAAAAAAGTTGAATATCACATCTTCAAAATAGGTAATGATTTCAAAGGCATCCTGTATAACAGTACCAGTATCGCACTCCTGCGTTCGTCGTGCAAGTTTGCACTGTACGTTTGTTTTGTTAATAAGCCTTTGTAATTACGAATTAAGAGTTGGTACGCCTGTTTGGTGTTGGATGCTAAAACCGAAGTTGGAATGGAATGTTGCGGTTGGTATTTAAAATAACCAAGTTACTTGCAGAGATAAAAATATTTAGGCAGTCAGTGTGCATACCACGGAAATGGCCAAAAGAATAACTTAGTTGGTACCTACACAAAAAATTGTAACTTACAATCGATTTACAATAGTATTGCAAATCAATTTTCTTCTGAAATGAAATGGATTAAAATATTGAAGCCGTAATAATATTCTAAAAGCCACGAAGAAAAAATGTGCCGAACAGAAAGTTGGACATAACAAATGGCCATTAAAGGTTTCCAGAACACTTGACAACCCTAATTAGGAAAACTGAAATCTAATAAAAGATAACTCGAAAGTCATACCGAAAGCCACATTCATAAGAAAACTTCCCCTATTAAAATTCCTGTAACGAGTGCGAACCATCCAGTTTAATAAATACAGGGCCCTTCTAATTTCCCTCGGAGAGATTTAAGCGGTATAAATTTTGCACACTGAAAAGAAACTCTCTGAAAGAAGCGCTTGTACATTTTTACGATGGCGAATCTCATTCGCCCCTCGAACGCCGACTTGTCTCTCCTTTAAATTAAATTTTCACTCCTAATTTGAAAGTATAATGTCATTTCACTAGAATTCCGTTATTAAAACTTTTAAATCATTCGGAAGTTTGGTCTTGGGAGCGCCTGAGGGTGGGCGCTCGTGATTTTTTAATCAAAATGGGATCATTTCTAGTGATTTTTTACGAGTGCGCCATACCGACGGCATCAAATCGTCATTACCCACTTGCGTATCCGATATTGCTTTTCTTTTGAAACTGAAGCGATTTTATGGAATATTTAATTTCGACCCTCCGTCTCTGTGCGTTTTATTTTTGTTTACAAAGACAATGACTTATGTGCGAGGTAAGGGAAAGATGGGAGGAAGAGGATTGTCTTTGTCAACAATATCAATATCTTGAGTGTATAGGTATGCCGTATCAGTAAGCAACATAAGTCCCACTAATTCGATATACGCGTTTTTCTTAGAAATGGTTGCAAAACTATGCTACCGCTCTTCATAATTGTTTTATCTTCTCCACATTTTTGTCACAAGCTGAGTTGAATGACTTCAACTACCAACCCAAACATCTGGTAAGTAAGTAGGCACAAGCAAAAACTAAAAACTGCTTCCTCACTCTTATTCCGAAGCAACAAGGGCGATAAAACCAAGTTTGTAACATCTGTTCCTAAAAAACAATAAAGGGTTGACACTTGTGTATAGGTTGTAAATCCTCGTCAGAATGGACAATAAAATTGTCTGTCCTTGACACACAGACACGGTGCAGACGGAGGTTTTATAGTCTATAAACATTTTACTAGCCCGACCTTGGCTAGGGTCTGCAATGAGGTCGTTGCACTGCGCGTGCCCAACACTCGGAAGCTCCCTACGTTTACGTCCTATGATGGTAATCGTTATAGCCGTTTATGAGTTTTGTTTGAGAAGGTCACTACTTTAATGTGTGCTATCAAGAGTAAACATAACTTTATTTAACAAATAATTAATACGTATTTATATAGAAATATAAATAAGAGATAAATATTAAGAATGAGTAAATCTACCTTTTAAAGATCTCCAAACAATACCCCGTCAATATCGGGTACAATGCACACAGGCCTTAATTTTCATTATAGAATCAAATATAGGTTTTTTTTACTTGAATAATATTTCAAGATCTCTTTAGTTTCGAAAAATAACTGCAATTATTCCAACTGACACAGCTTATAATTAGATATTTCAACTCAGTTTAAATTAAATTAGAAAGGCAGTATTAAATTGTATTGACAACAGACGCAAACCTTAGTATGCAATAAAACAATTTAAATTTATACACCACGTCCATTTATTTGAAATATAATTTCTCAATGCTAAAATAGCACTTCTTTACAATTTTTAATAGCAATCCGTTACTGTAAAAAATAAATTACCTGCCAATGTTTTAAAAAGTTCCTAAATGTTATTGTTTAAATTCTCAATCGTGGATTTTCTAAGAAACTGTTCGGTTGCGTCAAGATAACGGGGTATAACGGGACAAAAGACTTTTGTGCCTACAATAGAAGGGTTGTTTTTCTTTCCACAGCAAATAAAGGGTTTGAGGAGTGACTTTGTTACCCTTTCTTTGTTTATTGTTACTTGTCCATTGCGATGTATTGCACAATGTGCCGTTTTGCGCAATTGTTTGAATGTCTCGGCTATTGTCCGGTACTGACCACGGTTCTTTAATGTCTTTTGAAGCATCTTTTTGTATGAGCAAAGGTTTTTTTAAAGATTAAATGGCGAGAATTTTTGGAGTTTAACATTTGACGCGATCTGCGTTTGAGGTTCGAACCTACGTGGTGTAAGCGATTGTGAAATATTTTTTTAGTATCTTCCAAAAGTACTTGTATATTTGTGACTTTCATTTGTTAAGGTATGTACGGTATTGTTTTCATATTGTTATGTTCTAGTTACTGGCCACGACTACACGGTAGGTTGTATAGGGGCCACATAAAAAAATAATCCTTTCAACCATTTATAATCGTGGTAGAGCCACTGCAACCGGTGCACTAAATTCATTGTTCAGTATTTAATGCAATCCAATATCTATCGAGGACAAAAACAAAATAAAAATAAAGCAAACATAACAATATCATCACATCTAAATTTAAAAATCCAATCTGAGCGTGGAATCAGCCTCAAGCCCCGACATTCCTCCTTTTTATCCTCCAAGTTTCTTATCCTCCGCGACATAAATCGCACCGACCCATATAACTCTCCGCGGCCATTAAAAAGATAAACAACTTAATATAGGTATAATAATAAACAAGACGGCTTCGGTCGGCCGACTTAGATCCTTATACACCGTTCATAATTTTATTTATTCACGAAACCGTAAATATCTGTAGGAATAATTCCGAAGGCTCTTTGCGGGGATTAAGGGGAGCTGCGGGCCTGAGAAAATTATATTCGGCTATAACAGTTATCATGTATCACCTGGAAGACGGTTAATGTGCCTTTTCGCAATCTCGAGGGCGGCGCGGGAGGCGACGAGCGCAAATTACTTTTTCAAAGTATTTACATGTAAATAGAGTTGGTGTTCTGAAGTTGGTAGCCTTTGTACAGCTTCCGGTGTGTCTGAGGCATTGGTTTAGTGTGCTACTATAGCCTGTTAGGGGGTCATTTGGATTTTAAATCGTTGATAAAATTTTAATAAATGCTGGTTTTTTTTTGAGACAGGAGGACTAAAGAGAAGAACTTTGCCGAGCCGCGGGATACCTAGCTGTAGAAAAAAAACTGAAGGTTACGGTATTAAATTGGATAGTAAAATTATAGATATTAAATTAAAGGCCCGTAAATACCTTCCGTTTAGTTTAAATAGGAATTTAGGTCAGTATACCCAGAAGACTGTTTCCTTATACCAGTGCTATCAAACTTCAAATTATTCATTTATTCATAGCACAGATGAATCTGTGAAGCTATCAACGCCATCACCCGAATTTGCAATTCAGTTCACACCAAAAACCCTTTAAGGTGATACCGTTCAAAAAGCACGCCCTATACATAACCCTGTATAATTATCATCCATTTTACTTATAAACTTTCATAACGGCCTATACGTCGACTTAACCTCTACTTTCGGGGTTGGATGGGGGCGCCTCCCCGGCGGTGCCCACCCTCGCCTTATAATGGCCGTCTAAGAAAAACGGGTGCACGGTTCAGAATAGAAAAGGCTCCTTTGGAAATAGCTTCGGTGGAAAGCCAGGGATTTATTGGAGCTACGGGATCCGCTCGGAAAATATCCAAGAGCGGATTTTTAATGGCGCCATTGTTTCTATTTTAAAAGCGGCGTGCAAATGGAATGCTTAAGTTTGAGACGCGTTCGTTCTTTGTTGTTCTCGTGAGCGGAGCATTTTAAAAATATTTTTATAGCAATAAAATTGGATAGGAAATATCCGTTTTATATTAAATTTTATTTCTTATTCCGTTTGTATTTGAAAGTTGTTCTTCTATTAAAAAAAAACAAACGTTTAGTGCTATAACGCAGTTAACTCATTTATCTACAGAATAGGGTCAGCGCATTCCACTCTAATGAGAGTACGTAAAAAAGTTGGGGTTGTCAACAAGACTACAGTTTTTAGAGGCCTTTGGACTGCTTGAACAACTCTGACATTCGGTTGGCACTAACCATACAATATGAAAGAAGAATTCTCACAATTCGAATTACGTAACACTACGCACTGTTGAAATAAAATTTAAAGATAAAAGAAAAAGAAGGAGAAAGTAGAGTTGGTACGCGGAAGCAACGCATGTGTTGGCAACAATAATAAAGTATCAGGTAAAGGTTCGTTACACGTAGGGAAAATAACATTCGTACGAAAATCCCAAAACGCAATAACTACGTCTACACAAGTTCTCATTAATATAAAGCAGGCTAAACACGACCCGAGCAATTGCCGCGTATCTCGCGATTCCACGCGCGCAGCGTTTTTACACCACATTATAAGCCCCGATATTAGCGCAGTATTTCACTTATAATTCGCTTTCTGATGGAGAGGGCGCGCGTGCCGTGTGACGCAGGTGCGATACAGACGGGACTGTGTGTAGGGAGCTTTACTTTCATACCTACTTATTAAAATTTTAATGAAAGTAATAAGGTTATCTTCTGAATTTTTAAAATAAAACATATTTTCTATAACTAATCAAGTTACCTATTGTTTAAAAGTAGTTTGGTATTTTTAGTACCTTCTGCCATAACTCACTATTATGCCCATAAATTGAGCGATTAATATTATTTAATTATCTATTTTAAATACAACACGACACCGGCTCAAAGTTATTGTTCGGAAAACAACTAAGAACTTTTTTTATTAAAGATACGCGTACCTAATCAGTGGGACGTCATTTTTTATCTCCGGAAGAGATAAAAATGTCTAAAAATAATGAACTAATAACATATCCGAAGCTTTCGGGCTAGGAAAAATATATTAGTAGGCAAGTAACACATCGTTCCGGCGGTATAATGAACATGGCTCCCTCCAGCGGGGGCCATTAATCAACCCCCTTGCACCCGCACACCCCTAGCTCTACCGAACACAAATCCCCTCAAAAAAGCCCGTTCCCTCCCCCCTCCCGCTTAGAATGTTTCCAATTCATCACGAGACCCCGCCCTTGACAACTCTATATGAGAATGCCGCGGTCCAAAAGTCCCGTACCGCCGCTCCTTGTACCAAACTGAGACGACCGATCAAGAACTTTTCGACCACCCCCTGTCTCGAAGTCCCTGATCTTTTTTTGGAACAAATGTTTCTGGAATCGACCAGGGACTTGCGGATAGCCGAGTGTATTTTCTTGTAATATCAAGTCTGTTGTATGGCGGCCATTACAAATAAATTTCACCGTACCTTTATTTTTTAACGCAGATTCGATGTTGTTTTGTTGAGTTTCTACTCGTTTGTGTCGTTAGAAATTGTTTAATAGCGTACCTACTGTGAATTTTAATTAGAAGAATAGACTCTATGGAATTTCAATGTTTGTAGGTACCTTGTATTTTTTTTCTACATTAGGTTATTTTTATTGAACTTAGCTATATATGATAACGTTTTCAAGACATACGGATAAGTAATTAGCACAATTTTTAATTTCTTGTGAAAAAGAAAATGATTTAAATTTTATTTGTACTTCTCTAAGTTTTTATTTGATTTTACATTTTTGAAACATAAATGAAATAAGTACCTACCTGCTATTATTTTAATCTTTTAATACTTACATAGGTACTTCCCCACAGAAGCTTTTATAAGTACTTAGATATACCTAGCATCATGCTCGCCGTAATTGCTCGACGCGTTAAATGCATATAAATTGGTATTCATTGTCGGCCATTGAGCTCGGTCCATACCTACTGATATCGCATTCAGCACCTTTGTACATTTGTTAAAATATGTAGATATTGATTTAAGGCACATGAGGGTTTAATAATCTAATAATGTTTCTGTAGAGTGACAAGTAGGTACTACACCTAGTGAAGAAATATTTTTATTTTTATATTTGGGTATGGTTCCTATAAAATTTTATAGCAGATAATTCACACGATACGAAAACAATAAACAATAAAACGACAGCTGTACACCAGGTAGGTGAAATGATTTCATATAAAAATAATATCAATCGACTCTACATTTTCAGATACAGACTTAACAAACCACGAAACCATTCTGAGTTATTTAAATTGATTTCTAACCGTTAAGTAACGAGATACCACCAAAATACCTTTTTCTTTCCTTCAACCCTAAAGTGCTCTAATGTAGGTACCTCCACAAAATAAAAGCAGCTGATATACGCGTACGCAAATGACACAAAAAGAAAGTAGATATAGTGCCGACGACGAAAGACAAAGGAAAACTTATACCAAACAGAGGAAAAGGGAAGAAATGTGGATGCAATTACTCAGACGAGTGCCGACGGCGACGGGAGGGGTTAGCTCTTTCGATGATAGAGTTTGATATTCGTATCGAAATAAGGACATTTAAATTTTCAAAAAAATAATAATATAGTTTTTAAATATTCTTATTTACTTATAAAAGAAGTTCATTTTATAGAGCATTAATAAAACTATTTACGAAAGTACCAGTGAATACTGCTACTCATTTTTAATAGTTTCACATTGTAAAACTTATAGAAAAACTATTTTATGTGCAAAATTTCATAAAAATAGATTTTAAAATGCCAAAATGATGATAATAACCAATAAACGTATACTGATATGAAAACTGTTACTAAATCATAAAAAGAACGAGATTATTTGTAAATGTCAAAGAAAGTGGCAGTATGTTAGTTTACAACCGCTGTTATTGTTCATAAAATGTAATCTTTAACTCTCAACTTAAATTAACAGGCGATAAACAAGTCGTCAAATCAAACATCAACATCATTCTATTCTATAAACGAATGAAATATACTATTTTATTACTATATGAACACTTCGGCTGATATTCAGATAGTAAAAAACGCTGTAGTGTAGGTGTTTTACCGCTTTTATGTAGTTGATTATGTAGTTAAAAACGGGTTCCGTGTATTTTGATGCGCGCTAGGTACCTCACTGTTAGATAAGAAGTACTATTACAAATCGGTACCTAAAACACTATCAGTAATGAGCGCGATCGTAAGTTGAACTAGTAAATTACACTAATGCTACTACCGATTCTATAGTTCAAGATTTGGGGGGGTAGCGAGGCGTAAGTAGTTTTCTATAACAAGTATAACTCTAGGCTCTAATGAATAGTGGATTAATAGACAAATTAGATAGGTAATTGAAGTCATTTTTAAACCGACTTCAAAAAGGAGGAGGTTTCTCAATTCGACCGTATATATATATATTTTTTTTTATGTGTGTTCGCGGATATCTTCGTCGTTTATGAACCGATTTTGATGATTATTTTTTGTTGGAAAGGAGATAGCCCAGCGGTGGTACCATGATAAGGAAACCAGGATCTGATGATGGCATCCCAGAGAAATCGAGGGGAACCTTCGAAAATCGTAGGAGCGACTAGTGCGTTTGTAATTTTTTTCATTAAGTATTTTAAAGCACTACTATTTTATGAAGGTCTGGAGTCGATCTGATGATGGAGCCGAAAGACAGTCGAGGGAACTCCTCAACGATATACAACAATTACCTGGTGTTTGGGCTTGATTAATTTGTATTGATGAGAACTTTACACCTCGATGAGTTGTGACTGTCATTAGGGGTCTGATGATGAAGACGAAGGACAGTCCAGGGAACTCCTCAACGTCTTACAGTAGCTACCTTGTGTTTGGGCTTGATTAATTTGTATTGGAGAGAACTTTACACCCATATGGGTTATAAGTGCAATTACAGGTCTAATGATGGAGACCATAGGCAGTCGAGGGAATTCCTCAAAGATTTACAGCAGTTACCTTTTGTTGGGCTTACTTTATACGGTTCAATATGCCAAAATGTTCATTGGTATGGCGCCACTAAAAATCGTGAAATAAAATTATTTTTATAAAAAAAACAAACCGACTTCAAAAAAACCTGGTGCACTAAAAAGCCTGAAATAATATTTCTATTACCACCTCTGCCTACCCCTTCGGGAAAACCAGACGTGATGGTGTGTTATCGAGTATTTGGAGTCGGTGCCAATCTTGGTATGCCAAGTCTACCTACTATAAAAGTAAGAAGATAGATTGGCACCGACACCAAATACTCGATAACACACCATCACGTCTGGTTTTCCCGAAGGGGTAGGCAGAGGTGGTAATAGAAATATTATTTCAGGCTTTTTAGTGCACCAGGTTTTTTTGAAGTCGGTTTGTTTTTTTTAACATCTTTGGTAAGGTCAGTGATACCTTATTGTTTGTTTTTTTTGCATTGTTTTTTTAAATTATGTTTCTGGAACAACGCAACAATTAATAAATTAAAAAATGGCTGCGTTTATATGTCGCCAGAGAAATACAGCAATGGATGCATTCAAAAGAGGTGAGTGGCGCGCCCTAGATATATTTTTTTGACTAAAAATATGTCTACGTGGTCAGACGTCAAAACTGATTACGACAATCAGTCAATCAGTTTGACATTGACTGTAACTGTACCTATTGTCATTTGTCAGAAATTGTGTATAGTTCGCGACAGGTCGAGATGACATTCGGGTTATGAACTTTTTGCAGAATAAAATCTGAATCAAAATTAGCAGGACTCGATAAACAATTAATATCGCCCACAAAATAATTAAATTAAATTATTCTGTTGCGTTGCATGTCCTGCTAATTTTGATTCCGATTTTATTCTGCAAAAAGCTCACAACCCGAATGTCATCTCGACCTGTCGCGAACTATAAGTATTCTTTGATGTGCCAAATTTAGTACTTATGATTTTATTTGAAAACAGAATTTGCATCAATAAGTACACATTCGTATATGCGTTGAGTTGACATAAAGTGCTTAAGTTTCTACCAATAATAAATTACAAAATAAAACGCTATACCGCTCGCTAATCGCTTCTAAGTCGCACCTAAATGCAAGAACAGCACCAGTGCGGGACTAGTTTATTTGCAATAAAGAAAGTGGAATCCCGGGTTGCTCTCCAATTACCGGGATATACGCGGCAATCCCGGTGACGTGCGGCCCAGTCCCGGCACGGCCGGCAATTATACGTATTGCGAGTAGTACCGGCCCATTCGGATATATCGTAAACGTGGTGTGACTCGAAAACTATCGATTCGGTTTTATTTCGTCGATTTAATGTTGTATTTTCTACGTGACGTTAGTCATTTATGGTATTATTGAGGTTAGATTTAAGTAATAATAATAATATCCTGGGACATTTTTTTTACACACGGCTTTCTGATCCCAGACTAAGCAGAGCTTGTACTATGGAAACCAGAAAACTGATATTACTACATATACTACTTTTTATTTGTAAATACATACTTAATATACATATACACCCAGACTCGGGACATACAGACATGTTCATGCACACAAATGCATGTCCCGGATAGGAATCGAACCTACGAACTGCAGCGTGAAAGGCGCCTCCGCGCCAACCACGCTAACGGGCCCGTCAAAAGTATACAAGATGTATCAAAATTTATCAAAAACCCAAACTAGTTCATTATCTTTTTCTGAAGATCGATGAGCAAACTAAGCTGTCGAGTTACTACAAGATTACTAAAATGTTACTACAATATGTACCTACCATAATTTCTCCTGCACAGATGGCTAGTTTCCATTGAGATTGGCCGCCGAGGCCGAAATTCGGTCAGGAGGTATCGGTAAATATCGGTTATCTACATTGTAATAATAATGTTTATCTACATTATTATTACAATGTAGATAAACTCGTAAAACAAATGAAAATCAATCCTTGGCCCACAAACGTAGTCGAACCAATTCCAATAGTCGTTTATACCCGTCTTCCCGAGTACGCGCCAACCCTCCGCTGCGACGGGCCGGGCAGGCTCGGCACTGCGCCCGCGGGACGCATACACTAGTTTTTCCAAGCATATCTTATTGCTCTTTTGTTGATACCCCGGGCCGTTAGTTTCATCGCTCGGGGGTCACGGGACCAGACCCGGGATCTCGGGATTCTCGCACTGCGAAAACTGAGTGTTTGTTGTTCTCGAGAAATTTGGTTTATGCTATGGTTGTTTGAGTTTTTTTATTATTTTAAGTAGGTACCTTAGATACTTTTGAAAACCAATCAGGTATAGGCTTAAAATAGATAGAGAAACGGACTGCTTGGTTCGTCCCAAGCTCAGTCTCGCGTCGCCGACGAAAGCGTTGACAGCGTCGATGTTGAGGCGTTGGATATAAAAAAATCTGCACAAATTACTCAAGAAAAGGGCTCACATATTATTCGTTAGTATTACTATTTCTAAATATACCTATTACTTTTTACGAAATTAAATATTATTGAAGTGAAAACTTCTTTAGCGGCGTTGTGCACTTTTCTTGGGATGGGTAAAAAATGATAAACTCGCGACAGGGGTCACGTGTCCTGATCGAAAAATTGGAATTCGCATTTTGAACGCCATTTACTGTTAGGTAATAACAAAGCTTCTACTGTATAATCTGCAATTTGCATTAAAACAATTATAGTACGTCATTCTAGTCGAGACTAAGATTTCGAAAGGATTAAAACATGCAAATCAAACAAGCGCCAATTCCGAAGTTGGGGATGGCCCCTACGAATTGCGACCCTCCTCGTCTTATTTATTCATCCGAGTTGGAAAAAATGTTGTTTTGTTTACTCCCCATCTCGTGGGGAGGTCAGGAGTACGATCCAGAACGCTATTTCGCCGATTTATTATGTAACAAGACAGGATATTTTTGCTTGTTTAGAACAAATATTGGTGCTATCTAGTTTTCCCATAACCAAGTAATAAATAAATAAAATATTTTTACTATAATTAAAACTACTCTGAAATTATGAAATAATAGGTAAATGAAGGCTGAGCTTCTACTTTATTTTACGACTTGGATATTTTATAGGTAGAGTCGCGGCGGTGTGTAAACACAAACTTAACTCACGCCGTTATCTCTCTACTTTTATAGAGTCTAAAGCAAGAACGCTGAAAGAATAATATTTTAGCCGTAGCAGATATTTATTGGTACGCTTTGGTAGAGATATTTTAGTTCTTTGTCTACTTACGGGAATGTAAATAAGGTAATAACTACGTTACATACATTAGGATTACTATTGCTTTGTTATATTCAAATTCAATATTTTCATGTAGGTATTATAAACCTAGAGTTGATGTAATTAGATTTGGACTACATTCTAGAACACTAAGGATAGAGTAGAGACAGAATAAAACGGCATCTTCAGCTTAGCCAAATCCATTCTCTACCTCTCCCCACTGTTCTTACCGTGCAAAGATTCTCAACATATTTCGTAAAAAATACTTTAAATTACCAAACATTTTCCTTTGTAATAAAGCACCTATTAGACCCACACAAAGTTATTAGACATAAAAATTAAAGAAAAAAAGAATATTGGTAGTTAGAAACATTCTAAATTTAATTTTGTTTGGAAGAAGAATTTTGAACGTCGCTGGCTTCTTTTATTCCACCCCAACGCTACCCTTTTTAGGGGGGATTTCTTTATGTTGTGAGAGCTCATTCATAGCGTCCATCAAGACGATTCCAAGCATCGTTACGGTCTCGGCAAATGTACCGAAATCATCGCTTCAGTGCCGAACGCCGGTCGGTGCGGCAAACAGACATATTGTACCTACCTAACCTAGTAGATATTGTAATAAGTAGATAGTAGGGTATTTGATTCAATTTGGACTTTCGTTTCCGGAATGAAATCACTGAGTAACTTGTGCGGGATGTTTACCCGTTACCGGGTCACTTTTTGCGAATTCATTTTTCTGTTAGTCAAAGGAAATGTGTTAGTTTTTGTTAGTACTACTATTTATTGGCGACATTCTATTGACTTCGATTTCAGCTTTATTATTTTTGTGTTCAAAGAAATAGCAAAGTATAGTCATTTAAAACAAAATTTATGATAATCCTAACCTTACTCTAGCATACGTTTGGAATGTCCAATAATAGATACCTACACAAAATTAATATTAATATAACTCTACTATAGTTAGAAGACTCTACAGCTTTTTAATAATTTAAATTTCGAATACCGAAGGCTCGATGTAGTAATGCGAAGTAACGTTCCAACAGTGCTTGTGGACATTTTGCGGGGAGAAATTTTGTTTTAATAAAGGCGGTATTGCGGGACCGCAGCCGTCGCAGCGTTGATATTAGACACGACGAACACCCACTAATGTCCTCTTTTCATATTACGCTGAAGCATTATTATGTGCTTAGGGTTGACAATCTCTGGCTTATGCCATGTCTGAGATCCGTAAGGAATTACCTTTGGATATTCCACTGGGACCTCTTTGGGAAATAGATTTTTAAAAGTGGAATTGTATGCTTCAATATTTCTTTTTCAATAAAAACGTTATATTTGAAAATAGAACTGTTATTAACTACCAATATTCATTTAAAATACCGAATACGGAAAATAATACCTAATTAATGAAGTAACGAAGGTTCTACATCAATAAGGACATTAACTGCAACCGTACATACCTACATACCGAAACATGGAGTCAACCCTCGTAAATGAGCCGTACAAACAAAATAATGTAGTGCAGAAGCCGTAGGTCAGAATGACCGCCGCGTGTTGCCCAGAGAACGTTGGCAATTAAGATTGGCGACTCCCTACGTAGTTAATCCGAAAATACGTGCGTTGGGTGTTTATTGACTGCCGTCGGCATTTACGGGTTGGTTTGTTTTGAGGAGAAAAATGGGGGTTTAGTTGTTTGTATAAGGGAGATAATTACGTGCTTCTGCATTATAAGTAGCTTGCTGATCACTGATATACTGAATATACTTCACTTAAATTTAGGTTAATATAAACTGAAACCCTTCTCAAATGCGTGACATCGATGCTAGCGTTAATACAACATTGCCGAAATTTGCCATTATTCTATTGACCAGATAAGTTTATGGTACTGAAGCTGCTGGAGACTTATTTATTTGTCATTTTTTGGAGAGCCAAATCAAGTAGTTCTCAAATTTGAGTTCCATTAAAGTTATCCGTGGCGGTAAGATTTTTATTATCAAAATGATGTCTAAAAATACTCACAAAGTAAATTTGGATTTGACATAAGTAGCAAAAACCGTCGTCTTTTCTAAACCTTATCTATCCTAACAAATCGTAATAGGCCCTAATCTTAAACAGCTTTGTAGTTTAATCAGCTCGCAATCGTTTAAGATCCCCAGAAGCGAAAAAACTTGAAGTAATTACCTATTTAAAAAGTTAACAAGTAGAACTCGGTGGAAATCGTGAGTACCTAATAAGGGGCATGGAGTGGAGGCTCCAGTCCGGCACGTCGGGTTTATGGCCCGTTAGTGCTACTGAAATCAATAAAAGTACCGGAATGTACCGCACATGCGCATTCGACGCACCCACTCGTACTGACTCAGCTACATTCATCTTATAGCCACTTGTATTTGTGTCTATGGCCGTTTTGTACTCTTTACTGTTGACGGAGTAAAAAATAAGGGAAAAATTAATTGGCGCGGGCTGTAAATACTGTCCGCGGCAATGCAGGGTTGACATTTTCGGAACCTGCACTCAGATAATTGGATGGTTTAATAACTTTTTATTGTGTTTTTTTTTATATTCGCTGTCTATAGGTACATTGTTTTGTTCATAATAAAAAATATTGGAATATAACTGTTATTTTAGAACCTATTACATATTTTTAAAGCTTAGGTAGGTAATTTTATGCTTGCTGCATAATAAGTAAAAAATAATAATGTAAAGTTACCTTAGAGACATTTTATGCAGGTACCTAACTGTATTCACAGTGTAAACTATAATAAATAAAGCGTCAATGAATTTATTTTCATAAGATTACTTTAATCGTAAACACCAGAATGCCACTTTGTTGTTATTAATATCTTCTATAACAGCCAAATAAATATTACCTGTGCAATACGATTCAATGCATCAGAAACTTGTATTCGAAAATGGAAAATGGAATATTTATTCGGATAGAAGCGGCAAGCAAGAATAGCTGGGACTTCATGCTGTGACTTATAGCGTTGGCGTATACAATCCTGTGTAACTTAACATTAAGATAGATTTATCTGCCAATGAAGACATCCGAACCCCGCCCACCGAAACCCATTTAATTGGGTGTTTTATATTATAAAAACTTCCACGTACGGAATTACTGATTAAGTAATTTATTATTATACATATTCAAATTCTCAGATTAGATTTACATGTTAAATATTTAATGTAAATTGGATTAATAAATAAGGGTAATCGTTTCCAAAGATATCGAATTTCAATTAACTATCTGATGTCATTACACCCGCTAAAATCCTTTTAGCCAATAAATTATACAGCGGGAAAATTTACCGACTAAAAGATTTACAACGACTATTTTACGAGACTTTTATGAACTGTCCGACCATCAAATGCGTTTTATTATTAAATCACTATTCGTTTAACAATCCCGGGCATCGCCATAAGCGACAGTGTTGATATGGCGTTTAACGGCGCGACAATTAATTAAAAAGGCATAAACGCCACTTTTATACACGGATCGCCTATAAAGACTAACTTTTATGCGTCGTAAACGCGATTGTCTGCGGGCACTGACGACTCCGATGCTGCGGTTATTAAGGGTGCCCGAGTGTTCCGAGATTTGAGAACTTGAATGGGAAGACTTCTTTGAGAACAATTTTCTTTTTTAAAACTTATAATATTAGCTGCGTGTCACTGGGATCGCCTCCAGTCCATTGTATGGTAGCCATGGTACAGACGTTGCTTAGTTTGGGACCTTACAGTTGTTGTGTAAGTCTAGTATATTAAAAAAAATGTAGCATAATTGTAATAAGTATTTTTAAAACTATTTAGGTTCCTACATACATGTTTATTCACACATTATGAACATTTTTATTACAAACTTAGTTCATACCTGCCTGCATAACTCACAAAAAATATCTTAACTTTACCTGATTAAAGCTTGGTACTGAAGTAGTTAGGTAATACAACCTACTTAAAGACTCCATTAACACGGAATATAAGACGATAACAAAAGGAATTCCTTATTCAATGCCGGTACACAAGGCCTTTCAGTTTGAAAGGGCGTATCTATGAAAGAAGGACACGTCGCCCAGACTATAACATTAAATCACAGAGATACTAAGAAAGAGCACAAACATCACATAAAAGCAATTCCGATCAAAAGCTGAATGTCTCAGGCGACGAATAAAAAAGATTTATACGCCTCCCCCTGAGGAAACTTGGAATGAAAATTGAGAGATTTTTTAAATAAACCATTAGAGAAAAAGTTCCGGACCATTTGAGGCGGTTTATTGTGTCACTATCGGACGCCATTGTTGACTGCAGCGTGGCTTTTGAGACCTAAATGTAGTAGTGCTAGAAGTGACATCTAATGCGTTTAGGTAAAAATATGTTGTTTATATAAGTTTATCACCTTACTATTATTAAGCTACAATTAGTCAAATTCATTTAGTAACCTTATTGGGAATTTGCCAGTGTTTTATCATCATCATTATTTTAACAGTAGATTAACTTGATAAAAATTCTAATAATAGCTTTATTTTTCGCAGCTACATGCGAGGGACTAAACAGGTACTTAAAATAATTTATTACGTCGTAATTATATTTTGAATGACTAATTATGATAGTGACATGTTTTATGACTTAAAAAATCCATAGGGAATGGATGAGACGCATGTATGATGTAATTATAAAACCCGATAAATACATAATTAAGACATTTAAAATAGGTGGCTATTTACGTATAACTACAATAATTTGAGACGCCCAAAAATTAAATAAAGTTACTCTCTTGCTTATTCATTGTGACCATGAGAAGCAGGCTACACTTAGGTTCCACTCAAGAATGCCTACATTTTTAGTACGTGAGTACTCAGTTAGCGACAAGGGCGGTGCAAAACATGTATTGCGATGTCGCTTGAGCCAAATTCAGAGCGTTCATTAAGATTGGCGAGTACCGTAACGCGTCACTTCTAGTCGCTACTGTTCTCATAAATATCTTTGTATCCGAGTTCTCTACTGAGATTTGCCTCCGTGTTATGTCTCTGAAATGGAGTGTTTGTAACCATTAATTTTTATATCCAACCGCATCCTTTGATCACAAGATAACTTAAGTAACATTATGAAAAAATAAAATTAAAATTACTTTAACTGCTTACTACGAAATTAACACTTATAATGAGTTACTTTGTATGCTAATTTAAGGGATTAGCTGTTTGTGGTCTTGATTATATTTAAATTTTCGTATATAATTTTTAGTTTGTAATTAAAGTGATATATTTTAATATGGGAGAACGCAGTTATGGGCTGTTCACCTGCGTAATGGTGGTTTATAATTATGTGTTGGAATGATAGTGAATGGTTCCAATGTAACTCTAAGGTAAAATAGCGTTAATTATAATTTTAACATTATTTTTACTAGCTTAATTAAGTTAAAACTAGTTTTGTAATTAGATCTTTAATATATTTGTATAGGTATCTAAATATCATTATATGTGATAATATTGACGTTGGAAATGAATGAATGAACACAAGTTTTTAGATAACAACAAGATTGTTATCTGTTTTGTGTCCAATAAATAAATGCATTACGTTTTATAGATGTTTACAGATGCTGCATACCACAAACTACTCTCGTCTGAATCCAATGTAGTGAATCAACAAATACCTCCCGTAATTTGTCTTACGTATCACAAAATACGGATAAAACTATTACAGTAAACACAAATAACCGTATTTATTGCGAAAAACCGTTCTTTTTCGTATCATCGGATTTATTCGGAGGGTAGTCGTGTTTGTGTAAGCAGTCGGGGATCCCCGGGGGGTAGAAGGGGGACAGGAAACGGATCCGGAGAAGTTTCCCGCGCAGCCGGCGAAAGGGAGATCGAACTTCCGGTTCAGATGGGGTAACTGTGTATTTTGGGGTAGAATGGACAAGTTTTCTTATTGCTTGCATCATTACAATTGCAAAAAGATGTAAACGATATCCGAGTGAAATTCGCTAAGAATTAAATTTTAGATTAGTTTTTTAGTTAGGATGTGTAATTTTGCATTATGTTATTTATGTGTGTATTAATAGCTATATTTTATTTTCAGATTCCTATGAAGATCTTTTGGCGACAATATGAGAAAAGTCATCGAAGACAGCCAATGTGATGACAGACTACTTGCCCCCCAAGTGTAACAGGATCCTGAAGGGCTAGACAAGTGGCTGACGTCTACAAGCGTTCCTTCAAATCGCTACGCTTCATGCATGGAAATGACATAAGCCACGTGATCTACATAGCGACGTTTGACATTTCCATACATTGTGAAGTCTATTCTATTCTATTCGATTAGCGTTCATGCCACTTGTCTAGGGGGGCTGGTGTCCTGGGATCCATCGGTAAATTATACTTAATAGTGAACCTTTACCTACTTGGGGAACATGGATTCATAATTCCCGTTTTACATAGTCTCAGTTACTCCTTAATTCATCTCCACCATACATTATTCCTGATATATTTATTTGCATTAATACCGCTTTATTGCGTTATAAGATAAGCGTATGAAGATAAGCATAAATCTGGCGGGGGGGCACTGTATCTACATTTCACTTTATTGTTACATGCTGCCATTTATTTATATGACTAAATTCCCTCAGTACGTTCCACAAGCATCATTGTTCTGTTTTTAATTCGGCCTTTTTTTTGTCAAATCTACCCATCCAACTTTCCTAAACGATATATAAAATCATGCCAGTTTTCTCCATGAGATAATTAGGCGGACTGCAAAGCGCGCTATTTATGTATGACCGTTGATATTCGTTCGTTCCCAATGTAATAGGGGTAAGCCTATATTGTCCTTTATAGGGTAATACGAACCAGAGGCTACCAGAAAATCTTAAGACTAGAATGAATCCAGAACTTTATCACGGATAGGCCGCGCTATGAGACAAGTAATCATGAATCTATACATCTAGATTTAGGTTCCTAAGTATCTATTACTCAATAAAGTCAAGTAAGTTCTTGAACTCATAAAATAAAAATAACGAAACGCGTAATCTACGTTTTTGTTCATCCACCACGATACCAACATAAATAAAAATAAAACCGGTAAAATTAATGTAACAAGCGGTAAAATCCATAAAACACATGCTTGCCGGGATGTTTTAAACATTTATTGAAGATATAAGAAAAGCAATTTTGATGGTAGAGCGGTACTACTGAAGCGTTTTGGTGTGTTACTTTTGGGGTACGGTTAGATAGATGCTCTACATACTAAGAACAGAAGGTAAATTTTTTGACATAACCTGTTTATTTTCCGAAAATAAACACAATTTAATCAACAAACTTATTATGCGGTTATTGCTTCGAAAATATTTTTTATGTCAAAAAGTGTATCGTAACGCCATCTAGCAGGCAGTACTCAAACATATTCTCTATGGCATAGAGCCAAGATGATCGCGTATTTTATGCGACAACACTTCTTAACCAACATTTTGGATGCTAGCTTTATTATCCGAATATGAGCGACAGTGTCATTGTAGTCCCAGACGATAGGTTGCTCTAGATAGAGACAGGTGGAAAGCTCCTTCAGCTACACTGACGAGAACTTATCACTTACTTACTTATTTATTATTTATCTTTTGATTGCAGAAAGAAGTTACAGAACATTTTTATAAACTAAAATAATTTAATGGTTAAGTAATAAAAACGCTTTTGTTTAACCTCTAGCTCTACGATTGTTTGGTGGTAATGTAGCAATAATTTTCTTGTTTTTCATCCTACTACTTATACTTAGAGATAGTTACTTTAGATATGAAAATAGAGCATCTTTCCCCTCACTTTCTCTCACAGCTAAGCTCCAACGGGAGGTTAGAGTAAAATATGAATTCAACGCGTCTCGGTTGTTTCGCGCACACGCTACTGTTTATCCTTTTAAGGGAGTTTCTCATTTCATACAACTGCTATGATTGCTATACAATCGCCACCCTAACTTGACCTACTTCACCCCCTCTACACGAAGAAAACAACACGAAAGAATACTTTTCTTAAGTAAAACAACAGGTCAAGGAATATTGGTTGCTACGTTAGGCATTTTCATAACGGCTGCTTACGAATGAAAGCAGATTTTCGGCAACTGATTATGAACCCTAAATACGTTTTGTTATGTTCACTAGTTTGTTTATAGCTTTTATATGGTGGTGTTGTTAGTCGATACGCACAATACACTAACCTTAGAAATGGAAAGTATAAAATCTGAATTGGTATTATCAATGTATTGATGAACTACATTAACAAAAGTATGTACAAATTCAACCTTTACTTTTCAACTGTAGGGATAATACATTTTTATTTTATTTCGAATTTTAATAACATCTATCCATATACTAATTAGTTTAGGTACCTATATTATCTTGGGTATAAAATAATATTGAGGAAAATCATCGAATATACTATGAAATAAAAAAAACCAATAGCTACTATTTTCCATGTATTAATTACTACTGCTCTGAATTTTATTGTCAACGTGTGGAGTTCTAATTTACAAAATTGTACCTACTAGTCATAAGATAAAACATTCCGGTCAACTCTATGTATTTTATATGCGTGTGTTGCATGTTTTGGCATCGTATCAAAGTATTTTTGGCGCGCGCGCCATTTCATGAATGCAGTCACTACAGGCGTCCGATATAACTCAATAATATTACATGAGCAACTAAAACGATACATACACAATTATTTTATAGACCCAGTTTTCTCTGTCCACCCTTTCGGGGAATATAGCAAACGTGATTATGTATTTTTATACTGATAGATCGGCAGAAAACAGAATATAGTAAAACACTTTTTTTTTTTTCAGGATATTTCATCGAAAACACTGATTGGGATGCCGACGACGAAGAAATAAAATAACTGATATCTCGAAAATATTATAAGTATACAGCTACTTGTAACATTTTCGCATACCGTATGGTAATCATGGCATATTATTCCATATTCCATACGAACAATAAACAAAAATATATTGTAAAAAAAAATAACACCAACAAAATTGAAAACATGCCATTGTTATGTTATACGAAGGTCCTACGAGAAAAAGGCAATCTACATGGAGGGTTCGCACCGGACGCCTTCAGATGAGGAAATAAGAATTCATCCTTTCTCGCCCAGGGGAGGGCGCCCCGGGGGCGCGGTGCGGGGTGGGGGCGGTGGGGCAAGACGAACGACGCCATTCCAAAAACCCATTATACTGCTGTGGAGCTGTTTTCTATCTCGGAAAGGAACCCGCGCCAACCCGTCCCTCACGCCCGCCCCCGCCTCGCTCCCCCCTCGCCCCATCTTCGGGGATTCTCAACTTTGTTTATGAAAATTACCCATTAAAGTGGCTATGAAAGTAACGCTTTTGCCACTCCCGAAATTAATAAGGAAATTGATATAGATTATTTTTAGGTCGCATTTGGTGCTCGTGTTCTCGTCGCTCGATATGGTTATTGTTAATTTTTTCATATGAATTTATTGTAAATTAAAATTATTCCATTGAGACTCTGTTTTAATTTGTTTTTGTGATATAGAGTCGACGAGAATTATTACAAAGTACCTACCACAAGAGAAAGTTGTAGGTCCCAATATTGCGACGAAGTGAGTTAAACTACGATACGCAAACTGTGAGAATAAATAGGTGAGCTAGAAAATGAGACTTAAGTAATAATAATATAGGTATGTTCATCACAATAAAGTTAACTCTACGAAATGTATGGAAGACTATTATTGCTAACTTTGCGAACCTTTGAAAGAATATAGAGATCGTATGACTTGGATATTATAATACAATTAAAAAATAGAACCGTTCAAAAAGATTTAATGGCTCCTTAAATCTCGCCCCTTGTAGATTTACAACGCCATTAGAAATTAAATTAAAAACAAAATTATTACACTTGAACCAAAATTTAAATACACATTACTGTTCCCCTCTTTATTGAGAAGTCGCTTTCTTCAGCTTTTATTACGCTATCCTTTTTGCTCATAGGTTTATTGTTGGTGTTAGAAAGAGAAAGGGAATAAACGCGGTTTCGGCTCGTAGCTCGATATAAAGAAAGATTATCCCAAGCCCCTAAGGAAGTTTGAAATTGCTATTGTAGCGAAAAGGATTATATGTTAGTGCTACGCCGTAGTCGGTCTACGTAGTGGGGTTCAGGAGATTGTACGTCGAAGTTTTACGTATTATATTGGTTCCATTCGTATTTGTGTAGTATGCAGTTTGGGAGTTGCTACGACTGATGTAGATTGTTATTTAGAATGTGGTAGGTAGGTCCTACTTTAGTTAGCAACACAGTTTTTTTTTAAACTTACTACAAGTGCTATGAGTATGATTTTATTTTGATTAAAATTATGAGTAAAAACAATTATGTTTGTTTTGCATTAATTATTAAACCCGACCTTTCTTATGAATTCTACCTACCTTAATTATCTAGGTATGATAAATATTTTTTACAAATAAATTAATTCCAAATGACATTTAATTTCATAATCATTTAACACTACACATAATATATTAATAATAAATTCATATTAATGCGAATCGAGTGATTAAAATAATACATTTGCAATTTTAAACGTGGAATAAACAAGGCGATATCAGTACGGGGCGCTTTCAACCGGCTCCGGCCGGATTAATCCGGTTAAATCCGGGTAAATACGACCGGAGCCGAGCCGGGCGTCGGAGTGGCGCACGCGATACGCCAGCCTAGCCGTGCGGTGTTAATCCCTATTTTAAATTCTGATAAAAGCCTCACCTGTTATTCGTAGGCACCCTTAATGTAGGTACGATGGGTTTGGCTTTGCTACGTTCGAGTCTATAGGATTAGGATGACTCTATCGAGAAGGCAGAACGATTTTTCAGTCGAATTAAGATTTTGGTAAGTATAGTCTACAAGAGGACCGGTAGAGTAAAGTTGTGTAAGAAGAACTACAAAATTTAGTAATAGTTACGAGATTACTTATCGAACTAACTTAAAGCACCAAAATTTGTCTAGTTTACCACATTACCTCGAATATTTTAAAAAAAATCATAGCAGTTTGTTTTTTAATTAGGTAACCTAGGAAGGCACCTGGACACCGCCGCAAGGACATCACGGGAAGCAGACGCGGCGCCAACCTTTTAAGGACTAGTAAACATACTCTTGGAAGAATCCCATGTTAAGTAGTGTGAAGGAAAGACTTTAAAAAGGAGATCATTCCACAAATTGCATGTGCGTAGTAGAAAGGAATAAAAATAAAAATTCTTCAAAAATCCGCAGATACAACATTGTCATCGATTTACCCCAATAACTTCACTACCTCTTTGCTTAGCTCTCAAGTTTATAGTTTTACCGTCCCGTATAGTAAGTTGATAACTTATGTAGGTGGGCTCCCGTCCTTGCTAAGCAACTAAACCCGTACCCGACTAAATTATCAGTGTTGATATAACATTATAAATTCAGATATCTCGCGCCATCACCATTACGAATTTGGAACGGGAGGGTCGCAGGCACGCATAATCCGCCGTGCATAACGGGATCGAAAATGATACATAAATTGTTGAGACGGACTATACGGACGATTAAGCCCATTAACATGGTGCACGGGTCAGAGGGACGGGCGATGTCCAATCAACAAACCCTTTCGCCACCGCGCATGTAAGCTAGGAGTTATGTTTGTTTTACTGATGATGAAAAATTTTTGGAGCGCGGTATGTTAGACCGGTGCAGATTTTTAAGTGTGGTATTCTTTATTCAAATTATTTCGATATTCAAATTCTTCGTTCTTTTTTCAAATCCAGAGACGTGTGCAGAGGTTATGCACCGAGTGTAACTATTCACTCTAACCCCGATCCGTACTTCAGAGTTACGTGTTCAAAGTTGCTCAGTCTCAGATTGAATAGTTGCACTGGGTGCGTAGCCTCTGAACGCGGCCCAGGAATGCATAATACTGCCAATATACGATTTTTTCAATCCTGATTTTCTAGTTCTAATGAATTATTTTTATAATCTTGGCTTATATTGAATTTGATTACTTAATTGATATACTACAACGTTTGCTTGTAGTAGTTCTATGATTGTTTATGAATTTATCTTCGTGAGTTTAATTAACTGATTCCGGTTTAAAATTAAAATAAAATCCAATATAGGTAGGTACCCATCTAAGCGACCTAACAAGCATTGTTTTTTTATGTGGGTATTGGGGATATCCAAATAAAACTTAAGGCACCTCACTAGTATTGTCATGCACCATTTCACATATTATAAGTTATAATATTTCTCATACCAACCAAAGACAATAGAACAGCAAGTCCACCGTATCTAAACATTAAAAAGCTCGGAGCTCCCTATAAACCGGTCGCCGCGTATCAGGATTCATGATAGGGCGCTCCCACACGCCCCCACTCAGATATACGGTAACGGCCGCACCACAATACTATACGCAATACGCAATAAATACGACGAGTACGCGCTCACATACGCCGGCACCAACCCGCGTACCAACCACGAACATTCCTATTGTTTATTCCGTATTAAATTGTTACAATGTTGCCCAGTTATTGCCGAAAACCGTATTTCCGTGCGTATCGTTGTTGAGTTGTGGCGGTGAGTTGTTGTGTTGTTAGGCTGTTCGATAGTTTCGTTTTGTAATTCTGCTCGGTATTGGAAATAACTTGGTATGTTATTGAGGACATTGAAAAATTGAGAAACATAATTGCATAATTGCATCAAACTAAAAAATTTTACTCGTTCGATAAGTGCCAGGAATTTTATAAAAGCTTTTGGAATTTCTTGAAAAAAAAAGCATTCAAAATTCGAACATATTTTTACTCGATTTATAAAATAAAAAACAAATTACATTAAAAAAATCGATCGCCTTTTTTAAACCGACTTCAAAAAAGGAGGAGGTTTCTGAATTCGACCGTATATATATTTTTTTTTTTTTTTTTTTTTTTTATGTGTGTTCGCGGATAACTTCGTCGTTTATGAACCGATTTTGATGATTCTTTTTTTGTTGGAAAGGAGATTTTCCGGGGGTGGTACCATGATAAGGAAACCAGGATCTGATGATGGCATCCCAGAGAAATCGAGGGGAACCTTCGAAAATCGTAGGGGCGACTAGTGCGTTTGTAATTTTTTTCATTAAGTATTTTAAAGCACTACTATTTTATGAAGGTCTGGAGTCGATCTGATGATGGAGCCGAAAGACAGTCGAGGGAACTCCTCAACGATTTACAGCAATTACCTGGTGTTTGGGCTTGATTAATTTGTATTGATGAGAACTTTACACCTAGATGGGTTGTGACTGTCATTAGGGGTCTGATGATGAAGACGAAGAACAGTCAAGGGAACTCCTCAACGTTTTACAGTAGCTACCTTGTGTTTGGGCTTGATTAATTTGTATTGATGAGAGCTTTATACCTAGATGAGTTGTGACTGTCATTAGTGGTCTGATGATGAAGACGAAGTACAGTCAAGGGAACTCCTCAACGTTTTACAGTAGCTACCTTGTGTTTGGGCTTGATTAATTTGTATTGATGAGAACTTTACACCTAGATGGGTTGTGACTGTCATTAGGGGACTGATGATGAAGACGAGGGACAGTCAAGGGAACTCCTCAACGTTTTACAGTAGCTACCTTGTGTTTGGGCTTGATTAATTAGTATTGATGAGAACTTTACACCTAGATGGGTTGTGACTGTCATTAGGGGACTGATGATGAAGACGAGGGACAGTCAAGGGAACTCCTTAACGTTTTACAGTAGCTACCTTGTGTTTGGGCTTGATTAATTAGTATTGATGAGAACTTTACACCTAGATGGGTTGTGACTGTCATTAGGGGTCTGATGATGGAGTCAAAAGACAGTCGAGAGAACTCCTCAACGATTTACAGCAATTACCTGGTGTTTGGGCTTGATTAATTTGTATTGGAGAGAACTTTGCACCCATATGGGTTATAAGTGCCATTACAGGTCTAATGATGGAGACCATAGACAGTCGAGGGAATTCCTCAAAGATTTACAGCAGTTACCTTATGTTGGGCTTACTTCATACGGTTCAATATGCCAAAATGTTCATTGGTATGGCGCCACTAAAAATCGTGAAATAAAATTATTTTTATAAAAAAAAAAAAACCGACTTCAAAAAAACCTGGATCACTAAAAAGCCTGAAATAATATTTCTATTACCACCTCTGCCTACCCCTTTGGGAAAACCAGACGTGATGGTGTGTTATCGAGTATTTGGAGTCGGTGCCAATCTATCTTCTTACTTTTATAGTAGCTATACTTGGCATACCAAGATTGGCACCGACTCCAAATACTCGATAACACACCATCACGTCTGGTTTTCCCAAAGGGGTAGGCAGAGGTGGTAATAGAAATATTATTTCAGGCTTTTTAGTGATCCAGGTTTTTTTGAAGTCGGTTTTTTTTTTATAATTAGAATATCGATAATTTGAAGCACTTTAAAAGTTTTCACCTGTCAGTAGGGTCAGCAGATGTATACCTACTAAAGCGTGGAGCTCATTAAATAAGCTAAAAGCTTTCAGGTGATTAGCAGATTGTTTCGTGTCGCGTGACAATCCCACGTAAATAGTCCACCATGCGTGCACACTTTTGAAATATTCATAAAATACTTTAAAGATTTATGGCTTTATTTATTCCGTTCTATGTTTAGTTGTATCTTTTTTATTCTATAAATTAATTGGAATTAAAGATAAATTAATTAGATACGTAATGCCAGTGTTTTATTACCTCTACATACTTGCGATTATATAATAAATAAACTTGTTTTATAGCTCTACCCATTTTGTAAGCATTTTGTAAAACTTCTAAGACTTTGTAAGTCACTCCCACTACATGTCCTCTTGAGTGGCAGCTACTTATCATATCTCTACAAACTTGATTACAATTTGAAAAGTCACAAAAATTGCCATAGTAGAGTTTTACAACGAAACATATCAGGAAGTAGAGTACCTTTCTAGAGACGACACAACGGATAGAGCTATATCGATATCGATAACCGCCATCGGATACTCACACAGCCTCCTTATTTCAATAACGGTGCTCCCACAAAGGGTTCCTTATACAAATGTACACTTTCAGCCCTTTACGATAGAGAAGACTCTAAGGAAGAGGATTTTGTCGAAAAATTTCTCAACAAAACCATCATTTTTATAATAAAATTTTAAATAATTCGACGAGCTGTGACTTTCTTGTGCAACCTATTATTAGTTACCTATTAAATTATCTGTAGTTGTTAATCTCCAAGAATTCAGGATTATGCGGATGCAGAAAAAAAATACGTTGCAATTGTAATTGACAATATATATTATATATTTGGTAAGTATGAAGTTAAACTGGATCTCTATATAAAACCACTTGACTATTCTATTTACTTAATAAGTATACAATGTACTTGGGGCAATCCCTGTGACACCCAGACCAGGGCAAATTACGAAAAGGCCGTTTCCGAAATTTGCCTCCAATGGGAATCAAACCGGCAACCACCTGATACAGGAGCCTACGCTCGAACCACTGCACCAAGCAGTCGCAAGCTTAGCCAATACCAAGTAACAAGCGATAGGTAAGCATATACAAAATTGTATTTTGTATTGATTCCTTTCAATATTTGTTATATCTACGAATCTAGAAGCTTTCGCTACAGCGGATGTTTTGCGGTAAGTTATTAAGATGGGTCGCCGGCCGTCGCGACTGAACTGCCAGTTTCCTGCGTCTGACTCTGAAGGTCTCTGAAGGTCCTACAATGTCACTCAGAGAATACCCTGTACCGACGGTATCGAAAAAAAGCTGTGTATTTTAAGATAAAGCACCTATATTTTATTTTTATACAAAAATGGTACCATGAAATATGTCATATATCTTGTAGGTATGTAATGAATATGACTTGGTATCTCAACCTTGGACTCCATTTGTGGGCATTAAAAATAACCAATAAGTATATTCAAAGTAAAGGTAAGAACCGAAGGTTAAGTATTTAAAAGATTATTATTACTCAAATTTTACTTAAGTGCTTTCACTTCTGTAATTACCTACATGGTATCTGATGTCTAGTCTCATCGGTTAGGTTAGCCATTGTAGAGTGCATAAAGGTATTAGCACAACAATCGATCAGCCGCCAATGACCGACGATCGACCGTATCTATGTTCGATTGAACGTTGTTGATCGACGTTGGCTATCCTCATTCTACCATCGATCGGTGGATCTATTGACCGTCGATCGATTGATGTGGTAACACCATAACACCCTCATAGAGTTGTACCATGAAAGGTTTTTTGACAGCCTCTACAAATACATATATGTAGAGTCGAATACCAGGCGCTCTATTTACGTGGATATAATAATCAGATGATGACACAAACCATTGCTGGAAATTATCATATTTTTTTTACATTTTTTACACTCGGCTACTTGATCCCAAACTAAGCAAAGCTTGTACTATGGAAACCAGATAACTGATACTACTACATATACTAATTTAATATATTAATTTTTAAATTTAAAAATAATTCTAAAAATATTTCTATTTTAATTTTTTAATTTCAGCATTTGTATTAAGTGGGTATTTTATCCGATCGCTGAGCACTCTACCGTGGTAAAGTCTTCTCATCCACATTCCCAATCTCCCACTTGTCCAACATAAAAATAAAACATTATTCAATACGGATATAAAAGTCGCATTGGAAGTCTCCGTATAATTTCCGTGGCGAACATCTAGAGAGCATTTCCGTCCATAAGAATATCGTATTTATGGTCGCTAGTTCATAGGTTATTGGTATTAGTTTTGGGATAGTGTAGTATGAGGTATTATGTAATGGGTAGTGAATAACACAATTTATATTAATACCTACAGTTTTTTTTGTCACCATGTATTAAAAGTTTCAGAAGCTCTACCAGACTCTACCAGCTCTACTTACGCAGACTTATCGCTTGTTTACGTAATAGTATTTGCATGGAATATCAATCACCCAAGGAACTTACAAATTTCCATACAAATATGTAGACGTTAGCTATAGCGACTCTACCCAAAGCTGCACCTTTGGTAAAGCTAGAGATGAACACAAAATGTTTATATTAAAAATAATTAGGTATTTTCAAAAATAGAACATCTTCGTTATAGGTATATAGACAAGCTTTCCATTTTTCGTATAGATCGATGCAATATTATAGCCAGTAGCGCCATCTATGGGGTGGCGAAAAAACAGGTGAGTACTCGTTGTTTTATGAAAGCGAATCACGCAATACATTTGGTCGGGAATGTTATAAAATTAAAGATAGTATCTAGACTGCAATAACTAAACTGCAGTAATGTAGCAATTGGGAGTTATTAATTAGTAAACATTGTGTTGGATAGGAATTTCTAATTTGTATCATCTACCATTTGTACTGCTTTGAAACTGTAATTAAGAAAGTGATAAGAATTTAGACAAATGTGTGTGTTCATAATAATTTTTAGCACCCATTTCCTTTTTTGCGCAAGACGGAGCGACTGACGCATACCCTTGACGAAAACCGCGGGAAAGAATTATCTTGGAACCCGCACGAATTAATTAAAAGGAACAAGATAAATTTTAAGAAGATTATCGACTTGGAATTGACGCATCTGTTGAACACGTTTTAATTGTGAATTTATCAAATGAGCTAACTAAGGTGTTACCATATAGCAATTAATTTCCTGATTTTCCGGCAAAATCCTAAGCAATTCCGAAAAGATTCACGAATGGCGTAAAATGTGTGACCATTTTATTATATTGCTATGGATTTTGCTTGGAAGATGAATTGTTATATGATTAGTTCGCCAAGCAAGTTCTTCAGCTCAATTACCAGGGGTAAGATATCCAAAACACTATCCAAAATATAAAGCAATTGTAAAACAAACGGCTCCGACACTGTGGGACGCCGGCCATGCGTGAAACTACCCTCGGGCCGTTGAACACGGACGTCTATATCCCACTGTCTGTATCTCTGTGTCTGGACAGTAGATTGAGGAGGACATACTCTAAGTGACTATGGTTAGATAGGGTTAGATTTATTTGATAGGTTGTTCATTAGATCGCAAAACTTAAATAAAAAAGGCGCAATGAAATTTTTTTTTATAAAATAAAAATTTAAGAGTTTTCTCTGAAAAAATCTAGTTTAGTTTATTTAGGTGAGTGTGAAGGCTTCTTTAATTTTCATTTGATAACATAAATAGATTGGGAACTGTGTAACGCTAATCAAATCTTGAAGATTTTATTATGAATTCGTCAAGGTTTTCTGGTCAAATCGCAGTAAAAATTAAAAGTGATTCGGGCTCGAATGAAATTGGGAATAAGCTACAAAGATCTCAATAACAACGATTCAATGGCTGTGTCTAGATCAGGCGCATGCCGCGCCCGAGCACTAAGTTTTAACATCGGAACGCGTACACTCGCGCCTCGCGGCCTCGCGCGAGTCATGTGAGGCATTTGGACGCACCAAAGAAGACGAATCTATCTACTCGCGAAAATAAAGCTTAGCTGAACATTTTTAAAACCCCTACACGATCGATCTGTAAACACCCTTTCAACTGGACTCTCCAAACTAAGCATAAAAGTTATCGCTTCATATAGGGTTGGCCACGAGGGAAATTCACCAGCACCATACATTTGCATGAGGACTGACCCTCGCTTGTAGAGCCGTTAATATACCCCCATTCAGATGATATTTGCATCTAATTGTAAACCATTGTTGTATCATGGGAATGGCCCGGGTATATAGCTGTTATGTGCCCATTATGTGAAATGGTCAAGTGTGAATAGTTGAATGTTCATTGTAATTGATTAACAATGGTACTAGAGTTTATATTTTAATTTGATATCGGACTCTCACGTATTAATGATATTAAAATGATCACACTTTACATGTAATTCAGAGTAAAGTAAATAAACATCGGGGTCAGTCCCCGTTTAATAAAAAAAGTTGTTCTATATAATGGACGTAGAAGAACCCATCTAATGGACATGGAATGTTCATTAACAAACGCAACAAAAACAAACCATACCTCTTAATAAAAACGTCCCCAATCAGCAAAATCGAAAACGAAATTAAAAACACATAGTCGACCAGAGGACGAGGCCGAGTGCCGAGGGCCGAGAGCCGAAAACGTAACTTCCGTTTTCCGCGGCATTGGGCACAATTTGAAATATTTTACTGCTGTTGTAACGACTTGATGGCAATGCCGAGGGCCACTTATATATCTCTTTTATCTTTTGTTGGCTCGCCCCTAGCGCCCTCCGAGGAGGAATGGAGGGTGGCTTTTTTAACTGGTGGATAGTTCAGTGGATTAGGTATCTATATGGTTTAAATAAGAAGTACTGCGAAAGCGTGTGAAAGAATTGACGAAATTCAAAGTCCACAATTTAATGTGCGTTTTTTATTCAGCAGATTAAATATTAATGTTATGTGCAATACCTTGGTACCATATAGGGAAATTATGCGTATTGATTTTAAGAGTTCCATACCTAAAAGGAAAAAACTGAATGTCTGAACTCATTACAAATTAAAAACATGTTTTTTGGCGTTTTTGAAAATTCAACCACTATTTAATTTTTACGGAACCCTCAGGACACGAGACCACGTACGTTCCGATTTGTTTTTCTCTCGTGACGTAAGCTCAAGCTAGGTATATGTACCTGAAATAAACTGGTATGATAATTGCCAACAAATCCCAGACCACATACCAAACCTAACCCAGTAAAATCTAACTCAACAACTTACTTAACCCAACTGAAATACGCTGAAATGCCGGACATAACCATGTCCTGCGTACAACGTTTTAATGCCTTCATAAAACTAATCCGCTTGTCGAGTAAATCTCGGGAACAAGATGGCTAAATCAGGTGGTATCTTGCCGGGATCTCTGTGGGCCGCTTGTTTATTGCGACGACTGTACTGTACAACTGTTTTGACCGTACTTTTGTTTTTAGTGGTTGAAATGTTCGCTATGTCGGGACTATTTCGAAGGCACAGAATTGTAGGTGATGTTTTGGAAGACAAATGTTAGGGGTGCAGTTCCTATTTTGAAAGCAACACGAAGAAAGCACTTTACAAGTCAATTATACTCACGTCGTATGTTTATCAGTTGAACGACAGGAGTTATTACCTCAATTCTGAGAGCGAAGTGGCAAATGTGTCTAAATAACATCTTAATAAGGACAAAATAACAGTTTAAAAGCGTGTAATTAAGACCGCTTTCAGAAATGAATACGATTTAGTTAGCACTCAAAAGTGTCAAAATTTAATCTCAATGGTTAAGTAGGTAGTTTTTTTTTTCTTAATTATGCTCGTTCAAGCAGTACAAATGCAAATGAAAACATTAAATACATAGGTACTTATTGTAAAAATGTAATTCCTTCTTTTCTGTCAACATAGGTACATGCACAATACCTACATAAAATATTACGTATTCATTTGTGAATCAGATTAAAATTAAGCTCTCAATATGTATGATTCTTTTAATCACATATAATGTCAGACCGGTCACCTTCGCTTCCCCCTTACATTATCTCTTCCTACATTACAACTAGCCACTATTAACTGTACATTTGTTCGAGTTATTAACATGTCTTAATGATATTTTATTGCGCGCAACCAGTTTCTGTACCACACACTTTATTGCTAATATATTCATTATAACTTATGTCTTTCCCATCGTATTAAAATGCCTTATATAAATAACAAAACGGGGTCTAGTCCCGAATAACTTATGTTGGGCCGAACAATAATTCAGGCAAAAAACAAAATATTACTAGGTTTTTTTATTTTCGGTAACGTCTTGATTAAGTAGGGACCACCTGCCTGCCGGGCACTGTGGGACACAATAAATAAGTCCGGGAAAATATTAATGGGCGCATAAAGATTATGTTGAAATTCAAGTATGGCCGTGATGGCCGTTTATTTGTAATAAGGAAGGGTTACTTGAGACGCTTTGTCTTCGCCGAAAACTGTGTTTAAAACAGGCCGGAGCTGTATGGAATATATTTGGATGTAGTTATTTGATCTAGGGTTTTAGTTGTAAGCGTAGAAATTTTGTTGCCTCGAATATTGCAGGTAAGATTACGGATATTACTTTCTTTTCAAAATAACCATTAAAGTAATTATAAGCAAAACAACTTAGCTGGACCCAAAACACTTAACACAACGCAATAAACATTGAAGTTACTTTTTAACCATTCTTTGCAAAACATAAAACCATAAAAATTTCTCCGCGACAAAAAACATTAAAATTCCAATCCACTTTGTCGGTCCCAACAAAAGATAGTCCACAATGAACGTGCAAAATTGCATTTCACACAGCAAAAAAATACATTATTTTCGCTATTGCGGTCCTTATATCAGGAAACTCAATGGACTCCAGGTAAACAGCGGGTCCCTTCGCATTTAAATCATCCCGGACACATTTCTGCTTTATATCTAATCGCAAATTTATTGTTCTGGGGCGCACAGTGGTACGAATTAACAATGGACAAAGTATTATTACATATTGAGATGTTCGCGTGTTAAATCATGGCGGCCATTGTTATGGGTTACATGAGTACGTTTATGGCTGCCATGAGTGGTAATGAAGCGGTTTCCACTACCGCATTATAGTTCGGATGTCGGTATAAATTGAATTTTATATTTTGTTTGACGTAAATGATTGACATGAGAGCATTTGTCGTTCCACGGTCCCTTTGGTGTGGAGCACTGTGGAATGACTCGCTGTGACACATTAATGACCTCGGTGATGCAGTCCGTCGATAAATTTATCGTGTTTTTGGTTATTTGGGTAATTTTATGTGTCATTTGGTGGTATTAAATGTATGTGTAGAGTCGATGTATCATGTTGCAACGCTAACACTTTGTCATTGTTATTTTTGTGATTGTTAAGATTTGTAGGTAGGATATAAGGAGGAAAAGTTCAAAGTTACTGACTTTTTGGAATTATAGATTAAATTGAAAATTTGCAATAAAAAGATGCTATGACGCACTGCATTTACGCAATAGCAAATAGGCACTATGTATAAATGTAAGTTTCTCGTTTAAAATTGATGTGATCACTTGTGGACTTTGTACGGTTCCTAATGTGGTACCTAATCCATAACTACCTAAATACCAGTGGCGTAGCATTAGTAGCAGTGCATTAGACGGGTCCTGTATCAAAATTTGTTAGGGGGCCCAAATTAAAGGTAAAGATTTTTCACAAATTAAGCGTAAATAATTTTCAGACACGTTCGGGGCCCATGTAGCCCGGTGGCCCCTGCTAAGTACATAATATTTACAGAAACCTAGGAATTACCTCATTATAATGTTCTTGTAAAAAATGGCATCCAGTAAAGATACCATGCAAAATAATGTTTTGTGACTCCAGAATTTAATTCAGGCCGTGTTCAGACCAGTAAACTTCATAGTTGAATTATGTGACCATGATTTGAATTAAAACCTTCTAAATTCAAAATTAGAATCCAGTTGAAGAAAATAAGAATCGAACATTCTCTGAACGGAACGCAACATAGTTGCGTTCACGGCGGAGGCTTCGACGGGACAACATTAGTCTTCCCTGGGGCGCCGCCCAGCCTCCGCGACTCGCCGCCATTGGTCCGCTACTCCCCGCCCACAGACACCTACAATTATATTTATAATGCACACGCTGAAATAATTTACATTTCAGCTGAATTTGCTACCATTCGGGGGTAATTGAAAATTTGTTGTATTGACCCTGGATGGCCTACGGATGGGGATTGGAAAGTTTAAGTGATTAGTTTCGTGCGTTTCTCTCTCTTTTTTATCTTTTTCTGTGGTATAATGGGGTAGAAATGTTTTATTTTAATGTTACTTTGTTTTTCAGGTTGCCTGAGTCATAACATTTCATTTTCTCATATGACTATCTATCCACAAATCCAACTAGGTAAATGTATTGTAATTCAAATAAGAATCAGACTATTTGAATCAAATTGGAATATACAGCGGTTTGAAAATAAAGAAAACTCTATTATAGAGAGTTCTCTATATTCCAAACCGCTGATAGCTGCCAATACTCGCCTGGAAATACCTAATCTATGAATCAAACGTGAAAATTAACAAAAAAAAAATTGTACCACCTACTAGATACCTACCTACCTGCTCTACCTATCATCATCTTAAGTCATCCTAACTTAAATACTTCGTGTGAAAAAAAGAAGCTACACCCACGAGCTAAGTAAGGGCGTGTTGTCCCACAACTTAGCACCGACCACTAGGTACTAAGTACCGAACCGGTCTAAATGCCGCCCGATAAACACAGGGCCCAATACCAATAAACCACTGCAGTTTAATTGGCCCCACGATGTAGATTTTAATTGGTCATAAATCGACGAACGCCCCTTAATAGCCACTGATTGTATACCACTACAAATCCTTAGATTAAGCTGTTTTCACACTTATGTATTCGTAATTAAGTAAGACCTTCTTCTTCTTCTTAGGTTCTTTAGGTTTGAGTCTAGGTATTGATACCTATCTAAGAAACTAAGTTGGAATAGCATTTGAAATAGGACTTTTAGAACAGCAACTGAATAGACGTGTCTACAACATGCACATGCCGCGCAAGGCTGCTCACCCACATGCCTCGCGAAGCACGACGTTTGCCTCAGTCGCATGCCGCGCGAGGCAAATGGCGAGGCAACTGACACTCTAGACAGGGAAAGGTATACCCGATCAATCAGTTTGACACGTTTGACATCGTTCTGTCTCACGACTGCCAAACTAAGCGACGCAAATGTGAGTGCTCAGGTGAGGCAGGGCGCGCATTTGCATCACGTGAGGCAAGTCAAACACCGCGAGGAAAATTTTCCTCGCGCGGCATGTGACACTTCTGGACGTAGCTAATCAGATCGAGACTGACTATCCGAGGACAGTGGGTCAAAATATCTCATATTTACCCACTTCCAAGAGCTAAAATAAATGATTTTTCAATAATTACTTGATGGTAACACCCCAGTGTAATAAATTATTAGAGTAGATACCTATTTGACTTTATACACATCATTGAGGTCCTGCAAATTATGTAGCACTCCTACTAAAACTCTCCCTCTTGCATCCTTATTTATTTTGGGCCAATCAACTGAAAGGTCCTTTTATGTGGGCTAAGAAGGCGGCAGTGACGAAAAGGAACGATGATGGTTTTTTTTTTTTAGACTAGGGCCTTCACACTACCATCACTGTTAGCTACTCTTGAAGCCAGTATTGAAAGGGGTGTTCAATGAAGACGCTAAGATTGGCCCCTGGACGAGTCTCAGCCAGCTGCAATCATTGATCGGTCAACGATTGGAAGTTAAGCAACGCTTAGCAAAGTAAATCAGAGATGGATGGCCATTTAGTGGCATTTTGAACTGAGCCTCTCCATGCTTCAGAGGGTAAGTAATAAGTCGGTCCCAATTGTTGTTAGACAGCAGCTTGTTAAGCCATGTCAGAGGCCCTCGAGCGGCTTGAACAAATCTCACATACGACCACAAGAAGAAGGGAAAGCTAAATTCGTGCGTGTTTCAAGCTGCACGAATTTAATCAAACGAAAGAATAGGACCTAGGAGATAATTTTCAGTCAAGCTTGCCAGAAACCTCAAATTAGCGAGACAACTGTGCCATATACCATTAACGAATACCTAATACCATAATGTACCGAATACCATAAAACATGATTCTTAATACTGTTATCTATATCTATACCTCCCTGTGTGCTGTGTTCTTTAATTTCTTTAATGGAATTATCTGGTACGTATTCCGTATATAATGTGGTACGATGTATGTTTATTTTCAACGGCTTCTGGCCATGGTGATTCATTCTACGCATTCTACAGTATCGCGATGATGTACTTATGAAATGTTTTAATATAAAAAACGTAGACAAACCGTTCCGGGATTTCGTATTATTATCGTTATCGTATTATTATAGAACCTGATTTGTAAACGTCCTTGGATGTATTTGTGTTTTACATGTTGTGTTTTCAAAAACAGAGTAAATTCAAATTTGTCGGAAATATTTAAAACTATGAAAAAAAAACAACAGGAAGTTCACATAAATTTATCAATGCTTATAGGTAGGTACCTATGCAAATAAGCAAAATAAGTAGGTAAGCATAATTTCAGATTGGGTGCGTCTACTAGAGGCGGGAGGCGCGCCCGAGCGGTTAGTATTGGCGTCAGAATGCAATATCAAAACTGATGGCTCCCGCGCGGCAGCTCGGTGAATGTGTATACACCTATTAGCTTACATTTTAATGAAGGCATCGCTTCGAGGACTAAACACAATTGGTTATGTTAACTCCGTGTCATTTTCAGGATACTTTAATTATTATTTTTCTTTCCGTTAGAAAATATTCCTGAAATGTAGAGTCGCACTTTAAAATATCAGCAACGGTGTCTAAGTCATCTTGTAAGTAGCAATAAGATGGTAGAACTGGGACAAGGGTAGATAGTACCTATAATTATGATATCTGATGGAAATTTGATCATGAAATATGGCTTTAATAAGGTAATTGCATTGGAGATAGAAGCATAAGAACGTCTTCAAACTGTGGTAGTAGGTAGGTAGGTTAGTAATAAATGTGTTAATTTAAAGTTCAAACACACGATCTCAATGTTAATTTAAAGTTTCCAACAAAATTAAGACGTCAAAGTGATTTATTATGTGAACAACCTTGTTCTCTTGTGTTTGTACAAAACGGTTTTAATATTAATTTATTCTGATGTTTTAAGATTTTATGCTTGACACGATACACGGAGAATACTAATTTTCTATTTATACAGAGCCGGTGGGGCTTTGACGATAGCAGGGTCTCTATTTACCTCAGATCAACACTTAATACACATTACCTAACTCAGTCTATAAGGCCGTACGCACCGGTGTAAGGCGATTGGGATGCGACGGCTATTTCTATACAAATGTTCGCTTATGTGATGCAGCCGCTATCATGTTTATAGAGGATCGGTATTGCATTGCGTTCGCCTTACTAATTCAGGCCCGGCCTGAGTACCTACTAATGTCTGACAGTAAAATGTTGTGTGTTGTGTAATACGTGATGTCAGATTCACGATATTTCACGATTTTTTTCACGAAAATTCATGATTAAAGCCAAGAAAGAATCTAATCTAAGAATTTAGATCTGTCATCGTTGGTTATCATCACAATATAACTAAGGAGTCATAATTAAACACCATACATCTTCAACACGACTACCTACAGTATGTAACTATCAATAAATTGTTAAAATAGGAACCTTTCTCTACTTTAAAAATATAGAGCTTGCTATTTCCATCCCAATAAACGACAATTTCTGCTTACCATATCAATTTCACTATGGTCCTATCAAAAAATTATTTATCCAATGTTTTGACACTGAGAATGTAACATTTCCCTGATATAACGATGCTGATACGCTACAAAACACCTCTAGATATTATCTGCCGCGCTCATCCGAAAATAAACAAGTGGATATATACACGCTTCAGCCATAGAGGGGTAGCTAGGAACGATTTAATCAACCGATAAAAATTGTCGAGAGGCCTCGCTAGATGGCGGGTAGAGATAACATGTGGCTCCTGGCACCACATCGTATACTCTACATATGTTTTTTTTTATATTCTGTGCGTACGATATACGCAAGTAGAGGCAATAACAGCGCTATCTGCATATAAATGAAACGTATCTTTGTAATTATCAAACGGTGGAACTATGTTGGTGAAGGCAAAAGTGAAGGTGAAAAGGTTTGTTACTGGTAACATAAATTTGGTTTAAATATTCCTAATTCCGATATTTTCAAAAAATAAGTAGGTAGAGTCGACTGTATATCTAAGGTCAACATTACCAATATAAACTGAACTCTCTTTATTATTGACACCTGTTATAAAATGTCCAGCTTATGTCAGATATGTTACCACAGACGGCCAAACGACTGCACCTACCTAAACAATAGGCTGAAAAATCATAAACTTACTGCTCTACATGGTAATTATTTTGGCGAGTAAAAATCCTAGTTTTTAGAAAACTAACACCTACCTAGCACGGACCTAACAAGTACCTAGCACGGAATACCTGTGATCCAATCATTTAGAAAGTTAGACTCTACTTTTAGTGCAATTAATATTTAAATGTCACTTGTATCTAGGTTTCTGTTTAGTAAATAAGAGTAAATTTATAAAAATAATGTGTTTTCTATTTAAAATTATTATTCAGAATATAGGTTTTACGTTCTAGTCGTTAATCTAAAATATTTTGTTATGTTAATGATCCAGGAAATCTGCGAATTGTATCCGATTTAATTAAATATTTTAATTAATCGACTCTACATGTTTAATCTACTGACTTAATACCTACAAGAAATTAATTATTCAATAGGCATCATAAATTTTACTGAAACTGATTTTACATATTTAAAATAATAATTACTTATTTTACTTCGTATCTCATGTGATGTTTAAAAAATAAAGTAGAATAATGAACACAAACAAAATGTCACGTAGAGTCATGTAAAGTCTGTCATAAAAATAGAGTTTAACCGAATTATGTATAATATAGACCGATAAAAGGACGTATCTACAGAAAGATACCTTACCCTATCCCTTTAAGATAGACTTCTGACCTGAACCGCGTCCCAGTCCCTAACCAAACATGATCAAAGCGCAATGGCAAACCCATAAAATGTAGAGAAAAAACAGTTAAACAAATGTGCCTGTCAACGCATCCAGGTAGAGATAGCAAAAAATACCCGCTAACGAGCCAGTAGGTACATTATCTACAGCACCAGATAACATCAAGCGTCGGCGCACGGACAGATTTACAGACCTGTATTAGTCGTTTCGCCACTCCTCGGTTGGGTCTAGATAAATATAAATGGCTGTCGTAAAACTATCACCTAGAACTAGAATGATTTATATACACTAGCTGTGCTCCGCGGCTTCGTCCCCGGCCGCGGCTTCGAAATTGATGTGTAGGATTAGCCTATGTCTTATTCCAGAGCCTACACTATCTACGTTTCAAATTTTATTAAATAGGTTTAGTAGTTATGGAGATGCGTGATAACAAACATTCACACACACACACATACTTTCGCATTTATAATATTAGTAGGAAATGGGAAGTAAGGTAGGTTAATTATTTACCGATGGGTGTATCTAGCTTCAACAGCAGGCCCATCAGAGCTTTTGATCTGGTGGAGGGAAATTCAGGAATTTCTTGTGGAAAGAGAACAAGGTAAGTAGAACACAAATACTGGTGGTAGAACCAAGCTGTAGCCAATTGGCTGCAGCTCATATATGGGCTGGCTCGACCGGGGTAGCACCCTGTCACAGAAAATCGGCGTAAAGTATAAAGTAGTATTACAACTGCGTTTCGTACGATGATTGAGAGAGCCGGAAGCCCAACAAAAAAAAACCTGAATAATAAAAACAAAGTAAACAAAGGCTCTCTTTTATATGAAAGCTATATCTACACAGAGTATGTAATAATAATTCACTCCACTAACTCTAAAATTAACGTAATACCTAACTTAAATTTACCTAGTATTTGTTCTGTAGATATCTGTTTGTTAGTTAGAGTAAGTTTCAAGAAAAAACTAAGTTTTTCTCAATGGTCTAAGATACACTGAAGAGTGACCTTCACCGATCGACTTACCGGATCTACACTGGATTTTATCAAATAAAATATGTGTCTGAAGATATACCAATAGGGTTGCCATAAAGAATATGGTCAAGGATAAAAAAAAAAAGAAAAAAACCTAAAAGCACGCACGGCTTCGTCGCGCGCAGCTGTTGTACTGCATCCTCCTCTATCGCATGAAATAGTACTCGGATGCGCAATGCTTCTCTGTCAATCAATTTTTCAATTTCAATTTTTTAATTTCAAAGCCCGGCTTGACTAGATTTTTGCAAGCATAACTATACACTGTATTCGCAATAAAATTGCCTTCATTTTGATATAATTTTCATTTGGCAAGCAAGTCGGTGAAAAACGTTAATAAAATTGTTTTTATAATTTTAATTAATCATAGCCATGACCATATTTTTTACGGCAACCCTATTGGTACATGTTCAGAAACATAATATTTTATTTGATAAAATATAGGGTTGCTCCGGTAAGTCGATGGGTGAAGGTCGTCCTTAAGCGTATCTAGTACTACAACTGCATATTAGTATAAAACATTAATTGTAAGTACTTTATGCTATCTCCATGTATGTGTCAGTCGTATTTATCAAAGATAGGGTATCGTCTAGTTAAATGAATATTTTCCTCTATCTTGTTAGACATATAGCTCAATTAAATTTTATTAGACCCTTTGATGGTTTCATTAAAATAGGCGTAGAGTTGTTCTCAATAAACGTTAATTGGAAATATTTTAGTAATTAAATTAAACGACTTAGGTGCATTCATTTGTATACAGATTTTGGCCTGGGGCCCGGGGTCTGGGGCTAAATTAGAGCAGCTTTTGGCCTAAGGAAGTCATCAGAGTTTTTGACCTAAGGTGGGCAAAATAGGATGTTACTTCACTGCTGCATATAGGCCTGAATGACTTCTAGGCCATCACGAACCTTTGCCAGCCTTTGTGATAAGACCCAGTTCCTATTCACCTGGTTTAGAAGGTAGGCTATTTATTACTATCAAGTTAAGTTAAGTAGTAGTAGTAGTAAGTTAGTAAGGTATCACTATCAAGTTTGGCATAAAGACGGAACTGAAAAATATGTTTTAAAAAATCTTACCTGAATGGATTCCGCTTGCATTGGCTTTCCTTTTTAATGGAAGAAACAATCTGTAACAATAACAAAAAATAAATGTTATTTTTATTATAGTGCAATAACTAGTTATTCTTACTCGTCCTAAGACAAAAATGCCGCCGGCAATAAAATAACATTGCGCAATAAAAACCCTTCCGTTACGAACGATTTACCGTTTGAATTTTGTTTGAGAACATTTTTCTATTTTATTTATTTAGTTAAGTTTTGACTTCCCGACGGAGATCTTTATTTATTAGTGTCTAACGATAAATAAATACCACACTAATTAATTTGTAAACTCTTTTTCGTGATTTAAGCATGTGTCTATAGAAATAATAACCTACCTATATATTTTATTTTCCAAGAAATTGTGTGTACTGTGAAAGTGATCAAAGTGCAATTTAACTTATTGGATTTCATCATTATTATGTTGTAAGTTTGTTGCTTAAATTATTTAATAATAAATATTTATAACAGCACCATCTATTGATCATAAACTAATTTACGTTGTTCATAAGTTGCTGACTGTTATGGCATGCTATATTGCATTGCCTGCCATCTATGAGCGGGGACATGCATTATTTGCACGCGTGCCTAACTAATGCACTTGCGTTTCTAGTTAGTGTTTCATGAACACGATAGAGGCTGATGGTGATGTTATTATAACGCTGAGTGTACATGGTATTATTTTCACGCTATTTATTTTTATAGCGCTGATGAAGAAATATTTTATTAGCTTAATCTTTATAGTGCCGTGTTGGCTAATGTTTTCTACTGTTGATTCAAAGTAAATGACATTCATCTTCCTTTACTAAAACCGATAAGTATGTGTATTTTTTCACAGTGGTTTGAAAATTAACCTATCTATAAGAAGCATTGAGTAAATAAATCCTTCAATGCCTACACTTAAATATGTAAATAAAAAATGTAGTCGACCGCTAGGCTCTAGGGCCACATGCACAGATAACCAATAGTTCTACGACTAGTGGCTCGAGCGCAGACCGCTCGGTTCACTGCACCGGGAGGTTGCGGGTTTGATTCCCGCCCTTTCGTCAATAATTTGCACTGGTCTGGGTGACAGTGCAAATTACTGAATTACAGTGCCTACCGTATACATAAATTAACGCAGGCGACTGTACATATTACCTATTTCGAATAAATCAATCTTCTACCACTTTGTACAGGGGTAAAAAGAGGACCCGATTGATAACAAAATTGATGCTTTGTTTACATTGATGTAATAAAATAGTTACGACGTGTTGAATAATCGTTTCCAGTTTGAGTGACCATAAATTTGTGTATTTTTAAAGTCACGCAGTTTGGAGTCAATAAAAATTTAACGACTGCGAGGGTGCACAAATGAAATTGTTACGCATTGTATGAGGGCCAGTGGCCATTTTTTGTTTCGCTTTGATAATTACTTAAGACTATTAAGTAGGTAAACTAATAAAATACTTATCAAACTGGTTGGTTCCTAACAAAATAAACAAATGAGAAAATGTTGGCTACGTTCTCACTGTTCACTAGAGCCATGGAAGTTTGTGCCAAGTGATGTTTCCTCGGGACAGAGATTTATGCTTCCTAATAACTTATTTTTCACGTATTCTAATCTCGTGACCTCATTTGACTGGTTACATAAACAACCCATTACACGTTTTACTACCCTCGAGTGAGTTATGTTACTTACGCAATTCGGAACGCGCCCATAAATAGACAAACGCCAAGAAGTTATTCCTAACGTTCCTAAAAGTAATCTATCTCGAGGCCTCACCGCAATATCGGTTTCTGAACGATTAACAGAGGGCGTGCGTGCCCTTCGCTTTTACGACATACTTTTACGACGTCGTAAACTCGGCCGTATAATGCCTATAATCTTTTTCCGCGAGGCTCCGCCCTGTGCTGATAGATGGCGCTAAACACAAAACTTCAAATCACTGTCACCGAACCAAATGTTAAAGTTTTATTGTGTGTTTCGCTAATGTGGTGTGAAATTAATAGGTAATAATGCTTTTATGGGTGCTTGTAGCTTTATAGCGACATAAAGTCCTGGCAGGTGAATGTAGTACCAGTGTATTTGTTTTAAGTTGACCGCAGGTGTGCTGTGCCATCGTTTGGCGGCATTTATAACTTTGTGGCATTATAAAAACGAACGAAACCTACCTAACCTACTGTTAGGTAAATATACTCTACAATTTTACGATGGTTTAAGCACGTTTTATGACAGCATTTCGCGAAAAATGTTTTGTTGTTTTGTTTCAATAGTAACTGCGTACCTAACTAGGTAGATATACTAACATTTAGATACTAAAACGTAATAACAATACCTACCTATTTACAAAGGTATTACTCTTCTTCTTCTTATCGTATGGTTAGTGGCCAACCTGGTGTCAGAGTTTTTCAAGCAGCCCGAAAGCCTCTGATAAGACTTAAAGACTGCTGCCTAGATGACAACAACCGGGACCGACTTTTTACGTACCCTCCGAAGCACGGTGACGCTCAGTTCAAATGGCACTAAATGATCACCCATCTCTGACCGACCTTACCAAGTGTTGCTTAACCTCCGATCGTTTACTGATCAGTGATTACAGCTGGCTATGAACGCTTCTACATACCTAAATATTAGCGGATCAAAGTATAGTTCAAAGTAGATACTTAATAGATTAGATAGTAGGTTAAGATTAGGTAGAGAGAGACTCTACTTATTATATTTTCCTACCTATTTATTTTAATTGTCAATTATTAACAAAATGGGACGCTTCGTGAGATAATCTCCGAAACTCTGTAGACACTGAAAAGGATCTTAGAATACAAAATTAAGGGATGTTTTCCTTAAAGTCGTTTTAACAAAGCAAATAAGCTCGGAGACTCCCCGGGCAAATGTCGCACTATGCCAAGCAATTATAACAATTTGGCAAATAGTTGAAAAGGGCTATAATGCCGCGCAAACTCTCGCCCATTTAAACAAATGAACATAAAAGACTCTTAGTGTTACGTCTAGGAAACGTCTGTTTTGCGATGTAGCCACTAACGATTATTGTAACGACGTGAGCAAACGTAATAAAATTTTCTGAATTTATAATTTTTGTTCTAGGGTATTATAAACCTACCTCAGTAAATTATATCGACAGACTAACACACCAAGTGTATGGTCCCAAACTAACTAACGCTTGTACGCTGTACGCTTGGGGGCGATCCCAGTGTCACAGCCCCGGGCAAATTACGAAAAGGCCGAATCCAAAATTTGGCTCTAACATGGAAACATTTTGGTATTACTGATACGTCTCATGTCATGGTGAATAATACATAAGTAATTACGAGTGGGATAATAGATGTGTGAAATTCGCTGCATGTCGCGGTGCGCTGAGCATAAGTGCGATATCAACAGCAACCATTGTTGCGCCACCAGTGGGTGATTCGGTAGCCGACACCGAATTGGTTGCGGTACCAAGCGGATACCAGGTGCGATATCCTCCATACAGCTCTATACATTTTGTTGGTGGAGCAACTGGTTGCGCAACCATGGTTGCCTCGTGCGATAAAGCCCTAAGTCTCTTGACTCACGTTTATAACATTTTACTAGACACAAAAATAATCCGAGCATTTAAAATGATCATAAACTGAAGCGAAAATGAACTAACCACTGATGCAATAGCACTTTGCACACGAAATGCGCCAACATTTCATCCACGCCTATAATTCCTAACTTACAACTCACCGTCTAGACTAAAACTATCTCTCGATTACCCTCAATTACCTTCACAATCGGACATCTCGCTCCAACATCGTGGATATGAAGAGGATGGCTAGTGGAAGGGTGGCGGCGAATCCTGCCGATTTTCCATGCAATTGAATGAAATACGTTATGGTGTGTTGACGTCATAGTAAGATTTTTATCGAGGTACATATTGAATGTTTTGTAATCTAAGTTCGATGCCTGACAAATTAAATATAATTAAATATATCGGTGGGAGAGCCAAGCTGTACCCAATTGACTGCTGCTCATATACGGGCTGGCTCGACCGGGTAGTACCACCCTCTCACAGGAGATCGGCGTAAAGTAGCTATTACTGCGTTTCGTACGATGGGTGAGAGAGCCGGAAGTCGCACCAGCCAGTTATTAATACTTTAAGTACTTATCAGCTACTTACCAACATACCTAGTACCTACCTGTTCAGTTCTCAAACTGAATTAGAAGGAGACATTTCTGAAACATCTCGAATTAATTTTGTTCTGAAAAATGCTTTGAAAAGTAAATGGATTATTTTCAGTTTTGAGGGTTACAATGCTAGTGTCTTCATAATATAGTAGATGAAACCCATGTCCGCCAAACATAACGACAGGTACCAACTCAAACGAAAACTCGTTGACATCACTTCATCAGTTCTGGAGCGACAGTGTTACAGAGAGGCAGAAGGGTCGAACTTACAACACCCTTATACGGTGTGTTAAGGGTTAAAAATTAAAGATCATGTTGCGATGTACTGAACATCCGTGGTTCTGCATTTTTGTGGTTTTGGAGGAACCTGATTCTTTAATGAATAGGAACTATTATTCCGTGTTATCTCACCTATTTAATACTAGATAGATTAACCTACCTAGGTAATTGCATTACCAATCCACCGTTCATTAACCACTTACCCATATTATACCGTTAACTTAAACGTAACCTAACATATTCAATTTAACTTTACGACCAACCTAACAACATACAACATATACTTGCGTAGAGTTGTTAAACTCGAAACTGTAATGTTTTCGCACCGTCATCTCGTAAAATTTTATTAAAATTAAAACAAAAAGCATTTGATAGCGGAGCTGAAGCCCACGGGAGGACGAGGTGGTGAAATTTTCAGTAATGGCCGCCGTTATACCAACGTCGTTTACCGGCGCGGGCGTTGCCATTATCGCGGTATTAATACAACGGTTATATGGTACGGTATGGGGTTTTGTTGTGTTTATTGGTAGGTGAACATATTTGAGGAGTACCTATTAGGTAACGGAGAGAAACATGTCTACGTTCATAGAAATAAAGGTATGAAATTACTAGGCAGGAATGTATTTAATCGTCCTTCGTGTCTAGAAAGATGCCGATATCACCTGAACGGAATAATGAGTATGGAACTTTACAATGTTCTAGCTCGATGAAGTGCCAGTTACCTATCTATGATTCTTTGTCCTAATGAGCGTAGTAAGCACTTATCTCAAGATAGGATGCTGTTTAATGTTAAGAAACTTGCATTCTTGAATCTGGGTTGACCTATATTAGTAAACCTCAAGCAGATAATTCACGAAACGAATCTATCTAGGTTAAGCACAGTGGAAAGTTTTGATTAAAATAATTCGATACCATTAGGTGAACCTGTTTTATCTGAAGTTCTAAATAAGCAGTGTACACAGGTGTTAAATCAAAATCAACTAAGAAGTAACACACAAAATTCAAAAAAGCAAGATTGTAGGAATCGTAATGTCATAATCTTCAAACACGCAATAGATTACATTTTACAGAAAATTTGTAGGCAGGTAATAGGTACCGTTATCAGATATACCTAATATAGTAGGTACTTAAAGTTTATTAGAACATGGTAAACCTTCTTCTAATTGTAGTGTGACTCCACTACTGAAGATTGGCAGTTAGCTCCTTGAATTTAAGTTTTTTATAGAGCGAGTCTATACAGCTCTACAACCGTGTTGATGCTAGTCCACTGTTACCGAGCCTAGACATCTTTTGTTTATCGGGTACTTTCCCCATCAATCGTTTGCAGTAGCTGGTAATTCTCATTTCGTAAACCGTGTCCAAGGTAGGCGCCTTTTCATTGTTTTATTGTTCGAATAAGATCCAGATTCTTGCCTATGCGCTCTAAAACTTGTGTATTGGGAACTTTATCCGCCCAACTTATACAAAACATGCGGCGATATGGCCACATCTCAAATGCTTCCTATTTTTTCGGAGCTCTACTTATATGGTCCATGCTTTGCAACTGTATTACAGCACTAATATCTAAGCTGAAGGAAGCACTAGTGTAAATTTCTGACGACTTTATATTTTGTATTCCAGAGCTTATCCATTCAGCCCATTTAAGCCTATCAGCCGAACAATGAGGCCGGGGTGCTGAAAAGCGCTAGCCTTGGAATTTTCAGGCAATTTAATTCGACGAAAAACCCTTAGCTGATATTTTTTTCCAATTAGAGGGAGGAAAGAGTCGTTTGTGTCGGTATAGGCTTTTGATGTAAGTGCACATTTTCTAATAAGTTAAAGTGATTTCTAAGTTTATAGCCTCTATTTATATGTATATAAGCTTCTTAATTAATTACGTATTGTTCTCATGAGAATAGAGCTTTTCCTTAAAGTGAAATGGAAGATATATTAATTAGAACAAAACCTTTTGTGCCACATTTTGAAAGTATGTGGTTAATATCTTTTAATTACAATAATTCGTCATTAAAATGAGTAATACAGGCAATATTATTATATTAATTAAGATCATAGATAATCCGTCAACGAGTTATTATTAGATTATACTATCCAAAGATTCGAATAAATTCTGTATTTTGTCAGCTGACAGCTAATTTTAGCTATTATGCTAATCAAAAGCAATTTAAATAGTATAATTAACAAAAAGGAGGCATTTAAAATAGTTAATTATCTTAAACATCATTAACGACTCCTCCAATTTGCATTCAAAATGTGCGATCACGTACTCGTAGCGCCTACACAAACACCTCTTACTCGGCTAAGAACAGTCCGAACGCGCCATTATTTTAATACCCTTATCAAAAAACAAGGCACATTACAAAATGGCCGCCATTTTCATGAGTTCGCGCGGGAAAATGCTCGTGAGCCAGCCTGGAAAATTATAACAAAAGGCATCAACCGCTATCTTTCTAATTATAGTAAATCACCTTGCTACGGGCGAGATAAGACTGTACACATTTTATTTGTAAATGTCGTATGTGGATGAGGAAAACAGCCACTTCCGACCTTCCGGTTTCACGCTGGGGCATTTCTCTAGTAACTTGTGTTAAAAGGGCGTAAGTTCAAAAACTCTGAAAGTGAGTTAAGGCATTTCATTGTGAGGAGGAATTGGGAGTGTTTTGGGGGTTGAAATGGCGTTTGTTTGGAGTAACATGGTATTGTTATACGACGTTTCGGCGTGGAGCGGTGAACTCGTTCGATGAACGGACCCTCTCGCCTAGTACAATCGTATCGAGAAGTATCGCATATTGTATTCCGTGGCGATAACTGGGAAGTTGGAAAAATCAGGGAATGGAAAATGTTGGGAAAATCATTTTAAAGTGGGCGACAGTTCCTTTATATTTTGGTCGATTCGGGACAGTGTGCCACCTAGAATAATGGGTAATAACTACCTATTATTAGCTACTTAGGCAGTTACATTAATAATAGCACAAGAAAAAAGCTTGGGTGACGAAATTATGAATTTTTATGTGTCTATTGTGTGAGGTAAGGAAATGGTCTAGACTATTTCCTAGCCATTGTAATGTGGGCAGTTATGTTCATAATTTACAAATAAATTATGCTTACATTGTAGGTTATTTTATAGATACCTATTTAGATAGGTCCTAAATAGAGCCCAAATTCGTAAAATTTACTTACTACCTTAAAAATGTAGTGTTAGAAAAAGGCCTTCACGGTACATTAACGAAATAGTTTTCCTATTAACTGTCCATAGTGCTGACTTGTTTCAGAGATATGGGGCGTTGCATTTCACCCCGCAACAACCCCACCTGTGCATTCACCCTACGCACACATTTACATAACGCCAGCATACCATGGCCTCCCCGTCCCCTCGCCTGCGTAATGAAAGAGACGAAAAAAGAGAGTTGAGATGTTTCGTCCAAGATCAAAATGAAATGGACTAAGGTAGCAAGGGAAGGAGCGTTTGAGGTGGCTTACTTGCTACCAAAAATACTGTTTTCTCGCTGTGAAAAGCATAAACGTAAAAGTATAGTTCGCGACAGGTCGAGATGACATTCGGGTTATGAGCTTATTGCAGAATAAAATCCGAATCAAAATTAGCAGGACCCGATAAACATTTAAAATCGCCCACAAAATTATTAAATTAAATTATTTAGTTGCGTTGCGGGTCCTGGTAATTTTGATTCGGATTTTATTCTGCAAAAAGCTCATAACCCGAATGTCATTTCGACCTGTCAAGAACTATAGGTATCCCTTATTATTATAATAGTCAAGCTTTAGCAGAGATTATTATTATAAGCGTAGGTTATTAAATTAAGAGTACTTTATGAAGAAGTTGTTCCATCGCTCTGTAAAACCACTGAATAATCTAGATGTGTCGCCGAGATCATCATATAAAATAATATCATGCTTATTTTAATACGTCCTGACATCTAGCGAATTAAATTCAGTATTTCAACCTATTTGACTTATTTATTATGAAAAGTCTGACATACTTATATTACTAAGAAGTGCAATGTATGATGCTATTACGCTAAGATATGACTTGAGTTAAATGCAATAAAGTCTGGATTTAATGAAGCAAACGTATTAGATTAACAAATTAATATTCAAACGAAGATGCAACATTAATTGATACAACTATTCAAATGTAGAGCAGCGAAATCTCTACTATATAACAAGTAATGTAACGAATGCAGCGACTGTAGAGCCAAGAGACATCGAGAGAGCTCTTAAAATCTCCCTTGGTACCTACTATTGAAATTGTTTTATAAGGTTGGGGATTACAAAGGAGAAACACTAAGTAGAGCCAAACTATTATACAAAGACGTTATTAAAACTTACCGAGTAACGATATGAGACGTAAATCTTTCCTTCCCAATCGCTAAAGGTGGTAGGTACTCTTGATAGAGTGGTGGGAGTCTTTATGTCAGGGCTGCTTTCCCATCTCTACCTCTTTTCTCATCACTGTCGTTTCTGTAGAGCATATCTAGGTAATATTTTAAGTATATATATGGTGTATAAGTACTATACATCAATGTTAGTATCTGAGTAAACCAATGCGAAATCGTTAATTAACTAAACCCATATAACTGCTAATTAAAGGAACTTATTACATTAAAACATTTAAGTACATACTTAAATCCATATTACACTAATCATTAAGTAACTTACTTTCCGTTTTGAGGTCGAGTGTATTGCAAGTCGACTTGCAAGCATCAAACGCTGCCGCCGAATTCACACAGAGCCGGTCGCAACAAAAACGAGCTACCCGTAACTTGTACAAGGACAGTTAACTGCGCAAGTAACGTCCAATATTGCGCCCGGCTGTGGCTCCAAAGACCATCCACCACGTAGGTAATACGATCCAATTAACAGCTTACAATTCAAAGACAATACCAAGAAAGAGGGAGACACGTGACTGTCCCAAAGAATTTGTCCTTATACGGAGTCCAGTTGAAAACATGTCGGTATCGCTAATACGGCTCTCCTGATGAATAATAGCCTACTAATTTGATAAATGTGAAAGGCAGTGTGTGTGTGTGTGTGTGTGTGTGTGTGTGTGTGTGTGTGTGTGTGTGTGTGCGTGTGTGTGTGTGTGTGTGTGTGCGTGTGATGATGCGGATGAAGCCGCGGGTCACAGCAAGTATTTAATAAGTTAATTGTCGAATTGGGTGTGTGTGTCAATTTTGCTGCATGTAGTGGTGCGCTGAGCACAACTTTAGTGATTGCGGATGTTAAACGGTACCATATCTGCTAAATATACGCCAAAGTTACAATTTATGTGTGAACATAACGCACAGTGGGCCGTGGGATACATTTGTTTTTATTAACGACCGTGAGATGGTCCGAGCACTGATTTTGTTGCTTTTAATTAAATCAATTAAAAAATCATTGAAAAATATGGGTAACGAAAATACAATCACGGTGTTTTGAATCGTCCAGCTTTTCGATTTTTATCGCCTATCCGCTAGGATAACTTCACCCAGCAGTGCATAAACTGAGTGGAACTCCTAAAATTATTACGACCATCTCAATAGGAAAAGGACAATTCGACCGTTTCTTTCAATATTCCTGTATTTTCCCTCGGAAAACGTAATTGAGCGAGGACAGTAATATTACATTTTGTTATATAATAACGATTTTCCTTCCCGATGGCAATTCGTCGTTATTGGACGTAAAGTAAGAACGAACGGTGGCTTCACTCGAAACGAACATAGGTAATAATAATATAGTTATCGTTATACCTTCCTTTAACCTAAGCCTCGTATCAGGGGCGCCGATTCCGTGCAGTCACAACCGTTTCGCGTTTTACGACTTCCATTGCGTGTGTAAAGGGAGTAGACGCGATTAAACAGCGTAGAATGGGTTCAATAGATGAGAATTGCAGCTATGCGGTGAATGGACGCGTTCGGGGAACGAGAGGTAGGATTGTACGCTCCGACCTGCCTTCTATCTGCAAAATCAATGTGGCTATTAGCAAGTTTTCGCGCAGTCGCAAAACGTTCGCGAAACGCTACCGGTCAGAAGTTACCACCGCTCGCATCGACTTTCTATGCAGATGCTGCGATTTACAAATTATGTGTGGTAAAATATCGATGCCAAAGATGTAGTTATATATGTATATGCAGTTCATCTTTTATTAATTTTTATCGTTTCTGAATTCAAATTTTTGATAAATGGAATTATTTTATTGGCTTAACTGTGTCACCTAGTATGTTTTGCATACGATGAAAATATCAATAATAATAACGTACCTGCTACGTACGAGACACCGCGAGTTCGCCGATAAAAATGCTAATGCTAATACATACCTACAACAGCACGATATAGAAATCCTTTCTTTTTTGGGAACAAAAAATATGTGAAAAGTTTTTTGCTTTGCTCTGAATACTTGGCAAAGGAAGGCGGAACTTTCAAACGTTGTATAAATTAAAAAATTTTCAAATTGCACAATTGTTACAATTGCTGTTGATAAAGGTCACATAACATTTAATAGGTACAAACTCGTCGATTATTATTAACATAAATGAATCAAATTCGAAATTAAGGTTGTCCATGACTAATTTATTGAATATAGCAATATTATAAATTAAATCTATGAATATAATGTTTGCATTTGACATTAACAGCTATAATAGAGTTTCTTAAATTGCGTTCTAATATGCTATAGAGACGATTTCTGTAATTTAAAGCATTGGATTATCCTTCTTAATAACATCATTTTGTTAGAGTCCTATAGTATATTGATTAATATTGCACTTTTGATTAAAATTCATATTTAAAGTATTCAACGCGAACTTCTTCCGGCTCTATATAACGATTCAATGTAATAAATTAAGTTAATAACAATGCACAATTAATTAACCTTTACCTATTAATAAAAAAATAATATGTGAAACTTTGAATTTAAGCTTCAGCTAAGAATTTTATAGGGGATTCGTATAAGATGTTTATGCTCAAGTTAGAAATAGCTTTGTTAAGAGAAGAGTATGCTACGCTGCTAAAGGTATTCCAGTTCTATTCTCTGCCAAAAAGGAGTAGACATTTTCCTGAAATGATTAAGTTTCAAATGAACAAGAAACTATACTAAAACCAAATTCCACATAGAATGTTTATGTGCTAACCTTTTTTTAGGATTTTATTTGTTTTTCTACTTAATATTGTAATTAAGTAACCCTTTTCTGGGTTAAAATTTTCTTTTATAGCATTTTTTGAAACGTACAAATGTATTATCTAACAAATACAGCTAATAACAAGACTTAAAATTGCATTCAATTTTGGCTTTACTTATAAGATAACCATTCCAATATATACTCTCGGGCTATCAATATAAACAACTTTACAAATCCAGTAATATTTCTAACGTGTCTTCAAAATAATAACTCGTTCTTCTGATGGGGCAAATACACTCTCGCGAGTACGCCTCGTGGAGGCCCTCGCGTGAGCCGCGCCAACGGAGGCTACACGAGTGCTGCCTATCCACACTCTCGTTTTATTCAGTGACAGAGTTGGGCACTAATTATTGATTAAATTTTCAATCAATTAAACTTTTAATCGTAATTGTTGCACTCTGCAATTAATTTATTTAGATTAAAGTACATTAATTGTGAGGTTCAATTAAAATCAATTGCAATTTTTTTTTTTAACTGTGAAAAAATCTATTACAACTAACAATTATTAGCCTCGTACAATAGGTACATGTACACAGATATCTATTTAGGTGGATGCATGTATAGATAAATAGGCATATAGAATTAGATACTACTTCGGTGAATGCGTGTTTAGGTAGGTAGGTATATAGAGCCAGAATCCCAAATCCCCCCCTAGTCTTCCTCTACCCCCTCAACCCTATTTCTATTCCCCCCCTCCACGTAAATAAAAATTGTTAATTGGGAGAATTACAATTAATTAATTGTTAATTGTAAAAAATACAATTAATTAATTTTTAATTGTAAAAATACAATTAATAAAATTTTAATTGTAAAAAATACAATTAATTAATTGTTAATTGTAAAAATACAATTAATTAATTATTAATTGTAAAAAATGCAATTAATTAATTGTTAATTGTAAAAATACAATTAATCAATTGTTAATTGGGAATTCTGGAAGTCATAATTACAATTAATTAATTGGAAATTGGAAATTCTGGAAGTCACAATTACAATTAACTAATTGTGACTTCCAAAAATTAACAATTATTAATTGTAAATTTTTAATTGTTCTGAAATTTAATTTTCCCAACACTTGGTTCGCCCGCCTCCCGCCACGCGTCCTTTGACTCCGGTCAAAAAAACCGACACGGAGCGGAGCACGCCGGAGGCGAGGCGAGACATACAAGAGGAGGCGAGCGCGCAATCTACACTCTCGTGCTCGCGTCGCCTCCTCATGCCTCCTAGAGAGTCTGTAGCCGCGGTGAAATGTGAGCCATTCTGCAAAAACACTTTAAGGTCAGTGGGAAGGTTTAAAGTGGTATTACTGAGAATGTGTCGGTATAAGGGTGCGTTTCGATTGAAGCGGAGCGGGGCGGAGCGGGGCCGAGCGGACCGTGAATTGACCAATCACAGTGCTCGAAATCTCCACTCCGCATCAGTGGAAACAGTGTAAGCGGGGCGGAGCGGAGATGAGTGGACTTTCGAATAAAACAAATGAACACGCGGCCCCGAGCCGGACAGAGCGGAGTCGAGCAGGCTGTGGTGCCGAGTGGTGGGCACGAAGCGGAGCGGAGCTGGGCGGAGCGGGGCGGGGCGGGGCTAGGCGGAGCGGAGTGGAGCTGGGCTGGGCGGAGCGGAGATGAGTGGACTTTCGAATAAAACAAATGACCACGCGGCCTCGAGCCGGACAGAGCGGAGTCGAGCAGGCTGTGGTGCCGAGTGGTGGGCACGAAGCGGAGCTGTACGGAGCTGAGCGGAGCAGAGTGGAGAAAAGAGGAGCAGAGCGGAGCAGAGCGGAGCTGAGCGGAGCTGAGCGGAGCAGAGCGGAGCTGAGCGGAGCTGAGCGGAGCAGAGCGGAGCTGAGCGGACTTTCGAATACAATATATGAACACGCTGCCCCGCTCCACCCCGCTCCGCTTCGCCGCGTTCCGCCCCGCTCCGCTTCAATGGAAACATTTGCCACTTCTCACTGCTATTCTCCGCTCCACTCCGCCCAGCACCGCTCCGCTCCACCCCGCTCAACCCCGCTCCGCCCCGCTCCACTTCAATGAAAACATTTGCCACTTTTCACTGCTCTTCTCCGCTCCACTCCGCCTAGCACCATTCCGCTCCACCCCGCTCAACCCCGCTCCGCCCCGCTCCACTTCAATGAAAACATTTGCCACTTTTCACTGCTCTTCTCCGCTCCACTCCGCCCAGCTCCGCCCCGCTCCGCCCCGCTCCGCCCCACTCCGCTCCGCTCCGCTCCGCCCCGCACCGCTTCAATGGAAACAGTTGCCACTTTTCACTGCTCTTCTCCGCCCCGCTCCGCCCCGCTCCGCTTCAATGGAAACGCAGCCTAAGAATATAGGTAGCTGAGTCCCGGACCGGGAGGATGTGGATAAGCGGCGTATAAATCGATACTGCAGGGCGGTGTTTGGAGGTCTTTCACTGAGGAAATGTTCCCAATACTTTCACTTTGAAAGTGCGGCAGAATGTTGGTTATCATGTCACATAAAAATCTCTAGGCATTGATTAAGTATCATACAAATAAGGTAATAAATTAACATTTTATCAAATGTACATTTTATTAATTGGAACACAGCCAATCTGTAACAAAAAAAGTATACGTTACAAAGAAGTTATGTCCGTACTTGTTCTGAAAAAATGCGTAGTATAGCTATAGAAGTTTAATTTTATAAAGGGGGCTTGTCTTTCAATAAAATACATCGAGATTTTTGTTATTCATTAGGTTTGCGCCCGGTAGGATTTTCACACAAACTTTCATCCACTATTGTTTAGTGGGATTTCAAAAACCTTTTTAAAGTTTCAAATTGCTCACCTACCTTAGATATAAGAAATTTCTATGCAAAGTGTCATGCTTCTAGACCGGTTTAGGCTGTGTGCTTGCAGGAAAACATTGTTATTAAGTAGATACCTATTTAATTAACTAAACAGAGAAACGTATATAGTGGAAAAAATTGAGTAACATACAAGTTACTAATTAGATATTTCCTCAGTGCAATATAACTGCGAATAAAACTAATTAGCTAGAAAGAACCGCACAAGAAACGGGAAAATTTTCTTATTAACCAAATAACAGGACTAACGTTGTTAACGGAAAATAAAAATAATGGGCCACGCTACCGACTGAATGTGTATTAGGCAATTGAGGATATTACGAATAACGTAACTGCTAATTCTTCGTACTGGTGTAGTAGAAATTAGTTTTGTTTCGGTAATAAAATAATACCTAATGAAAATTGTATTGGGTAAGTACAAAATAGATTTTTCCACAAAAATGTGACACTCAAGTTTTCAGAAATCACAATACTTATAAACTTATACGCAAGCTGGCGAAATTCAATATAGCAAACATTTTTTTATGAAATGAACATCTCCTGTTATGGCGGCTATGCAATACTCGAAGTAATGAAGAGCGCCGGGACCTTGCAAACCGGGCTTATTAACGCCACTTCTTAATTTAGAAGGATTATATCCGCCGCCATGTTGATAGTGGCCCGTTTCATACACTGCGAATCATAGAATTCATAGATTAGTATAGGAGATACTCTTGTAACTTAGTGCCTAGTTATATTCTCTTTACCAACGAATTTATAGTATGTCGATGCTCTTTACTTATACGGATAACTTTCCATCCATCCGTACCCAGACTCCAAACGTCCGTACTAGGTAATTTATACACTCTGTGTTCGAAACGAAACAATTTCCCCAATTGAATAAAACAAAAAAAAAAGAATAAAAGGATTGAGTTTTCTACAGTATCCGGAATAGTTTGCAAGCGGATAGCAATCGCTATGTATTTGGAGGCACTCATTCCGTGTCATAGAAAGAGCCAAGCAATCAGACTGTTGTTATATGTCTTTGAATGCTATTAATTATTATTGTTCACCATTTAATAGATAGTTTAGTAGAAAATAACGATTATTGCCAATGAAAATATGGTTGTATAAAATTATTACAAAATACGGCTGTCACTTCTGATGACTGATGTTAATGTTTATTAGATTTTTTATCATTCTAAACGGCTTCACTTGACTGAATTTAGTAATCTAAATTTAGAAGCATCTGAATGTTTTAACCATCCTTGCTTCTGAATAGCTTGCTGAATGCGATTATACTTGACTAAATTCAGATACGACTAAATTAAGATGACTAAATTCAGCCGAGTGAAATAAGCCCTTAAGTATTGTTAAATAATATACGATAAGAAAAAAGCATTTAAAGCATTATCACCAAAACGGAGTTAGTTAATAAGTAAAGGTAAGTAAGGGACATAAGAAAGAAGTAAGGTTTATGGGCCTTACTGAAATTGTAATTTTTATCCATAGCAATAGCAATAAGTATGATTAATCTGATACGTATTAGGCCCTGGGGATGCAGAACGGGAGCGTTAGACCATGAAATTGGCCCAGGCCAGTTCGTGATAGCGACGTATCGGCACTTAATGGCCGACCAGTCGATAGGATTTCGACTGTTTTCATACATATCCTAACTTAATCCTAACTTTATTGTATGTATGTAACGTAGCTATATAGCTTCAATGATGTATACTTTGATCATATTCCACATATGTTTTTATTTTGTATTGCACAATTACTCCCAAATTTATAGAAAGTTACGATCGACTTGCAATAGCATTACAAATCACTTTTGTGATTAGAAATGCTTTTGAGATCCGTTGTAAACCGGCTAAATTCTCTATAAATTTGGGGGTGACCATTTATCAGTTGACACATACCTAGATGAACACCGAACTTTTAAAATCAATACGTAAAGTTGTGCTTACCTTTAAAAAATATCAAAATCGGTTCATCCGTTTCGGAGATACGATGCCACAGACAGACACTCAGATACACACGTTAAACTTATAACACCCCTCTGTTTGCGTCAGGGGTTAAAATAAAATACATTGTAATAAGGAAACAAAGAATAAAGAGGCAATGTTAAATTTTGTTTAATAATAAATCAGCGTTATCTTCTTTTTACAACTCACTCAACTATAGCAGATTATCGTATCTCACTAGTTACCCTTTAAAATCCAACTCAACTGAACTTACAATGTGTAACAAAGTAATCATTACCTAACCAGGCAATACCAATCACTATCGATTGATCTATTACGTAATAGCAACACTCCTATAAAAGCTAATCTTATAGCAACCGAATTTGTTTTGGTCGTAACAAGCTATTTTAGCGAGCTTTAATAGCCATTCTAATTTGCTACGTTCGCTCCCTCAGATACCAGGCGCCATTAAGGTAATGTCAAAAGATAGCACTCGAAAAAAACTATCAACAAAAACTAAAAAGGCGAAGTATCAGATGAAAGGTCGGTGTAAAAAAATTGTTTAGTTTGTTAAGACGAAAATCGCTTGGAATTCCATGCGCGCGACTACACTTTTTGTACTACAGAATGAGTGTTACCGTAAGCGATTTTCGTTCCAATGTAGATCGGTCCCACCTATTGTGAATTCCGTAGGTCTGAAATTTATTTGACAGCGCCAGTGTCTGTGGAGAATGGAAAATGGCGGAATGGCAGAATACATTATGGACATAACTCATGGTTTGTTTTCGGCGGGGATCCGACAAACGTTATTGGTATTAAGGGTCATTTAGCTATTAGGGATAGGTAGTGTTTTTTCGTGCTTATTGATATATGAGACAGCGAGTGTGGTATGGAGTCGCCGACAGAGGGTTAGTTACGGTGGGAAATTAATTTTGTCTTAACTACCGTGACGCCGCGTCGGTGACAATTTGAAAAAATACTGTGCTGATTTTCATAAAATTACCTGAAGAAATGAAGGTCGAAAACTCACCAATATTATGTTGTAGGTCCACTTAAAGATGTGAAACGAACATTAGTATAAAAATAACTCGCATACGTATCGTACTTACCTAAATAGTACATAGGTAGGTAGGTTACTGTTGGACATAGATAGGCCTCCCCCCCAAGGTTTTTTAGGTTACTTATATTATATAGGTGTCCCAAAAAACGGTTCCACAGGAATTCCAGAGAGGTATAGAGAGTACGCATAGAGAAACCTGAATCACCCCCATGTAGACTACATGGAAAACGACATGTTGTAGTTTTCCAGTTATTTTTATGTAGGTAATAGAAATTATGGGACACACATACCCATATGGTGGTATGGAGTATGTAAGTAGGTATGTCTTGCAAAGTCTCCAACAATTGTGGTTTGATTTGAAACTACTGCGTCCTAAAAATATTTGAAACCCATTTTTTTATAAAACTACAAAAAATCCCAGAACATTCACAGAGTTATTCGAACTTGCCACAATTTTTTGGACAACCTGTATATTTGTATACAACCCACCTATTATTTATATTACCACACACTGCGAAGGTACATAGGTATAATACCTACGAGTACCTAACACCAAAATATTAAGAATTAGATATAAGTAGGTATTATGTAAAAAAGTATAGGTAACTAGGTAAAGCTTTTAAAGTAACATGCTCAGGTAGGTGAGCTGTATCTATCTTTTCAGTTTAGTCAGACCTGCCTTGTCTTGTACATAATTTATTTAGTGAAACATACGATATCTTGGCCTACAAATTTTATTCTGCAGATAAAGTTTTTTCAGACCCAAGGACAATCTAATTTGCTTTATTTCCCTAGGTTCCTATTTAATCAAGAAATAACAACCCTTTTTATTTAAAATAGATAGACTTTTAAGGTACACTTGTACTCAACATATAATAGGAGCAGAATAAAACTGGTACCATAACATATACCATATAGAGATGGTACTGAATCAAAATCGCCTCAAAATAATGTAATGATAAGACTTTACCACGTGTTTGGAATGTCATGTCTTATTCAATACGAAAAGTACATAGCTTCTCTGCTGACCGGAGATATGACAGTTTTTTAAGTTCATAATTTAAGCTTGAGATATCTCTATTTGCGTTCCCTTGGGTACACCTTAGACATATCTTTAGAGAGATTTATATTCGATTTATATTCTTTAGAGAGATTTATAACCTACCTATCCCTCGGAATTAGGTAATAGTCAGTTCCTGTATACACAGCGTCACCATCTGTCACGTTGGGTTCTGACTATCTGGTGAAACGTGGGCTTTGAGTTGTCTTAATACCTCCACAATGTGGTGGTGTATGGTCACTCAAGCCTCTGACTAACCCCGAATGGGGATAAAAGCCTTGACGTTATATATAGATTTATATTCGATTCTGTAATATTCGTTTATGTACCTATACCATCCCTTTTTTGCTTCTACCGTAGTAGATATCGGGATAGAGTATATATCTACGCATGTGAACGATGAGCAAAAAGTTTCCTAAGTAATGAAAGGTTGGGTATCTAAAACAACAAAAATCAAATAGCCATAATTTTATTAACTCTTTATTCTCTTGAATTTTTGAAATTAATATTACAATATTGAATGCGGGCTTCATATACAATCACCCAACTATTTGCTTATATACCACGACACAGTCACGTTGGTGCGTACCGTCAGACCACACTTGACCACGCTAGCTCACACCGCACGGTTCAAGTGATGTTGGACATTGCACAATATTTAACGACGTCCACTCAAATAAGGTCCCTGCGTAACATCTGCAGTAAACTCACAACCAATGTCGCAAAGACCAAATAAACTTGAACGTAACAACACAGGAAATTGTTCAGCGCTAGGTGTCTCGATAACGTGGTCAAATACCTCAGGCATACACATCTCAATACATAAATACATAACGTAAAACAAAAAAATATAAACAGAAAAATAATGCGCCACATAAAACTTCCACGACTATTTACAATTACTTAACTTTTTAAGACGTTTTTAATTACTATATTCAAAAATATAGATATAGGTACATAGATACATAGCTACATTTATATTAAAGATAAAAATTGATCGTTTAGGACAATAATAACTAATAGAAAAGAAGTCTTGTTATCTTTTAAAAAGTTAAAAGTAACGATTGAGAAGGGAACATAACGTGGACAACGAAACAGATAATAATAACTTTAAAACAGTTCACCAAAAATAAGTTTGAAACATGAAAAATGTAACAGAGATGAAAATGATTTACTTATAAACTTACATGAGAGGTACTTTAATTAATAATAATATTGATATAATACATCCCTGATTTAATTTGGTTTGGTCCCCTAGGTATTTCCCAGTTGTCGAAAAGTTTCCGATTTGGATAGCAGTCTATTTTTTGTTCTTTCGAAGCAAATTCCAATAAACGGAATCCGAGTCTGATGCTATTCCGGAAATGTGTTCGATGTGTCGGAAATTTAAGGAGAAAAAAATGTTTACTATCAGGAATCGGAAACTTTCCGTTAACTGTGAAGGTCAACAATTCTGCTGATTCATAAATTAAACTGGACTGAATTTAACTATTTCCGTCCTTTTCATGACCGTGATAATATTTCGATATATGTCATTAGTTTAGCCGTGATTGATAGATGGCAACAGAATTGACATAACTATTGGTCAAATTACAGCTATTGTTATATTAAAACAAAGAGTTTAGTTAAACCGGCCGCACATGATTATAATTTTTGTGCCAGAGATTTTGAGGACGACTTTATGCAGACCACACAAAGCACGCGACTGTTCCGACAAGTTTTTTATAGTTTTCGGGGTGAAGTATAAAACATTAGTACTGAGTTCCTCTGACCGAAAGTTTCTGACAATATGCGGCCGGCCTTAATCATCACCTCCCGATGCAAACGAATGACAGCTATTATGAAAATCGGCCTTTTCTTATGATTTAACATGTGCTAGAGAACTTTGACCAATAGTCACCTTTTTCAGGAACGAAACCAATTTAAATTCAATGTATAATGTTCGGTTAGGTATATTACCTACAGTCTACAAAACACTAGCTATATGGCAAGACAGCATTATGGATGGAGGACAAATAATAATCTATTTAGCAAATTGTTCATTGTTTCACTGAGAATTACAGTTCTTTACGACGCAGAAACAATAAAGAGTACCTGACATAAATCATTGGACGTACATACCTACACACAAGTATCGTTACTATGTTACAAAGATTTACCTATTGTTACACGCGAAACTTAATGGTCACAGAAGCCGCCAGCTTCGAAAACGGTATTAGCACGGTCCCAAACATATTTCAAATGGAACAAAAACAACTATCTAAGCTTTAAAATGCAGAAATAACAATTTAATTCGTATACACACATTGTGTAGTTATCAACATTTCAGTTTTCAGTGTGTACGTCCCGTTTTCGTCCAAGCTTTTATCATTCACCTTCCAAAATGACGATCTACGAACGATTACTAAATAATTTTAAGCGTTTTTAATTCAATTACTAACCATCGGATGCACGCTTAACTTTTATTACAAGTTTCTACGATATTTTTATAACTATGCGTTTTATAATTTATAAAGCCTACTTAAATCGAAGTTACTTAAGTACATTTTGTTCGATTTTTCATTCTCGATTTCTTTAAATATATATTTAAAAATAAGATGGGATAAAGTTATATTACTAACAACCTTATTATGTACGTATTCTTAAGGGGACTATGGCTTTTAATGAAATATTTTGAGTTGACAGTTATTGCACGTGTAGTAAGGTTCATTTCATGAAAACTAATTAAAATATCTGAAGGTCATACGACATCCATTGCTTTGTATGAGAGTGATATTCTGAATATGGAAGTTTTTAACAGTCAATGAAGTCGCCGCGATAGGACCGTTTAAACAAAATATTTTTTATTATTATAATTGCTACTCATTTAAAATAGTAGTAGCAATTATAATGAACATAATTTCACAGTTTTATTGCCTGTTATTTACTATTTAAAGACCCATTTCCATCAGGATTTTCATTTAATAGCGTTTATAAATGAATATCGCATAAATATTAAGGTGCATTTTTTATGTTGCAGCATTCTGTCAATGCTGGCGCGATTATATATGATGGAATTAATCATAAAACTCGTTTATTATTCTTTAGATTCATTTTTGATGGCCATATATTGAATTATGTTAGATATTATATGTGTTTTCCTCATTTAATATTATCTACCGACGACTTAAATGTCTCCTAATGATATCACGACATTAAATGTTTCATGTTACGTTACACAGCTACAGATATACAAATTGTCTGATTAACACAGTGGACAGATATTGAGAGGGTGATTTTTATAAAAATTAAGCGAAGATTCCAATTTAAATACAGTTATTTATTAATTTATCTTTTTAATTCTACCCTGACATTAATTTACGTATAATGGTGACTATCAACACTAAGTTTATTCATTAACATTCTAATTTTTGCTCAGATATTACGTATAGAGTTAAGAATAGAACGAAAATTTTAAGATTCAGTTTTCGGACGCGGTACAAATGAAATGTAGGCGTTAATAAATTATTTTAATTATGTACCTATTTTGGCACAACGTGGAATCAAAAGCGAGGTGAGTGAGGAAAAATTTTAAAGAAGTCATTTCTTAGAAGCTCGTGTTTTCACAGAAAAGAATGCGGTTATATTTCGAGTTTCATCCGAGCTCCATTTAGCATACCGTTGGTAGGCATTTATGTATGAAATTACTGACGTGGAAAATTCAAATGTGCATGGATACGTAAAACTGCAGGAAACGTAATTTCGTCGCCGCACCGTCCACGATACCGCATTTTTAAGCTTTCGTTGAAAAAAGGAACTTAGAATTACCGACTTTTGGAGCCAAAAAAGGTGCGACACAGTTTGTTCCACCGTACATTGGTTATGTAGTAGGTACCTAGTCTTAGCAATACTTCATACAAAGTCGAACCTATTCATCTATGTATAATACACTTAAACTACTCAACTTTTAATATTACGTGTAAAATTTATATTTAGTCACATTATTGTAATTTTATTATATGTATCATCGTTACGTATATAATTTTGAACATCAGATGACTCGGGATCCTGGACAACACGCCATAGCAGTTCCGATCCATATTTTTGTTCGTCTTGATCGATTATTATTTCATGGACATGGTATTTTCAACTAGAATTCTCAAAAAATACCGTCTACATTTAAATATCATTACTGAAGACGAAAATGTAAAACACAACGCTCGCTACGACGAGGACCTATTTGCAATTGTACTTCCATATACGTATTTTGTTATAAATATACACTTGAAGTTCTTATGGAATTATCTACGCAGGTATTTAGTTAATATTTCTCGTTAATTATACTATCCAAATCAAAGGATCAAAACCAAACAACAATTCACGGCCTTAAACTACTGAAGTGAATCACAATCTGGTCAAAAGAAAAAAATAATAAAGTAGTAACTCTTTCCAAATCAACAAATTTTACAAATTCTTAAAAAAATGTGACCGTCAAAACATAACCAGTCCGCTAACAGCGAACAAATAATAAAATATACATCAAAATGTACATAATATAATATCTATTAATAAAAAAATATAACATAATGGATTAAGAGTAAGTGGTAGCAATAAATACTATGAGATTCACAGATTTAAAATCTTAACTAACAATACCGAAGTTCACTCGGGCTCCTATGTAAAACTTAGAGCGACACTTAACGCGTTTTTTGTATATTTTAGTAAAATATTATTGCAATACAAGGTGTGTTTTTATGGCAACAAAATAAATGCTTAAAGCACATCACCAGCCTGTCCACCCAGCGAACGACACCGAGGCAAGTCCTTCGCACTAAAGGAACATTATTACATAAACGAGGCGGGCGCGCGCTCCATAACGAGCGCGCCGCGCCGCCCAACATAAAACTAGTGGATACGAATCGACTAACGCAGGTCCATTTGGACGTAACACTTCCTTTCACACTATATGATACAGAATCAGTCATGATTTTCTATGAGGCGGCGACACCTTACGTGGGGACCTTGTTCACTTTGAGGAGGTCGTTGGAGCCCTTGTCGATGGGCATCTTCATCGGGTCGTGGTGGTGGGTGACGTGGTGCCCGTGGTGCTGGCTCTCCAGCTTGGCCTGTTTCTCTTGCTGCTGTTGCTTCATCCGGTCCTGTTCCTCGCGCTCCCTGCGCGCCTGCTCATTAATCTCCTTCACGGCGCGCAACTCTTTCTTTAACTTCATGCGTCGATTCTGGAACCATATTTTGATCTGTCTCTCTGTGAGGCACAGTGCGTGCGCTATCTCTATCCTGCGCCTGCGCGTCAGGTAGTGGTTGAAGTGGAATTCCTTTTCTAGCTCTAGGGTTTGGAACCTCGTGTACGTTTGCCGCCCCCGCCTCCGTGGACATCCGTTCGGGCCTGGAAAGAAACAGACGAAAACAATTAGCCTCGAAAAATGGAAATTGATCACATATTTACGCTATAAAAGACGTTAATCCGATATAAATGACAAGTAACGGTTACATTTGACTTTTGAAAATCGATTAATTGCATCATATATCACGGATCCAACAGCTCCGATTCGCAAAAGGCATCGAGAGGAACCATTAAATTTCACTTTTATACCATTTTAGATTTTAATGGGTCGTTAATATTTTATTGCGCTGTAAAGTTAATTTTAGAGTTATCCGCTACCAAGACCAACCTCAATGTGAATTAATCACTGGACGAGCTAAAAGGAGTAACAGATCAGTGATCCACATAGCCAAATCAGAAACTGAGGAAAGGAGACATTTATTGTGAATGTAATAGAGCCATCCTTTGACAATCGTGAGTCGGCCTTCGTCTCACATATCGACGGGTATCCGTTTCGGCCCGTCCGAACTAAGACTGCACTTCCAATAAAAATAAGTAAAAACAATATCGTCCAAGAAAAAAAGTAACGGAAAGGGTTAGAAGCAAACGGTCCGCGAACAATAGTGTCCTTTCTAAAAAGAAATCGCTACAAAAAGTCACGGATGCGTAAAGAAGGGTTGCGCAACTTTCTAATGCTTTGTAAGGTGTCCCTTTATTTCGTTCCTGTGAAGGACGTATTCTCGGAACCCGTGAAAGTTTACCCTTATCTCGTGATATTCGGAGTTTTAACGGTTCATTTGGCTTTAATTATGATCGCCGAACGATATCCACAGCAGAATTCACACCGAACATAAACATAAAGTTGGGAACACATAAACAGGTAAATGCCGAGTTCCACAAAGCGATCGGGTCTCGAGACTGGTTTCCGAGTCAGCCAATAAATAAGGCAAGATAAATAGCCTTCCCATCGTGTATAAAATTGATAGCGGACCAACAGAGTGGCTCGGAATGGACGACCGTGTAGGCCGGCCTTAGTCTGATCACGTTAAAAGGATGTCGATACGATAGCACTAATGGGTTATTTTAATTGGTGTACGGACACTTTTAAATGTTGCGGCCAAGTTTGAAAATAATAATATTTAAAACATGTAACTTAATTAACGATAATTTCAAAATTAAATACGCGTTAAATAAACTCTGTTTTATACCTAATTATGAGTTAAGTTCACTTACTTCTAAATTAACACATAATCTTTCAGATTTATACGAAAGAAGTGTACGCATTTTTTAATATGTATGTTGATAATTCCGTTGTTTCCTTAATCAAACACAGACCATTCGTTTAATTAAAATGTAAATGAGTGAATCATAGTAGGCTGGAAAGAGAGAGCAATTTAAATATTAAGCGTATTGGACGTACCTAGAGTAACCCAGTATTTTATATAACAAGGTGTAAGACACAAAATATACTTGCTGTTCAAAAAATCGCTCTTACAAAGTAAAAGATAAATATATGCACGTGCATAAATCAAGTGACTCGCCCAAAAGTCTGATACCACGCTTACATGAGCTATAAATTACCGAAACTGCATTTTTACTGCCGCAGTTACATTTACTGTTCGTGCTTATTTCAACAAAAACTTAAAACTGTTTAAAATGCTATAAACAGACAATGGAATAATTATACAAGTGCGGTTAGAGGAGTCACAATAGATAACGCTGACGCGATAGAGCGGGACCGCGATAGACATTCTAATTTTAAAAAGCAAAGATGGAACCCAAAACACAATACACGCATCCCAATAATGCGATTAAAGTGAAAGGTTGTAAGCGATGTTTTATGTTGCTTTGAAAAGGACTCTCTGCTTTATTGGGTAGAGTCCAAAATCTGATATCCGGAGGGTGAGAGCGACCGTTTTTTGCCGGGGTCGGTGATATGTTAGGCAGGTTCACCCTTCGCAGTGTCGCCATGACAACGGGCGTTAAGGCACCTCCCGTCAGCTGGCTTCCATTATTCGGCATAGCATTGTTGTCGAGAGGAGGTTTGACTAGCGCTATCACAGTAATATAGAGTCAGGTAGAGTTCATCTTTTTTAATGGGAACCGCCGAGCTTCCCATAGCCAGATAACTGATAACAATCTGATCGAACACAAAGGATACAGTACATCAAGTTCATTTGCATTGTTTTACCGTAATTGGCGTCAGATCTGATAACGTTAGTTTCTTTATTTGGTGAATTAAAGGGTATTTTTAATGTTTTTTTTGTGTCCGTTGATAATAAATTGTTGGTACCTAATCTTGAGATTAGAAAAAGAAGGTGGACACTGGAGATATATCTCGGGCGAGGTATAGCATTAATTAGAGTCGTACATTGTGGGCCGACGCTCGGGCGGACAATAAACACACTGTGACATGACCGGCCTCTTACCCCGACTGGCTTTTTTCTCCGAAATAAATCTCACGGAATGTCGCTTATTTATTATTTTATTTAACTTGCCCGCCTTTATACGAACCCGTTCCATGTATATGATTAATGCACACTCGGATCGGAATATTAAAGGTCTGATTGTGAATTATAACATTGTCCTGTAAGAAGGTTATTTATGAGTCAGCTTTGGTCAGTCCCTGAGATAGTCCCTATGTCGACGCTATGCATAAGATGCTGGCTCGAAGTAACCTAGCAAAGGGAAATATCGTGAGATACTGAAGGATTTAAAGTGGACTTATTATGAAATAATTTTAAATTTTACTAGTTCACATAATTAACTGTCGAAATAAAGCTGTCTATAAAAGAAATCGATGGCCTTATTAATATAGCTTGTATCAATTAAACAGGCATTAAAAGCTTTTAAGGGCTGTAACCGCGTGTCCGCGACACCGCTCTTTATTGGCTCGTAATTCGCGAATCGTCGTAAACTCTCGTGCACGCTCGGGACGCCATCTTAAAATAGTTCGAGTTCGAAATTCGAAATGTAGACACTTTCCTATTGTTCGGAGTTGTTTGACGTTTGGTGGTGTATTGATGTGCTGTTTCCTGTGCTTTTAAGTTTGATAACCACTGACGGAATAAAGTTATGAATTTTGATGCGTCAACTTCTTTTGAATTCTGAACTAAACTGAATGGAAATGGGAGTTGGTTGATTTCTTGGTTATATACTAGGAATATTCTTGAAAAGTTCAAAATTATGCCAATACTCTCGTCATTAAAACACAGTTAAACTATATTTGACATATCTAAAAATTACAAACATATGACGGAGTGAAGCTGGTTTAGTATTGTACTACATAATATATGAACAGAGTCAGCACTAATAAATCTCCAAAATTGTATAACTATTTTCATATTCCATGCTAATCTCAACTCGAGCCAAATGATTGGAAGTAACAAAGCATATAAATCGATTTTCTCGGATATAGGTATCGGTACTGTATCGGAGTAACGATATTATTGGCATTTTTTATGATTTGTATGAATCGATCCTATACGAATATTATGAAGAGACACGCACATCACTGGTGTAAAGAGATGGCCTTTATTAAACTAGGTGCCTTTAATACAATTGTTTTGTTTCGGTGTAATTAATAAGGTCTTGTTATAATGTGGGGTCACGAAGATCCGTTGCTTTACAATTTACAACCAATTAACTTAAGTGCTCGGTATTTAGAATATGAGTAGTACCTACTTATAATTTGTGATTAATTAACATCTCTGTTATGATAATTTAATTATGATTTGTTTATTAAATTACTAATTAATATGCTGGAATGTGAACTTAATTAACATTTATGCATCTATTTTTCCACAGATTTCTAAATAAAATATTGAGTAGAATGAATAGAACCATACCCATTAGAATACTTTTTTCTTTTGACCTCTTAATTAGCGCTTAATCAGAATATAAAACTCCATTTTGTTACGATTATTTTGGTTTATTTATATCAGAGGACAACAGAGTGGCCTTTTAGAAGGCAGGTACATGAGATCGGAATTAATAAAGCCATCTCAAGTCGAACAGTGATCAGTGGTTTTGGAAATATCATTGAACTCTATATTTGAGATCGAAAAATGCCAAAGTATGATTTTCTTTAACTCTACCTATGTTTATTTCCACCAGCTACTTCAATGAATACATAACGCGAGTGTAAACGGTCCATAAGTACTCACAAGTATAACCCTGGAACACATTAGGTACCGCGAGTGTGTACAAGGCTAATATATCACGGGTTCGTGTCGGAAAGGACTATTTTTGCTCATTGTGAGCCGCTGTTAAATCATCACAATGTTGTTCTGTGCTCCGCGCGTAGGACATTGCCTTTACTTAGGGCTGTTACCACAGTAGTTTTGTTCCACCTTTGCAAAATGATGGATTATATTCATGGAAGACTTTGAACTTATTTGATTGTTTAATGTTGTGTCACATAATGAGATAGTACGGTCGCCTACACATCCATGGTACATCAATCTAACTCTTCCAACATAGTTTGAGCTGTCTCAATTACTGGTGTTAATGATAAAGAGAGCCCAGTTTATGTTGGAAATGTTACTATGGACGGACGTGCAGGCGACCGTACCTATAGTCTAGCAAGATTATTTTGACATGTTTTACAGTGCACTGGGGCTGCGTTGAAGTAAGGATGATAAAGTACCTACAAACTATAAGTAGTTGTTATAGGACCTATAGGACCTTATATTGTCTTTATTTAGTTAACAATATCGATAGAGAAAATATTCTTGATATGTGATAAAAAAAAACTGTACTTATTTTTATTATTAAATTTGTTTCTTTGACCACCGAGAAAAATTATAGAAAGAAAACATAAATAAAAACTAAAACCCGACTACTGAAAAATCGCGCTCTAAAAAGTATGAAACAAGAAAATATTCTCATCTAGAGGATAGCCGTGGTCCGTGTAGGTTCTTTAGGGCCAAATGGCATATGAACACGGACCACGGCTATCCTCTAGATGAGAATATTTTCTTGTTTCATACTTTTTAGAGCGCGATTTTTCAGTAGTCGGGTTTTAGTTTTTAAACTTACTTTTTATTTAATTATTTTGGAGTTATAGGTAACAATATATATATTTTTGAAATGTGCTCATCAAGTTCTTTCATTTGATACCCCACACGGTTTTATTAAAAAAATGTTTTTTTTTAGTTCATGACATTATGTCCTCTAGAGGGCGCCATATGCAATTTTATGTGACGTTACATAGCCTATAACCAGCGCGCCATTAAGCCGCTTCTAACGATACCTCATTTGTCAAATTACGACAAGTAGTTTGGAAGTTAGGTGGGAACAGACGCACAAACATACATACATACATACATACATACATACATACCGGTCAAAATCATAACCCTCCGCCGTAGTCGGGTAATTAAAATCACGTTATATATTGAATGGTTCCAAAATTTACAATGATGGTAATTTTGAATTATTATGATATTATTATACAGTGGCAACCCTACACCAGTTGTGTATGCGCACAGTGGTGTGTTGAAGCGAAACGATCTTTGATCCAGGGGCGGCGCGCCTCGCTGACGTCACCGTTTGTCCATACTAAATAACTAACGGTTCACAGAGCATCTGCATAATGCTATATTGGTAGGTATATTAAAGTAGTCTAATATAACCTTTAACTTATAATATAATAACATACGTAAACCCTCATATAACCGACTGACGTTCCTATAGTTCATAACCTACCATTTCTAAAGAGAATCAAATGGTTTATGAGTTTTAAATGCAGCAGTTGAATGGCAAATTGCACAGTTCGTTGGAAAAAATATCAAATTAAATTATGTTTATCTTGCGATCATTTAAATGTAACTTCTGGTCTTTAGCTACGACTACATCAGGCGCATGCCGCGCGAGGCTGCGCGGTCACATGCCGCGCGCGGCACGTGCAGCAGCCTTAAGGTGCGATTTCGCGGGACGCGGCAGACAGCAGACGTCAGCCGGTCTCATACAAATTGTAATGCCGTCTGCCGTCGCCGCACATGTCATCGCCACAATTTGTATGAGACTGACTGACGTCTGCTGTCTGCCGCTTTCATCGATCTCCTACCTTTAGTCACATGTTCAGGCTAGTCAAAAGACGAGCCAAACTACTCTCTAGACAGAAACGGGTATAGCCGACATTATCAAAATTACCGTTCTGTCTCATGCATGACTAGGCCATACTAGGCGAGTGCCAGAGCTCGGGCGCGCCCTGTCAAACTTAGCTAGGTAAAGCTGCGTCGCGTGGCATATGATGCAAATGGACGCGGTCATTTTTAGGGTTCCGTACCCAAAGGGTGTCAACGGGACCTACGCTGTCTGTCTATCCGTTTGTCAGCGGGCTGTATCTCACGAACCGTAATAGGTAGAGACTTGATATTTTCACAGAATGTGTATTTCTGTTGCCGCTTCGACAAGAAATACTAAAACTAAAATAAAATTAAAAAATAAAGGGGCCCCCGTGCAAGAAACTTGATATTTTTGACGTTTTTATTCTACGGCGGGTGGTACGGAACCCTTTATGTGCGAGTACAACATGCACTTAGCCGATTTTTTAGTATAATATTTTTCATCGGTATTACTTAACTGGTTATCTAAAAAACCTATATTTACAATCTAAAATCTATATTTACAATCTAAGGGATTTATCGTAATCCCGATTCACACATGACCGGTTCCTTATGTATTGACTTGTCCCCAGCGAGCCATCACAAAATATAAGCAAGGGCTGGGAACGGCGAGAGTGTAATTTTATACATAGGTTAGTATGGCAACTCGTTTTCAGATGTACCAACACGATTACCAACTATACTATATATACTTAGAGTCCAGAATAGCGTGTGAGTTCCTGCCTCGTAATATTTTTTGTGTCATAATTTATAATTAAAATACGAAACATATCAATAGTAGTTTATAAAATAGGAATTAATAATTTTCCCTTTTTTTTTGTCGGCCAGACTAACACAACTGTATGGTCCTAAACAAAAAAAATCGCTGGTACTGATTATAATGGGACGATGCCAGTCCTATTTTATTCAAAAGAATAACGTAGAATAATCCTTTTTAGTCCTAACAATACCAAGTAACTCCTTAAGTATAGGAGCCGCGCGCGCAGCGCAAATTGCACGCGAATACAATACAACTGCGCACAGACACGCACAAACACCAGACAACCTGATTTAAAGCACGCAGGTCAACGCCCCTTGCACTCTCCACTTGAGACCTCTATAAAATCATGCGTGGTTGTCATGCGTAAGAAATGGCAGACGAAGCGAGAGGCATTTCTCGATTGAAAAATTATCTGAAGATAGGTTTGTTTTTCTTTTAAAGCTAGCTTGGTTAATTTATTTGGTTACTAGAAGTTCTCGATTTGATTTCGGTTTATAAAATGGTAATTAGCCCTATACGACCATGAGTGCTTATTATAATATTAAGGATAGGCATATGTAGTATGTTTGTACATCACATGGTAGAGAAAACTATCTTACTGCCATATTCACAAAATATATTTCTTAGTGGTGACTACAAAAAAGGGATAATGTTTTGAACACATAATACTAGTCCAGCTCTATTAGATATATAGGTTTTCATAGATTCAACCCGTTTATTTCAGGAATAGCAGTAGCGCACAGTATTTTTTTATCGATAGTATGTATCTCGAGTTTACCGATCCGATCAAATATATTCGATACCGTTTATTTTTATTTCTACGCAGAGTTTTATTAAACCGCCTTGCCAAAATCTTTGAAATGTTTTCACAAAGAAACATTGCATCAAAGAAACATCACAAACACGAAATTTAAACTTAAACTATTGACTGTTTGCAGCCTGTTTTGAAAACAGAAAAACAAACTGTTTTATGTATGAGATTCTTACGAACATACGTAATACCTACCTGGTGTTAAATAAAAGAAACGATATCCAAGGAGATCATCGAAGACAAAACGAGCTCTAGCTAACCTAGAAACGTTCGATAACGTTTATTACCAAAATAAATGTCTTTATTTGGTGTATAAAAAGCTGCATAGCATTTCCAGTTTCTCTGAATCAGGCGTAGTATCTACCTATGAACCTGCTTTTTTCAGATTATAAGCCAACAAAAAAATTACAATTCGTGGCAAATCACGAATGTGTGAACTGGTTGTTATACATTCAAATCATCATCACTACACACACAGAAACATAAGTAAACGTGCCAGTTTGCGCTTGACAACGAGAAAGAGCTCAAACTAAAGATATTTATTATATTAGAATTAATTATAATCTAATAACAGTAAATGCTACATAAACTCCATATCAACGAACACATCACACAAGTAAACAAACGATAAAAACTCGCATAACAACTATCATCAATGACTCAATTATACATAATAACGGCCACTATGATACAGTATGATACAGAATGATACAGTTTTACAGATTGCACACATAATCATTATAAAACGCTATTTATTATAACCGCCTATACATTGTGGACATTATGACAGCTATTATTGAAATGGATGACTTTATGCGAGATAAATAGGTCAAACGGTATCGCGGACGACATAATAATGTTCGATTTAATTAGTCTGAATGTTTCCATTATCGAATTACCTATAGTTGAGTATTTGAAAATGCATGTGGGGACAGTAATGAAAGAGGTACAAGGATTATCAGTTGCTTGTAGAGTATATAAAATATATAGAAGAGGCACAATTCAGCCAAAATTATTGATTGATAACAAAAGCTCACTCAATATGCTTACTAAATTTGTGTAGCTATCATAACATATAGAGTCAGCGGATCCTAATAATACTATCATATTAATATTACGATACAGAAGAATTTCCTACGATTCTCTTGCCACGTGGCAATGGCGGCGTCTTCATCAGGCGCATGCCTCGCGCGAGCACTCACTTTTGACGTCGGAACGCATAGACGTAATGTCATAATATGAGTGCTCGGGTGAGGCATGCGCGCCATATGGACACATCTAATAAGGTGCAAACTCGACTAATTCGAGTGCCCTCGAAAGGAAGCGACGCCTTAGATGTATGAAAAGTAGCCAGGACTCACAATAGGTAACTCATTATAATTAGTTAATTCAGGATATAGTCCATAACTACACCTAGACAGAGAGCGAACGCAAAGTGCGGTCCACCCATAGGGGCAGGGGGACAGCTGGCTCAAGGGTGCCATGTTGGGCACGGTTTGGGCTGCTGTCTCTTTGAGAGAACGGGGGCAAAATTACCACCGGATCACTACGCGACCTCACTGAGAAGATCCTGTTATTTTTTGACAAGCTTGGGCCTGCATGGTCCAATACTCGCCATGGTTATCACTGCTCAGACAATTCTATCCTATCGTTCAATAGTGTTGTATATTCCAATTACTCAAATACAAATAATTACTCATTCACATCGGATTATCTTGCCTGTGCCCCATTATATTTTATTTAAATGACACATAGGTAATTATATTGTTATCATTTAAATGAAACATTACTAAAGAAACATGTTTTAAATAGGTATCTGCCACTTAATTGTGACATTTATAAATAAGATTATGTATATAATATATACCTACCTATATTATAGATACCTGTTAATAGTTGGATCTTAAATGATTTACTAGCTGTTCTCTAGGTAGAGACTATTTTAAGCAAGCATTTGTAAATTACTTAGGTACCTGCATAAAACAAAATATAAGTTAAAATAAAAACTGACTGCCACCTCGTTATGAAGTTACCTACATATTTTTTGCGCAAAAAATCCAGTCGAGGTAAAAACTCTATGTAGAGTCTCAAGTGTTAGTGATGCTTTAAGGTCTAATTTGCCAAAAAAACTCGTTTGCTCGTTCTGAGTCATTTATCATTACCCTGATCGGTAGAGGTAGGCTGACAAAAACCAGGTCAAAAGGAACAAAACAAGATTTAAGATATCGTCAAGGGCTGAGAAGTTTTAATTACATTTTTGTCGTAGCTTTTCCTACATGAAAATGTTTTATTGCCCAACATAATGCGTGTGGTCTGAAACCACAGAACGATTACTTACAGGTATATTGTGGCAAATGTTTATCTCCTAACACTGTTATAGCAGTGCTCTACATGGTGAAATCGTTGGGATTATTTTCATCTATGACTTTACAAATAATTTATATGAGTTCACAAACCGGTAGTAGTCTCTATTTTAACAATTCATAAGTCCTTTGTTATAATTATTGAAGATTGAATTGAATTGAGATATTTTTAAAAATAATGTACATTTACGAATCGAATTATTAAAATTAATCTGAAAATAGCATAGAGTTAATTTTATGATTGCTCAAATGTCATAAATAAGAAAAATAAAACATGATATCTTATAGAAATAATATATCATGACTTTAATGAAGTATTTTTATTATATAGGTATAGTGCCTATTTAACTATGTAATGAAAATAAATCACGCGTCCATATAAATAAAGTTTATAAAAAACATTTTTATCATTTCAATTAGTTAATTAAGGACATTAATTAGAAAGGTAGAGTTTAGTTTATAATATTCCCAACGATTTCGTAGTCGCCCTGTATAGAGCGCTTTTAACGACCAAAGAATGTTTTCCAAAATAATTTCCACAGTCAAATTGCGTTCTCGTCGCATGCATGCACGTGTGTTTCCCACAAGTTCACTTCATTCGCCATTCCGCACGCGTTGAGCTACCTCGGTGCATACAAACCCGTTCTCTGAGCTACCAAGAACGGTCTTTATGAGTCCCGACAATGATCTACACCTACCGAGATAAATTTCTGTTAAAAGTAAAACGCTTTTAGGCTCCCCTTGCCCTTTGTGGACGATTTATAAGGCGATGGGCGATGTTTGAGTGTCCGAGGATAACATTAAATGCATTACAAGACGAGATGTGGGCATCATTTTTATTCCATCTTTGGATTACTGCTAACGAGTACATATTTCCTATGACATCTTGTACATATAGAACAATGAAGAAGGTGTAGATAGTCTGTCCTAATTTCACAATAATTTCGACGAAATTGGCCTTCAATATGTTGCAGACGTATACACAGTAACATAATGAATAATTGACAAAAGTTCGTGACATAACGTAAATACCTAATTATAGTAAACAAATGAATTTAAAATTATGCACGAGTGCTAATGTAGCTGCAATAAATTTACATGTTGTGTAAAATGCAACGATTTTGTAATTCATTTGGTTACATCTGCTTAACCTCAATTAACGTAGACGCCTTTTATTGGTACCTAAGTCATATACTTTAGTAAGAAAAATATAAGGTACGGTCTCACCTTATGTACAACTCAGTCGTTGTTGCATGTGTGCAAGTTATAATTACACCGACCAAAAGCGAAATCCCGGAGAATGTAAGTATACCTACAAAGTCTGCCCACACGGTACCCCTGATAAAAGATAGAACTGCACCACCGCGCATACGAGACTCTAGCCCCTATTCCTGCACACCCAAGGTTTTTATTCGTATTAAAAATAATAACAGGGATATTCAGCAAGGATTTCCCCCTTTAAGCCACGTCTGAAATATACCTTAGCGACACAAATAAAATAGATGCAGTCTGCCGCCCACAGTAAATGGGAATTCACTTTGCCTCTTATGTTTTAATTAAGAACTTTTTGCATTCTTTCAGTACTTAGTCAGGGAAGCGTGTTTCTAATTCCATACTTGCAAATCTATTGTAGTTAACGGAATGGGGATATTTCCTTATATTCAATTTAGTCATTGGAAATTAGTGGAATTGAATTGTGCACTTATCCTTTGGTACCAAATCTTATTTTATAGATAACTATGCAAGAATTTAGATGAAATATTTATTAATTACAAAGACTTTCACTGTAAAAATATGCTTTAAGTAAAGGATTTTGAGGTTACTAGATCGGAGCCCTGAACGTTTGTATTTATGTCAATTTTAAAGTAAATTTTAAAATTATTTCACTATGAGAAATCGTAGGGACTCTATCTTTGTTAGAGATTTATATGTTGGACTTACACTGACATTACATTTACAAATCACTTTTGTTCGTAGAAATGGTTTGTAAAACCATTGTTAACTGGCTAAAAATCTCTATAAAGTTGCGGTAAATAATTATTTATTAAAAAATAGTCCACGCAGTCCCAAACGTTTGAACCCCGAGTTCCGGAAATAATAGAGCTTACACTGCTTTAATTTTTTCGTCGTCATTATTTATATAAGTGGCCCACGTGTTAACACTATAACAGGATGTTTGAAACACCGAATTGCTTTGTTAAGTACATACTTCATTTCCTATTAGTTATTATTTGTGATTCGTGTACGTAGATAAGCTAAGCGGGGCGCACTACAGAAAGCGTTATTTTGATAATATATTAATGTGAAGTGGTCGTTTATTCTCAACGCAAGAGGGCCGTTTTATTTTTGAAAATGACACCATTTGTCACAGATAACGTAGTTGGGGAGTCACAAAAAACAGTAATGTTCAGTATTATGTGTCACGTGTAGCTCTGAAGTATCTAAATATTGTTCGGTCGGCTTTGCTGGTTATAATTCTGACGTTATTGCCAGTTAAATGCGAAGGAGTGGCGTATAATTGATTTACTTATGTACTAAAAATAAATATAATGCTTTGTGAAATTAATTTTGTAGATGAAACATTCAGCCGTCATCAGGCTACTTATTTATGTATTATAAAAAAAAAAAATATTCTATCTTGCGTCATAAAATATCAATGCGTGAATAAAATTATGAATTAATAACTTCATATCGAATTGCTTTCAAACAATTTGCAAGTATGTATAAATAACGTCAATCCTAACAAAATAGTGCATGTAGAAAGGATAATTTAATGTAATAAAATAAACACAAATAGACAGCATTATGAGAGCTATAAGGAAAACAATAACAAAAGCTCACATAGCAAACGTATGTGTAGCGAATAGCGACCAATGTTAATAAAACACTGCTTTATTGTAATTAAAAATATTACCGTCTCATACGTTAAGAAATATTAGCACTTAAATGCCATTGAACGTTGTTAAAATCCCAAAGAAGTTATGAATCACGGTGACGCGCGACGTAGGTAGCCGCCGATGTGTACCGAATCACATTTTCTCCGAGCGAACATGGCTTTTATCGCTCATAATATTGAGCACATAATACGGCGGCACAATAGACGCGTCCGAACGCACATTATTGTGCTGGTATATCGGTCGCACAATAAAAGAGCTTTTAAAAACATCGTGTGGTATCTTAGCGGCCATACATACGCTCGAGTTACGCGTTGTTTTGAAAGCGCATAGACCGATTACGATTACGTTTCAACGAAGTGTCGACTTCGGGTTACGGTTTATACCGTCATTTGAATCTCTCGCTCGGATGTTTGGTCCGAAACGCTCGTTCATTAGCATTTTATGACTGATACGACCGATAAAAGTGTAATAAGACGCATTGAGCGGGTCATATGATGTGATAGACGTCCCGGCCCGGCGCGCTGGCATACAGAGGAAGTTGGCACTACGTTATTAGAGTCATTCAGATCAACGCATTCTGGTTCAGTGAATGGGAATTATCCTACGTTTCAGATGTTCCGATCTGGCTTTTGTTTGTTATGCGTTCGAGAGTTAATATTCGAGTCAAATATCGCATGAAGTCTGGGTTTATGACTCATAATATGTTCAAACATTTCATAAATATCATCATATTTAAATAAACGTAACACTTTCACATAATTAGAGAAAAGGTTCACTTTTTAGGAATTGAAACATACCAACAGCTTTTCAGATTGTAGAAACAGCTTGATATTAACACATTGAGGCAGGCCTTAAATACTTTCAAGGAATTTTAGTCCCGATTGCCATAGGAAGGTACTAAATATCCGAAGCCTGAAAATTCTGACAAGTCCTTAATTTACATTGAAGTTTTAGAAGATTTTTTTATTATTATCGATGTAGGTGTTATAATTAATTATACCCTTGAGCAAGTAGCTTTACAATTGAGTTTACGATTTGTTATAAAATGAATTTGATCCAAAAGAAATCGTGCATTCAAATCGAATTATCACGAGTATAAAATAATTCAGTAAGGTAAATAAACATGAAATTTAAATTGCAATAAAATCGTTCGCCACTTCGCAGGGCGCGTGTTGCATCGTAATTGCTTCATCGTCGCGTTTGAGAAACATACGTAAATGTGCCATTCATTATGATGTGAATATTATCATATCCGCTCATTCACTCTCTTCGAAATAGCTGATAGATAACGGAAGTTTGTTTGAAGTTTTCCCAATGTCTATGCCAAAATTTAACGGTTAGCTGGACGTAAACGAGCTAAGTGACGACACTTGGTAGCGATTAAGATCTGGTTATAGGTTCATTTCCAAAGTCGTCCTGAGGCAGGTGCCGGCATCCGTGCGCCATCTGTCTCGGACGATGATTGTCCACGCTTCAATCGGACCGGTGGCTCACACCCCCGGCTAGACGTAAACTCACAGACCAGGGGCGCAGAATCGTAAACTTTTTTAGAACGTCTCTCGACAAAACGCGAATCGTAAAAGTAATTGGAGCCCATTCATATTAATAGACATTTACGAGGCTTACACCATAAAACAGAGATTGTCATTGAGAGTTGCGCAATATCATTGCGAATAGGCGATCTTGTATTAATTCGTTTTTGTTTGCTCAATCGTTTTTAGTGGCGATAAATCATGCGCATCTACCGGACGTATGAATATTTATTGGATCGTTCCTTTGAAATTGGCACGATTTCTAATAGACGATGTATAGACTCGTAGTGTTGTAGCGGGGGCTTCGATTATGATATTAATCGCTATTATTTTACACCGACACATCTGTCGAATTCGGCTGAGCGCGGTCGTAGTATCGGGGATATCGTATTTATGTTATGACGTAGTAGGTAGATATCTATACAACAGCATTTCCCCGATCACAGATAAATAGAAAGAACATTAGGCCCGCAGCTGTCGCTCGGCTCCTTGGGGACTCACGCAATTTTCCTCCCTTAGTTTAATTCGAATCCCGAAAGGTTTTCCTTGGAATATTTATTATTATATCTTTATTAACGTTCGAGTTTCGTTTCGTCTCCTTTATTGCGAATAAGATTTGTGTCCGGGACTCGTTCGGCGAGCGTTGGAGTGATAGTTTTTATGTGTTGTTTTATGTTCGAAAGCTAATAAAATATGCACCTGTCTAATAAATATCAGTGCGAACGTGTTGCGATAACAGGGCTCCGCTCGGCGCTGTAAATTATATCAGTGGGTGGGGAACTCGGAAATTTTAAGTCCAAATTTGAGATTGCAACTTCGGAGCTGAGTCAGGCAATAAATTTATCCATGACATAATAAAGTATTTGAACAATATCAAATTCTGAACATTAAAGCAACGATTGTAGTAAACAGTTCGAATTAAAGAGGTGTCTAACGAGTATCGATGGCATGTTTACGTTACGCAAGCAGACTACTATTACGAGTACTACCACCGTAAACAATTACAATTTATTTTACGTTAACAATTTATTATCTCCACGTACACTATAAAAAATAATTGACCATGTATTCGTGCTCTACCTAGTTATATAACTAAACTCAAAAGTATCTAAAGTAGTGCAATAAATTATATAAATATCAATAATTCATACATTTAAGAAATGTATCGTTATTGCTACTCATTGAAATATACAAGTTTTATGAGGTTTCATATTTAGTAGCGCTGCTGGCACAAATTTCGATATGTAAGAGCGTATCTAATAGGTAATGTAGTTACGCAAACCTGAGTGCCTCCTAATATTTTATTCCAACCCTCTCCTGCCTGTTTATATCAGCCATATTTTAAGTCGAAACGCAATATCGTAACGTAATTTAAAACGAATTAGTTTACCCCTGCCGAGCTCCAAATTTGAATACCGCATGGATGCTCGCGCCCCATCCCGATAGGTACGATACCTTAAAAAACAAAGGGCGAAACGTTGTTATATTTTATAATTTCAACCCCGCCCCCACCCGTAGCGAAATGCGCAAATATTTTTTTTAGAATAGACCCTCTAATGTACGAGAATGTCTAGGTAGAGAGCTTTCGCACAAAAACGACTGCTTTTATCTCTCGAAATATTGGCGTTTCGTCTGATAGTGTTGCGGAATACGAGTATTTAACAACTTCGCTCTTTGAGAAAAGAGGTTATTCTATCCGCTTATATCTATCTTAACGAGGCTTTGTCGATTCGGCGTATCGATTTTAGCAAGCGAGTCGTCTGTGTGGCTTCTATTTCACGGTGTCTGCCTACCGTGTTTCAGAAATGATTCCAATTACAAAACTAAATCCGAAAACAAATTGCAAGCGCACCGCATTATCCCCCAGTGGCTCGCCCCACGGTCGGATCGGCCAAAAATGGCGGCTGGCTAATAACTCCAGCACCGGACAGGGCGGAGCGAAGGGGTGTTATGGGGTTGCAAACATGCAAATTTAATTTGCTCGCATTCAGCGCAGGCGGTCGACGCCGGCGGCGTTAGTTAGCTCCTCCATTGTACACTTATTAATTCAACTATGTAATTTATAGCGATACAATTTTCAACGTCGGAGCGTGTATGCGGTGGGTGCATAAATTGTTTTAATTGAAACTTAATGCGGGCAAAGATATGTGGAGATAGATCCTTAACTCGAGGATCAGGCGGTTAGTAATTTAATTTATAGTTTGGCTACCTTTTGTATAATAATAAAATTATAATAATAGGAAACACAAAGGAATAGCAGTTATATGGAGAGAAACCGTATGATATACTGTCCGTGTGCTATGCTACACTTTTGGTACTGTTCACAACGATATGTGCGAGTGGAACGACATTTGTGAACGAAAATAACGTAATTAACAAAAAATACGGTGTCTGAAACGTACTATATGAGGTATCATTGCATTACAATGTGGTAGGTATTATTGCAATGAGGAATTTTGGGCGTGTGGTATAACATCCAACTACATTGCAATTATTTTGGCATCTTAAACATATGACCCGTATTTTGCCACAGTTGCTCCATAATTGTCGCTTTAAAGCGCTTTAATTACGGGCGGCTCTACAAGAGCGGATAATGCGCCCAACGGTGAAGGTCTGCCCTGATGTGCTTGTAAACTATCATAGGGCCGCGTTACCTTCCACGCGTGGCGTTTAAAAGGGCCAGTTTCGTGCTGCTATTACTGTGTTAAAGGGACGGTGTGTTTACACAGTTAATTATAATAGGCAATAACTTGGCATACTGAGTTAACTACTTGCCTATTTATCTATGTAATTGCATCGTAACGTTGGGTCAAATGCAGGGTCGGGGATAGATTACCTATGATACCGGTACCTATAGGTACCTAAGATTTAATAAAACCAAATGTTTAAAACATTGTTGTATAACATACATACTTCTATCTTTTAGTGTGTTGGAAATATTCGATGAGCAAATAAATGACTATTTTTGTTAGTTAACTTGTCGTAAGTATAGACATTATTTTAAAACAATATTTATACAACAAGGTACTAAAACTCACGCATTAGTCCGCCATTACCTACTACAAGGCGTGGAACATAACCCTCAACTGCTCAATGATAATTCAAGTCAAAGTTTATTATTTACTTTACGTTTGGCCGGATGGAAAGGCCAGATACGGAAGGTGAAACATTTACGTTGATATTAATCACCCAATAAGATGGCTCGCTCCCGTCACGGCACTTATCTCGTTCATTTGAGCAATAAATCTTAAGCATTTAATGAACCAGAAAATATCTAAGCGCAATTAAGGGGGCTTAATAACTGAAGAACGCGCTTGATATTACCCCCACCGACCCCCACCCCTCGTTATAAGACGAGTGATTAAATCGAGCCTCTTACGCATTCTAGAGGCGCCGCCTGCCCGCCATTTGCAATGCCGCAATTATAATTAAAAATTAATCCTGATTCATGAAGCTTCATTTAAAAAATCCTTGGATTTTTTTCAAGTATGTTAACGTGAAAAATACTTTTGAAATAGGAGGTATTTTAGAACAATATCATTCAGTTGTAAAGACCCTATTATTTATTGCCTTAATGGCACACTGACAGACGGTCCACCTGATGGTGAGTGGAAATCCAGGACATCTGTATCTTAAGGGGAGTAGGTGCGGCAACGAAATTTAAATTTAAAATTAATAAAAAAACAGGTGTGTGAAAACAAGAAGTGCGAAAATGATAAAGAAATTCAAATTCGTACCGTTATTTAGGGCACACCTTTACTTACATTACGTCGTGATATAAGGCCCTTAACGCAGAATTTGAAGCGCGCACACGCGCTTGGGTAAGCTGTTATGTTCATAAAGCTACACGTGGAATTGCCAAACATACAGTTATGTTAATGTCGGACCTCCCTCACCGGGCCAAAAAAGATAGGATTGCAAATTTGCGGCGGACAATTTATGATAGCCGTATAACTCCCCTAGGGGGCGTGGGGGTGAAACAGACCTATTGGCATTTGGGCGAGCTAGCCGGCCTCGTTGTCGGTCAAAATGACCCTAAACATTTTATTTGGTAGCATCGCTATTCACGTAACGTGTTAGAATCGCTCCGACTAATCTTGAGCCGCCATTTAAGGGGTGTTTTCGCGCGTTTTTCGTATAAATATTGTTGGAGATTACACGTGTTTGTGTGGAGCTTAGTGAAATATACGAAGGTAATGTTATCGTACACGCAATAGTATATTTTAGGCAAAAAAACGAATAAATAGTGATGTAACGGCCGGTCATCCCGTCAATTCTGCTGTGGCAATTCGTTTTTATCTTGGGGATGGTGGTATGGAGGTGATTTTGAGCGATTACACCCTAAGCCGATATAACATTGCCCGCAGGGTGCAAGAAATTATGCGTTTACCGTTCGACCCAATCCCAATTTATTGCCAATCGATTAGCACCACCCAGAGGGCTTTGTTTAATTAGAGTGCTACCATGATTGGATTAACAGGCTCATATAGGCCGCCCCTGCTACTTCCGTAAGTAATGAATAAGGCAAAAGTAAATCCACTATCATTTCGCTCAGTAAACTTCAACCCGCGCGTAACCAATGGTCTTTTATACCCGGCTAAGTATTTTTTTATCTTACGATCTTATGATTCTGGATGTCAAATGCGCTGATCGGGTGCGAAACACCCTGCTGCGTTCCATGACTTGTATTACGGTTGTAGGAAAAAAAACAGTTACACTCAAGAGGATCTGAGCTGAATGCGCTCAGAAATTTGGGCAAAAGCGACCACCGAGTGGGTCCCAGAGCATACCTAATCGTCGTCGCTAAAGTAGACCCAAAAAGCGGTGGCGACCAGAACACTCATCTAGAGGGATGGTACGATGGAGCCCTAGACCGTGATGGGTGGAAAAAGATGACGGAGACTTTTGCCTAGCAATGGGACAATAAGTTAGAAAAAAAAAACTGTAGATTTATGTGTTATGAAGAAAAGAATGAAACATATTGTTAAGACTACGTTCACTAGAATAAGTACTTATCCGTATTCCCATGTTGATATGTTCCCAAATGTAAATATGACACCCCATAAACTGAATGTTTTATCGGCTGCCACTGCCATTCCAATTTATTCTGGTCATTTTTGTATACTTCGAGGGTGACCAGTTTATAGGGGAGAATTTATGGGTTTTATTATGTCTTTTTTGGGGCTAATACATCCTTAGAACTAGATTCCTGAGCCCACCTTTTGGACGAACTTTAACTCGTTGTAAACTGGAAATATTGAAATGATTCAATCGGATTTATTAAATAGCGCCCAAAATGTAAGTGTCACATTCTCACAATAATATTATAAAACCAAGATATCTGTATTATAAATATTATGTACTTACTATAAATAGTACACATGGGAAAATATTTTTATGTAGGTATAGGTATTTCGGGAATGGAATTTTCGTTCTGGCGTAATCTTGATTGAAATGCTGTTTTACCCAGATGTAAGATAAGATCTCGTGAGATTCGGCATTTTAATCTGGCGTTGCATTTGCACACTACGCACCATGCATTATCTTTAGATAGGTAACAAAAGTTTCCAGGCCACGCAGAAATTATGTCAGTTCCTTATACCTGAGTAAGTACATCTATAATGCTCAAACCACAGTGTAAAATAATAAGCAGCTCAACCGTCCTATTTAACGTGACGCGACACGTAAAGCACATAAATTCGTATCAAGTTTACAATTTATCAAGTAGATACAGATCGGTATCATTCTATAGTTGCGTTGCCGCATTGTAATCCGTTGTTTAGGGCGATGCCGAGAGAACTAACAAAATATTCCGATCTCGTACCGAAGTAACGCCCTCAGCCGACGGCCCCAGCTATTTATACCTCTGTTATTGGCACTTCTTCAATGTCAGACGCACCCTGCGCCTGTCCCCTGATCCCCTAAACCCTACGGATGCCCCGCAGCATCCCTCCGACATACATTACACAACGCCACTCGAATGCTAACGGCTGTATAAAATTATATCAATTGCATGGGTTTTATTAGCGAATTATTTCAGATTCGACACCTCGTCTGTTCAGCAGCATTTAAAGGATTAATATGCAACGAATTTGTTTTATCAACAATAAGTTTTAATGAAACCTTTTGATGTTCTTATTCTCAATAAACCGAATAACCAGTATAATGTTTTAGCATTAACGATAATTTTCTAAACTACAAAGTCGTATCTACCGCCTCATTGAAATCATGTCCTCCATAACGTAGATTCATATCGTAATTATTCGTAATGTAAACATGGAATTTATCGCCGCTCATTATCCGGTCGGCGAATACTGAGAAACATGCTAAATAACCGGAATTATTAAAAAATAGATATAGCGATAATTGCTGTTAAGGGCTGTCTATACGATCGTACGGTCCATTGATGTATAAAATCGTTTACATTATCGATTTATCAAACGGTGAGCATTTCAAGATTACAGACGTAAGCAATAGAACTATTTATACAGGGAACGGTTGAAGCGGTACACGCGTATCATGTTTAACTGTTTTTCATCAAAATACATAGCTAACTATAGGTGAATTCATTTTAGTTTTGATATTTTAAAATACTGATTTTATTTATCAAATCTATGTACCTAATTCCTTTAAATTGGGTAGCTGACAAGTTTTTTTATATACTATCTAAGTTAGCTCTACCTATTAACAAATCTAACCTTTATGTTAGGTTTTTTTATATAACTTCATATTTGTAAATTTCGAGCTGGCTTAGTACAAAAAGTTTGATATTAATTGGTCTAATAAAATCTTACGTCTCCACAGAAGATTGAGAAATGTCATTCTCCTTTCCCAACACAAAAACAACATTAACTTATTTCCTAAAGTACCAAAGTTAACCATAACGGAAACTTATGTTAACTGCTAACAAACTTATGTAACGGCTTCCATATACGTAAATAAAAATAACGACGTAGAGTTCGGTAGGTGGTAGTTCGTAGGTTCGGGTAAATCCGTACTAAATAAAGCATTGCATATAATATAACAACATCAGTAAGTTATAAGCACACAAATAAGTAAAATTGTGGGTGGTAAATTATTGCAATTAACAATTCTTAATTGCAGTATTCTAGGTTTCATTTCCATAAACCCTATGCAATATGACCGAGGTCTAGATTAAATTAATTCATGTTCACAACATGAGTAGGACGACAGAGATGTCATATGCCTAGATAAAACTATTAAAATGTTTTAATTATTCATTCGAAGGCTCGCATCGGAGGACGGCCCAGTCGGCTGGCCTCAAAAGGCAGTCGCGTCGAAAATCTCCGCACCGCACAATTTAGCTTCGCTACAATAAAGTTACGTTTTAATTACATATTAGTAGTGATTAAATTACTTTAAATGTCACCTTAATTGGACGCAGCGAGCCAATGTTGCTCATTCTCTGCGCAGGACCAAAAGAAGCGATTTTTCTTACAAAAAGTAAAAAAGCTCAAATTCCTTTTGTAGTTTGTGTGCGGGATGTAAATTTGTGGGTCACGAAATGTGGTTAATTATGACATCGTTTGTTACGTATAACGAGCAAACCCCCGATTTGACGGTGTGAAAACTTCATAAAAGTTTTTTATATACGGTTTCGTATTACTTCAACATGCCTATTTTCATGTTTGGTTTTTAGTTAACTTGAAACGTAAATTATATTTAACTGTACACGTTAATAGTAAGCAGCATTTTTAGTAAAAGGCGAAGTTAAAATAATGCCAGGCAGCCATTGCGTAGTGTCACATAATTCAACCATTTATAATATACGGGAGAGCCCAGCTAGTAAGCTCTATCATAGAGCATACTTCAAGTCGGATATTAGGATTTATCGAAAGCATCTTGTATAATTCTATGAGATGTATTTATTTAGACCGAGCTAACGAAATGATAATAAATAAAACCTTAATCAAGAATCCTTTCGAAAATAGTCGACTCTATGCCGAATATTAAAAAGCCACACTGAATCTATAAACAGCAATCAATCTGAATTAATTTTAACTTACCACCCATTGCTGCAAGCGTCCACTCGTAAAGAAACAAAACGACATACCTAATACGATACGATACGAACAATACGGAGCCCGTATCGAGGTGTCACCCCATTCCGCAAAAGGCTCTACAGAGGTGAAACGGCCCTCCCCTCTATATATCAAGATCCGTATCTGAGATTTACTGAGCGCGCTCTGACCGCGATTCTATCTCCCAGATTAATGCGCCAGAGTATCGTAGCCCTAACAGCCCGTATAAACTTACCTGTTGTTTCTTTATTCACATTATTTACTTACTATATTAAATTTTGATGATAACAGATAAGATTTTCGTGTATTGTACCTATTACAGTCATCTAACAATTATGTATGAATGAGGAAATTATTTAATTAATTATTATTTATGTACGTGTATGTACGGTTTTGTAAATGGGTATTTAAATGGACGATTTACATACGCGCTAATTACAATGTGGTGTTTAATTACAGAGGAACCAGTGGTTTACGATTTTATTATTAGGTAGGCACATCGAATGTTTTGAACATTTATTGAACTTCATGACAGCGTGTGAGTCCAGGGCGGTCTAAATTTTGCTAACAACATTTGCGGCGTGAACTATCTTTGAGTGAGAATTTATAGGTGGTAACATTATCGTAGTTTACATCTATTTCCATAACCGTTCGCCGTAGAGGCATGAAATGTCAGTAAATCACCTCCGGGCATGTCGCTTCGCTTCCTCGTACGTGTGTAATGCCCCGCTTTGGTCAGCGAGCCAATTTGTTTTTATTGAGACTACCCTCGAGTTATGCAAACTGGTCGGAAACGCTGAGCCTGCTGTAAACAAACTTAAACCCAACCGATATAAATTGACCTCCCGGAGTGTACATAACGAGTATAATTCGGTGTTAGGTGGCGGGTCTGCGCGATCTGGTGTTGGTGGGCAGGTCTACCTTTAATCTCGAGGCGAGTGTTTTCACAAGCGTCTGCGTTCGGCTCCCGAGGCCGCGGTCAGGCGTGTGTAAACAATACTCAACGTTAATAGAGATATAAATTGTAAGCATTCCATTTAATCCCTTTGAGAGCAATCGACGGCTTTAGCGTTACGAAACACTGTGTTATCGGCCTGCCCAGACTATATCGACGTCGCATAAATGTCTACTTACGTGTACTAAGATCAAACTGAAGTTGCGTTCGCGTATCCTAAACAAACATGCGAAATAGAACGCAAAATTTATTTGAAAATACATTCTAACTAATGATAGCGTCAGTTTTCAATCTAATAAACTGTCTGTGCAGCATTAGTCGGTACCGAAATGTCATAGCAGACGAATAAAATAAATTCGCAGCAGCTAGCAGACATCGACGTTATTAGCATAACGTAGTTGGCATACGGGGGTGAACTAAAGCTCCCAAAGTTCGATGTACTGTTAAACAATGCCTCCGTTTCGTATTCTAGGAGTTACTGAGTCACGTCTCTCCGCGTTATGTACTAATAACAAGCGAATAACGTACATAACACTATGTAGAAATGTCGGTACATTGTAAGAAGCTAATTTAGAATAAAAGTTTGCTGTTACATCGCATCGTTTATATGAATATGTTATTCGGTGATTTTAAAAATTGACACTGCTTACGTAAGGATACTTATAAGGTCTGCAAAAGCTCCGTGACTTAGATAGTATTTTACTAAATACTACTAAATACTCCAGTTAAACTGTTGAAAAATACTTGTTTGTTTGATTACGGTTTACATACCGGAAATAATACCCAGCTAGAAAACACCGCTAGAGGATAATAAAGCAAAAGGAGCAGAACTCACGAGTTTTTTAATAAAAGGAATTGGTTTTATAAATGTACAGAACAGTGAAATAACAGATAAAGACTGATACCTGAGACTGATACCTGATACTACATACCTATTAGGTATATAGGTAGGTACGGATCTTACGCAGAACGTAGACAAAATACGCATGATGCGATCCTAAGTAACATGCAGGAAATTCACGTAGGTAGGCAGACATACTGCAGATAGGTATCAATAATTAATTCTGAACTCCACAACTGAACACTTTATTTCCAAGTAAAGTGCCTATTATATGCTGTTAAATATTTAAATAAAAATGCAATGCGGATTATAGTTTGTTAACCCCAATGCGGTTTACCTATTTAACTGGAATTGCTTACACATGACTGACGAGTCGTGATCAAGTCAACATACTTCGTGGAGGAAGTGCATAGGTACCTATAGCAGTGGTTCATCCATTCTGTTCCCTAGAACCAGTCATATTGTATTTCAGAAATATAAGGTGATATATCACTGATAAATGAAATGATTATGATCATATAAAAAGAGTACCAAGACCACCTAACATAACCATGATAGGCCTTGCAAGACTGGGCAAAAACAAAACTGATTCTAAAGTATTTCAGACTGATTTGCTAGTCTTTTTTTTTTTTGTTTTTTTTTATTGGACTGCGGTGGCAAAAAAGCGTACGGCCCGCCTGATGTTAAGCAGTTACCGTAGCCTATAGATGCTTACAATACCAAAGGCATTGCTCGCACATTGCCGACCTGAAGGGGAGTGGGATGGAGGGAGGGGGAGGGGGAGGGGGGGTGGGCTTACGGCTCTCTCACTCATCGTACGAAACGCAGCTGTAATAGCTGCTTTACGCCGATCTTCTGTGAGAGGGTGGTACTACCCCGGTCGAGCCAGCCCGTTTATGAGCTGCAGTCAATTGGCTACAGCTTGGCTCTACCACCTTTCAGGCTAGTCTTAAATGCTAGTCTTAAATAATCAATATAATAGGGATGTAGGTAAGTAAGTATTGCTCAAAACATTCAAAGAAAACCTAAGAAGAACACTTGACACTTACTTTACGTGCACTGCGTTTAATATACACTTTCAAGACATTTTTATACAGTAAAATGTCAACCAAAAATTCAACACACGTTTCATAACTAATTTCCTAGCAGTCGATGTCTCATGGGTAGGTCCGTCTGTTTACATAATCCTGGCAGTGGGCTGCACAAAGAACCAACATCTCCAACTATACATTATTCATGTTGCACATTACATACATATCAATTATACAGTTTCCAATTAATGCGATGCAAGAATATGTAGAATGATGTACGAGCGATAACGACAAACGGACGGATTTACATAAAAATATATGTTTATATAGTACTGAGTTACATAGAGATATTCATACATGCTCGAGACTTTAAGAAGATAGACAAGGAATTGGGGCCCTATTATGAACCCGGTTCATCTGTTTAACTCGTTCGTAATTTTAACACTCGTAATTTTATTACAGAAATGTGCTAAAAATTAAAATTCGATTCGAAGAAACGGATTATTGCTTTCGTAATGGGCTCATAATTGCAGCTGTACAATATACCTAGTAGTTTCTTTGATCATTTTGTATAGTCAGGTTCATTCGTCAACATTATAAAAAAATAATGACCGCCTATGAATAATTTTGGAGGATTTATACCTAATGGTGTTTAGCATTTAAATAGTTAAGATAAGGATATATTTTAATTTAATAAAATATTCAACATCTGACTGATAAAATCTGGATCTGAGTGAAACATCACCCATCAGTATAAATAAATTGTGTGCATATTATATACCTATATTTTTTTTAAAATCCTCCCTCGTAAATTTATCATTCGCTTAGGCTTTCAAGGTGAAAGCCTGAAACAACACAAACACTATATTATATCCAGAATAAGACAAAAGCTTTAAACACAAATGTGGACATAGATTTATGACGTTGTCCGTTCACTTCACCTACAAATTTTATACAATCTAGGTACTACATTTGCATTGCGGAGTGTACTACCTACATTGCGCTTTTTGTTTAAATGCAACGCCCGCAACGGGTTTCGAGTGCGAAATGTATTGTTCAGAGAACATTTCAAACGACACCTAGGGTAATAAAATTTCAGTTTTATGCCAACAGGATACAAATTAAAATTGCAAAATTTTATTTTACCCTATTAGGTATTCACGTTATTGTGGGAAAGTATAAAATTATAGTTTTTACATTATTTTTTATTTTTAAATGATCAGAAATTGGTCGACATTAGGTACCTATTTCTAGACACCAATAACTACTAAACCACATATGAAATAGGTACAAACTAAACCTGCCTAGCCAAAAAGTTCAGTCCAAAAAAATATCATAGCAACTGGTTAAACTTAGGTATTTAGATCTGGGTGTACTAAGACATTTTCATATAGGTAAATTATAATCACCCTGACATATCACGTCTCGTGGAAAAGGCTACCAACATTTCCACCAGTGCATTTCCAAGAAATATGAATTCAAAAACCCAAGCCATCGTCCAAGCACAGCATTAATGTAATCATTAGCTCGGTTTTTGTTTCTCAGAAACCGTTTGAAAAGGCCATCATGTACATTCGGTACGGTTGTGTTTACACCATTTCAAAAACAAGTTTCATTCATGGCTTAAATGTAGTAACGTTTTCATAGTTCTAAACGGGTGTAAAATCATTAATCAATCGGATATCGCTATGAGTGATGCCAAATTGATTAAATTTTTGTGGAAAATCAATTTTTACGTTAAATATGAATTTGTCTTTCAGCCATTACTGCTAGTCCTGTGAGTCAAGGTCTTCAACGAAAGTACTAACATTTGATCCTGGCAAGACTGATTGCAACAGAAACAAGACTGATAAAACGAGGTGAAGCCTAATTCAAAACACCAAGAATGTACCTATACGTATTCTGGTTGTTTTATTTCTTCCTACGCCAATTTCGATGGCATATTAATATGCACGAATATAATAGGTTTTTATTTATTGACTTCTATCACAAAGTTTGCCTTTCTTTTGTCGCTAAACGCAGACTCATCTAAGATTTTCCAAAGAGAAATGGTGCGCTGTATCTGTGAGAAACACCTTACTGCGTTCCATGACTCGCACTGCAGTATACATGGATAAAACTAGATGTGTGAAAAAACGCATAGGATATGTACAGATAACGATCGCTACCATCGTGGTCGACTCAGGAAAAGATGGCGTAATGACCTGCTGGCCTACTCCGAAATACGAACCTAACGTTTCGGCTGACGGATTGTCGTGATTTGACATTTCTTCTTTCGTTTTTCTCTACGATTTGACATTGTTTTGATCGTAAATCGAATCCGTACTTCGGACGATCCGTCAGCGACGTATTTCGGAGTAACCCCCCTGGGTTGTTATCTAAAGGGATGTACACACACAGACAGACAGACAGTGTCAAACAGAGACACGTGGAGTAAAATGGGGGAGACCTTTTCCCAGCAATAGTGCAGGTTAATAAAAAAATATGATCATAGAACTTGGCATATTGAAATTTCATACGGATATACATAGGTTACTTACCAGTAGAAAGGTAGAAAGTGACATTGAGTGAAAGGTAGAGAATTCTATAAATTTATACACAAATTCTTCTATTCCACGTCCAAAATTTAAAACTCGAAAGTCAAACACGACGTGACCTACGGCCTCTCACACCTATCGGGCCAGGAACGATGAATACTGTAATCATGTTAACACACTTTAACTCAATATTCAAATAATACTACATTAAACTAACAATGTTTATCCATTAAAGACAGGTGACTAGCAGAGTAAAACATTACTTCAATTTATCTTGAAGCTGAATGGGTATGGAAATTCAAATATTTTAATCTTTTAACCATTATTTACTATAGTTTACATTGAGATTGTACACGAACGGCTAAGTAAACGAATTTTAATGGATTGAATGGTTTATATTATTAGAAGCACCTAAGGTATAGTAAACAACAAAGAAAGTCACGAAAGCTACAGAAAAGGCTTTAGATGAGATACAGAAAGCAGCAGACATCTATAGGGGAATAAATTAAAGAGTTACCTACCCAACAAGGGTTAGAAAAGTGTTGGTAGCAGCAAGATGGGTCAACAATATAAATAAAACGGCCAGGTGCCAGGTCTCCGGGAGTACCGGCAGAAGTGAAAACTTGAACATTAACGTTGTGCATTTTTAAATATTTTTGAATGGTTAGGGAAAAAATGTAAAAAAAAACAACCTGGCCGTTTTTTTGTTAAAAAATCATATAAAAGAATAAAAAATAAATTAAATTAAAAATAATAAGAATTAAATAATTAATAATATATTAAATTCGAAAATATAGTAAACATATAGGATACGAACCTACGCCCCATAGAGCACTCACCCAGATCCATTCACTTAGGCGCTAATAAGACGTTGACGTTGAAAGCGAAATTATGAACTATACTACTACTTTTTACCCATCCCAAGATAGGACACGTGTTCTGTCGCTACGAATCTGTCGCATTTTCGATCAGGACACGTGACCCCTATCGCGAGTTTATAATTTTTAACCCATCACAAGAAAAGTGCACAACGCCGCTAAAGAAGTTTTCACTTCAATAATCGCTTGATGAGGTTAGCTCAAAAGAGATAGTATGGTTAGCGCCAACGAATTAAGGTATATCAAGTAAGTTGTAAATGATGATGAAATAACTTAGGGCTAAGTAGATACAGAACTTGAAAAGAAGTAAATATTCAGGCAACGTGTCAACCCTGAACTTTGAAATGACCTTCAGATTACGAACAAAGACCAAACTGTTAGGAAGTTCATCACTTAGTTAAATAAACAAGGAAGATGCAATGAACCGCTCACCGGAACATGTGGGTATGAAGGGTAATAATGACTGACGAATCGGTTGAGAAGGAATCAGAAATGTGCATTTTGGTTGGTTTAAAATGTCTCATCAATTTAGAGAACTTAGATTTATCAAAGAGTAAGAAATATTATACCACCTAAGAGACGTTACAGGGAAATATATTTATTTTTACAGGACTATCGTTGGTCTTAACATCGACTCTTCTCACAGCAGGTGAACGGAGAAACTACATAAACATTTGAGCTATATCAAGACAAGAAGGTTCTAAAAACATATACATATATCTAAATTATGACTAATGCTTTGAACAATACACCCGTAGTGAGGTGTCCTTCCACCGTCTGCGCGGCGTCCACGTCTCAAGCTTCCTGTGCAGTCTGTCTCATAATAAGTTGACATACCACGAGCACGCGTCGAAACTATATCCGTATTTGATAATCAACATATTGATATGTTGCTTCGCCGTTGCTCTACACTTTTAGTTATTTATCCAAGTCATACCAAGTGCATCCAAATCTATACGGTGTGTGACGTCACCGGTGTGATACACCCTTTTCCGTATAGGGCAGAGTATGTACCTATAGGCATAGGTAGACATAGTATAGGCTATATTCCTGACTATAGATCATCAGGATGGATTTATGTTAGATGGCCGGTAATTTTTTTTCAGATAGTGACAACTTTTCTCAGGTTGTTCCAGCGATTGAAAAACGTTTGTGTATTGCACAGTTCTGTATGTCATTACAAACACTGGCTTGCCGCTATCTATCAGAAAATCACAGTAAAACATGTGTTATGATTGTGGCACTGATATTGCACTCAGATGCATCACCGCAACCAACTGAAATGTTAACCCACATACATAACCTTATAAACAAAAACACACCAACAACTAGAACATTTTCTAAATCTAAGAAACACTTGCACTCGCCACATAAAGAGTTCATCAAACTCGATTCGGATACCAAAAATAGTGAATTGCGTAAGAGTGTAGCATCAACAAATACAGCCTTGGTAGTCAGAATGTAGGCACGCGCGCTCAATTGTGTGCCTAATGAATAGGCATTCGGCAGCGTGAGTAAGACGCCTAGAGATATATGCGCGCACGCATGACATTGACATTATTTGGCGACGAACTTGAAATATTTATATGGGGTTTGATTTCCGATGCAGACACTTGTGTAATTAGGATTAGAATTTCGATGCGAGAGGACTGGTGGGAAAATGGTGATGATTTGGAATTATTAGATAAATATTTGTAACTTAGGTATAAAATTAACTCTAGGGATATTGAAATTATCCACCTTATTCTGTATAATATGAGGTAGTTTATTGATGTTTTCATGAAAGATGAATATTTTTATCAGGTAGTAGGTAACTTACAGTGGCCTTGCTCACGCTGGTAAATTAAGTTAATTTCTCAAAGTACACTCAGAGCACGTATCTGCCTACATCATTAAATCCAAGACTACGTACTTACGTTGGCGCAAAAAATAACTCGTTCAGTAAACATAAGTAGGTACCATTGCGTGGTGAACTTGACGCTCTCAATTCTTTTTTTTAGAACCGAGTGCAGGTAACCCGAAGTGAAACGTTTCAAGTTTAACGAATACTCTGAAATATCTACACTAGGGCGTGAGATAAGAAATATATGGCTCTGATACCAACCATGCATGCATATTTGATCGGGCGAGCGTGCATATGCTACAACCCACCAACGCGACAGTGGTCAGAACGATCATTATGGAAATTAATTTCCGTCTAAACTGGCGTTTATATTATCATGAGTCTATCGATTGTATTAATAGACACCTACCTACTGATAATATAATGGGATCAGTCGGTATATAAAATAACGTTATTATAATTGTTGTAATATACGAATACATGTTGAATGTTAGGTTATTTTTCAAATTCGAAAACTTGTAAAAATATCATATGAAACGCTTTATATGTTCCTGATACGCACAGACGGGTAGTGTGTGTATTTTTAAAATGTTGAAGTCGATTTCTCTTTACTTTTAAGGAGTTATAAAATATCACGTTTGTTCGTCTGTCACAGATGTTGGGCCAGCTGTTTCTATGACAGTCACGTTCACCAATCTGACAATGTGTTCGTACTACACCACGACCACGCCACGGGCTCGGCTCGTTAAATTTTTATTGCCACAAGGTCGCCACTTTATGGTCAATTCTCAACAGTTATTGTTCGCGGCCAAACTTTTTTTTACAACACTAACGTCAATCACTTGTAACGGTAGAGTTACGGTTGACAGTGATTAAGCCTTAATTGTTACGACGCTATAAAGATATTTTTTATTTACTTATTCCAACTTACTTTACTCACCTCTAGATATTATTATTTTTAAAGGCGACAAAAATGTGTTGATGTAAATTTTACAGTCGAATAAACGCATGTAAAATAAATTCCTGATGGATTTGATGCATGACAACGAATATAATGTTCAGTGACCCTGCTCTCCCGAGCATGGAGGATATATGGCTTTGGACGTCATAGGCTATGTTTATTGTGGCGAGAATCGAATAAGCTATACCGCTCCGTTACTAACGTCGATGTGATAACAATCGTTGTTTTGACTGCGATTTCGGCGATATCAGCTTTCGTACAACAGCCGCAAAGCGTCCGTAATAAAGTGATTTGCGGACTCGCCAACAAAACAATGGACCCCTTTCTAAGCTTGTTTTAAAAGCTTTCGACACCGTGATTTAAAACCCTTTGACTTATACCTTATTTGTAAACATCTTGTGTGCACAAAGGATTGTTGTTTACAACAAAAACGAGAATTTGCACAACCCATTGCCGTGAACCCTTTTGTTTAGTTTTACAGTAAATTCGCAAAAAATTGAGAAAGTAGCTTGTCTTTTGGAATCAACTTTTAGGGATCCGTAATTGCAAATTACTGCAACATAGGTACCTAACTAAAAAAATACCTGAAGGAGTTAAATGTAAAAAGTTCTAAAAGCTAAAAAAATATTACATACAATAGTTCATACATGAGCATTTGGAAGTGCATTCGAGTGAATCGAACGACGCGATGAACTAAAAAATATTGTTATATCATACTTAAAATAGAGGTAGCTCATTTATTTATGGAACCCTAAGCATAAAATAATATCATAATGGCTACTTCCAGAATGGTTAAAAAACTTTTTAACATTATACATTAATTGCGAGGCAAACTGATGTATCTACTACCTAGATGATGTAATATAATAACGAACCAAGAAATTTATTTCATTTATTTTTTATGTAGGTACGGAACTCTACAAAAATATAAAAAGTTATCCTTTAATAGTTTCTTGTACCTTAATAGTGTTGGTCAAAGAATACTGACCCATTGTTCTTGGTGAAAGTTCGCACTTTTTGCAAGCTTTTTAAACCCTTTCTGTCACTTTTTTGCAATAGAATAATAGACACGCAATTGTTGAGCTTTTTCTAATTATTGTAAACAAGAATAAACCTTGAAAAAGGTTATAAATTACCGTGATACGTGATGCAAAATTCAGGTAGCATTTAAGTGTCAACAAAAGTTGTATTTTTTTCAAATTTAAACAAATAAAAATAAAACTTTTTGACAAAATGTTCTTTTTAAATTGCCGCTGCAACAATCGGACAAAGGTTTGTTTTGTCAATTAAAAAGGGTACCTGATTGCAGTAATTTCACAAAGCTGAATAAAATGAATAATTGCAACAGAACCGAATGAGAGGCATCGGGTAATTGGTATTGAATCATGACGCTCACGCAACGAAAGGTTTGTTTAATTGATGGTGTAAAGTAGCGCATTTTTGTTTTAAAACTTTTACACAGCTAACAGCTGTAACTATATTGAACGTGTTTTGTCTGTTATGTGGCCTAGTTTTGATTCAGTTATAAATATTACGACATTATCTGCACACTGTCCATTATTACCTACTCGGATGACATTATTTGATGGCAGAGTTTTAAATCTAATAATAACTAGATCATAAGTCAGACTTTATAATAAGTAATATGTAAGTAAGTCATAAGTCATGACTTTATAATAAGAATTTATTATTTTAGAAACCTATTTTAGAAACAAGAATGTCCCAGTGGCTTCTTATAGGTGTATTTTTATTCCTAAGACTTACTTATCTACCTACCTACAAAATAGGTAGTTATATTTAGGTATAAAACCCCTTTTCATTACACAAAAAATAATGCCAATAGGTATAAATATTTAGAGCAAATGATTGTCAAAAGTGGTTTGTAATGTTCTTCGTACATAACAAAATAACTCTGTTCCAAAATTAAAAGATCCCGAAGTGGCGATTAGCCATTAAAAGCGTTCTTTTAGTTGCGTGAGCGTTAAGATTCCTACGCCTAAACTAAATATACTTAAAACTAAAAGAAAAATAAATTTGAAACGATAAATACCATTGAACTCACCGCAGACCACCCGATCGAAGGGGCTCATCCAATCTGGAAATGGAAAATCTATTATCAATCGTATTGAAAGTTCATTGTTTTGGCCAAGTTACATGCATAACATCAAGCCTATGCAATACACACAGTTATATATTAAATGTAATGAACATAATTTCATATTTCAGCATGCCTGTAAATTAATCTTATTTTTTTTGCACATAAAATAAAAATGTAGTTAGGTCTGCTACGAAATTATACGTAAAAATAAAATAAGTACAGCAAAATAATTGGAAGGATTAAAATAAGAAATCTAGTGCATAAAGATAAATTTCTGTCAAAACAAATAATTAATTTGATGCATAATATGAAAATTGGAATTCCAACGGCATATTATTATCCTAAAACAGCATTCGGGTTTCTGCTTGACATTGCTCTATTATATGCTTATATGCTTTTTGCTACCATAACGGTAATCGATACAACTAATACAATTAGAAAACTGTATCAGATAACTACCAGTTAACTACTCCTTATTTCAACGGTGGCTGCTCATGTGAAACGCTTAACAATCGCCTTAACAATTGCCAGTTCATTAGTTTTTTTCTTTAATTGGAAGTAAAACATCTTTAATTGCCTTTTATCAATTAAATACTGCTTGATTTATTGTACACGATAGATAAAGAATGACGTACCTACACTATCAAAGAGAGGTTGTTTTTAATTAAAACTGCATTCTTAAGCTGACCAAGGCAGCTTAAGCTCAAATGAAATATTCGGTGAAGTTTAAATAGAAATGAAAACCTTATAGCTAAAATTACTTTTTGTTTATCTGTATTAATAGAACAGTCAATAAGAACCATTTCTCTTTATGTAAACTAATTTAATAGGTATCAAATATAAGGGCTAATATATAGTAGTACGCAGCTACACAACCACTATATCTTAAGATTTTAATAAATTTTAAATTTAAAGAAAAAAATCCAAATTAGTATTTGATTCAGTATTACGTTTATCAAGGTTGGTTCATTATACATAAACATATCATAAAACCCACAAGTTAATAATATGAATTAAATTAAATGTAATATAATACCGTTGTTATTTTTAACTCTAACAATATGACTAGAAAAAAGCCTGTGAATATACAGCAAATATGTGTAGAAAAAATATTAAACATAATATTAAGCTCTCAACTATTATCATCACAAATAAATTTACATCCAATTAAGAACGCATGCTCAGCTACTCCGGTTCTTTAGCAACGTTTAAAATATAACGAGTTTTACGGATCGGAAACATTTAAATTGTCTCGATTGAGTGCAATCGTTAATTACATACTGAGCATATAAAAGAATCGAATATTCGAATCGTATTTGATAGGTAGGTATATAGATACCTACCTACTCAAAAATTCACAGTAAATTCGGGCAGATATAGACTAAAAAAATACTGACGAAACTTTTGAAAAGTGCCAGTGCCTGTCTGTGTCTGTAACCCTTAAATGGAAAACGTTAAAAGTTCTGTATCAGTACCATATTTCACTAAAGAAAGATAATGATGTTATTTTTCAACATATTTTTTTATAGCTTTTTGGAACCGATATAACACTGAGGTCGTAAATATGTACAAGTGAATCAGTAAACTTATAAATATTGGATAAACAATCAAAATTACTTTTATTGCTGCTTTTGGATCGTATAGACGGAACAGTGTTCACAAATTAATTAATAACGTGCTACAAATAGCAATCAATAGTATAAAGGGCTTTTGATGGCGGGTTCCGATTGCACACGGCGATTGTTGATTGGCTGCGGACGCCCGCCATATTTGTTCGGCGCATGCGCCCTGTGAGACGCACACATGTGACAGCCGGTCTTTTTTTCCGCGGTACACAACGTTTAGTATCAAGTTTGAGCTGGATTTTAACCATAGAGATAACAGTAATACGATTCAGCCTATTTGAACATATGTAATTTAATTAATGTATGTTAAATTTATTCCTAATAATCTCGTTTTGATTCACATGTTTTTCTATAGATAACATGTACCTCTATTTATTTATTTCTATGTATTTTATTTTTCAAGTTATAACAACTAATAGGGTTTTTACAAAAAAGCTAGTTGTATATTTACTTATTTTTCAAAATGATTATATTGTTCTATATGTTAACAAAGGATTTTATTAATTAATATGATAGTTTTGAAGAAAAAAAACAAACAATTAAAAAATTAAAAAAAAAAAACTAACAATTAAACATAGTTAAGTTCTTTCAAACTAATGCTGGAGTAGACAGTGTTTGACAGTAATACGCTCTTATTGTGGCAAGTTGTTGTAGAATGTTCGGCGGTACGACAAATAACTGTCAGCTACTGACAAGTCCGCCATTTTAATTTTGTGTGCGCGCGCGCCGACGCACCTGCCGGGTTATTTCTGTCCTCCCGAGACGGATTTTCGCCTTCATCAACCCGGACACTTTTATAAGCTAACATTGCCGACAAATCACGAAAATAGTCCATTCCTAAACAAAAACAACATGTTTATAGGCCATTTTATATAATTCCAGTGATCTACAGCGCTGTTATGACGCTGTGTTGGCTTTGATGAAGTATTTTTTGCATGTCAACTGAAAGTATGCGTCAGAGACATGAGCCAACAAGGTCGATTTCGTTCTGAATATGAAACACTTTGATTCACATGTCTTATCTCAGAAGTAGCTCGCGAGTTATTTTTACTAATACGTATTTAGCTGTATCTTAAAGGAGCGTGGCTAGTTTTATGCAAGTGCCATTATGTTTCTAGTTTTATTGGCTCTATCGTTTTAGCGTAATCTAGAGTCAAAAGGTTAACCTCTACTTAGGTACTGCCGATTAAGTAAATATTGTAAACATTATTAGACAATAATGGGACAATCATTAATATTAATTACAAAAAGTAGTACCAATTTCATTTTATTAGGTTTATTTTGCTCTAAGTACCTAAGTGGTTTATATTATTAGATATATAGGACCTAGATTTACTATTATAATTCTAGTACTCTAGGTACTTATTTAGTCCTCGACGTGGACAATTATTTTCAATAGAATGAACGTAGGATTATGCAAATGCATAGATACATAGGCATATATATTTATTCCGTCAATTTATTTGATTAAGTATACATAGGCGATAAATGTTCAATTATATTTGATTAAATAAACTAACAATAAATATGTATGTTATTGGTCTTATCAATACAATTGAAGGCCGAAAGGAATTATGCATGAGTGTTATTTATTTATTATAATATTATTGGGGAATTAATTTATATACAAATTTTCGGATCAAAGGTGTTTCCATTTATATGCCTGTTGGTTTCCTTTTCAATGTGACATTCATTAACGATTGTCACCATTTTATTTTTTTGCAAAATTTTATGGGACTATTTGTATAGATTTTCATTTCCTTTTTTTCCTTTTAAATAATTGAATTGAATTTTATTTGACTCATCCATTGAGTTAAGTAGGTACCTGTTTTCAATTAGGGTAGTAAAATCTAATGGTCTAATGATGTAGTAAAATTATTTATTTTAATAGTAAATGGGAACCAATTTCCGGATATACCAATTTTGGAAAGTTCTATTATTATAAATTATAATTAACTGTTATTTGATAGTGGCTTTACATCTTATTTAAGTATCAGTAGCTTCTTAATATTTAACCCTTGACCATATTACCTGGGTAATCCTAATTTTTATTTGCTTATTATGAGGTAATATAAATTAAGTTTTTAAAATTGTCCATCTCCATTTAAATAATTATAATCGAATGGAAGAATATTTCCTAAGTAGTATGTGTTTAAGGCTTGAATTTAACGCAATATTATGTTTTCTTATTATTTAATTGTTAGCACGAGAATAATAATTAGGTAAGTCGTAATGTGCAATAATAGAAAAACAGTTATTTTGTAATTTCATAAATCAACTAAGAAATATTATAATATTTTAATTGGTTTATCTTATAATGAACAAAGTTTCATGAAATTAATGATGCTAATGTTTTATTGTAAACAATTCAGCTATAACGTTTAGCGTTAACCCAGTAATAACTGCGGAAGACTGATTGGTAGATAATAAAGCTGAATAAAAAATTATAGCGCCATTGTATGCAAAACGTACAGGCACTTTAGCTCTGTAATGGTTCGCCTTTTTGGAGTACTAAGTGGACCCCACAGTAGCCAGCAACGTTCATAGGTATAGATATGTAACAGCAAAGGTTAGGCACGTCTATATAGCCAAAATTAGCTTATTGCTCTTAGTTAATTAATTTGTAGCAGGTAGGTACATATAATTAGTCCAAGAATTTGGCTATCCGTAAAACATTTTAATGCATTCTGTTTTCAGAACATACCGCGTAAAATGGCATTTTTGAATATATTCTATTCTGTAGAATACGCGGTAGTCCCAATTATAAAATTTATTGTCATTGTAATTGCTTTTATTTATAGTTGATTTTAATTGGATACAATTTAATTTGGGTAATTATCTACACCGATAAACTTCTATAAGATAACATTAACTTAAGTGGATATTTGTAACGATTATTCAATTATTTTAAGTATTATTTACTAAATAAACTCAACATCAATATAAAAATTAGATAAATTACCAAATTATTTCCCAATACCCACGAGATATTTACTACCAACGACTAACATTAATTTTATTATTTGAAAATGTTTATTAGGTACTAATTATATTTATATACCTACTGTTTATTACTTATTATTATCTTTATATTTATTTACTTGATAATATTAGAAATATTGTCCATTTAATAAATTTATTTTATTAACTATTGTTAATTCTTGTCGTGTATTGGCGCATAACGCCGTCCCGCCCATGCCGCCGGCCGGCGGGCGTAGGGCGGACCGCGCGTCGGCCGCCGCTAGCGCCCGTTTATGAGCATTGTTTCACAGCATGTTAATGTCAAAAAAGCTGTACAAACGCTACAATACTGTATTAATTACCTTTATAACCTTTAAGTAGTATAGTAACGTTATAAGTATGCCCAAATTATATAATTTCACATTATGAGTATTTAATTGATTTATTGGCAATAAAAATAATGGCCCGTTTTATTGCATTTATATTGCGGCATTTGTAATAGGTAGAATCGTATTGGAATGGTTATAATTGGAAATACTAAATAGGTGAATGGCGATTCTAATTGGTTTTCCAATGAAATTATTTTATTGTTATTTTTTTATTGTATTCTTAAATTTTATATTTGTTGTAAATATCGTAGCAAACAATATAAACATCGATAAATAGGCGTACACACTATTATGTTTATAATAATTCAGGCAATTAACTACAGCGCCTATTGTATTGTACCTATAATGGAAGCAACGAACATAAAGAACAGCTGATAATTACCTACATAATAGGAAAAAACAAACAAAACCGTCGAATTTAAAGCCACATATGGAATCTAGCTAATAAGGAGACGCTTTGTAGGCTTACTGGAGTCTAACGATGAATAGGGAAGTAAATAAGATCTTAGGTGTGACAAATGAAAACAAAACCGTTTATATTTTCCAGGTAACTGCGGAACTCAAACCATGCAGTGAAGGAGTAAAACATTTACCAGTGATGGACATCCAGGGGTACCGCGGTATGTCTGGCAGGGGTTGTGCCGAGGGCTGCGAGCAGGCCGCTCCCATGGCGTCCACGGAGGCCGCGCTGGCTGCCGAGGCGGCGGACGCGGCCGCCTGGTGATAGAACTGGGCCGCAGCGGCCATGCTCGCCGATGCAGCCGACACCGCTGCTCCCCCATTATGCTGTCCCAGTGCGTAGTTCACCATTGGGTCACCGCTCACCGCCGTCGGGTACCGGCAACTCTTGTCGTCCGCCGACAGGCCTCCGCCTGAGAACGGCACCGAACCCCCGAACTGCTGGTGGTGCGACACGTAAGGATACATCCTCGCCGGCGCGCCTGGCGACGCCGACGACGAAGATGAGGACCGCTGCGGGCTCCCAGCGCCCGGCGACCCTGCCCCCAGCGCTGCCGCTCCCAGCCCGCCAGACAGCGAACTCGACAGCGACGTCGACAGCGACGATGACAGCGAAGACGACAGCGACGCCTCTATAGGCGACGCCCCAGCACCCGCGAACAAATTCTGGTGGTGGAACTGCTGATGGTACTTCGGGAGCATGCTATCGATGATGAACTTGGAACTCATCGCTCGGCGGCGACGCGGCGCGCGACGATCGCCTCGCGGGAGATGCGTTTATCGCCGGCGATTCGGATCGATTCTCGCGCGTGCACCTCTACTATGGCCGCGGATCGTTTATGACCCGCGTATGAGGCTCTACGACTCCGAATTCCCCGTCGTGGCGAACGTTACCGCTGCCGCGCGCCGCGCTCGAGACGGCGAAACACACCACGTGCGTGCGAGCGGGACGCGACGATAAGCAGGGGCGACCCGCCGGAACCCTCTCCGTCTCATTAATTCCTACCTGCGTGGCTTATATTAGAAAGAGATAAAAGCTATTCGCTAACGACCATTCCGACGGCCATTGTTCGTAATGGCGCCGGGCCCCGCGCTCCCCCGCGACGACCTCGTCTACGCCAATAGTGATCCGGTGCAGAACATTCACCGCCAATCACAAACCATTCCGGCACTTCTAGCTGTCAAATTGAATGGCTTTACGCAGTATTGCAACATTAATTTTATAATCATGAGTATTTTTATTAATTAACATGTACTTAGTAAAAACATTTAAGTATTATGTATAACAATTACCTTGTAATTCAGTAAAACTTGATCATTATGAGCTGTTTCAAAATATTGAAACAATGTTTTATACTATTTTACTTTACGGTCACATTTTTTAAGTAATTTGTGGTATTTACATTAAAAATTAATTATAACCGTTTTTAGTTCGATATTATACTATGGAAAGTAAATTTTATTAGATTCTTACCTGCTTAGGTTTACCTATTATCAAAGATAATTTAAGAAATTTTTTTAATACCTAGGTTGAACTCAACTATTATAACGTTTTATTACTCTATCCTTAGTTAAACATATTATAATTAAGCATATAGGTATCTCCACTAATAATTTAATATTATAAATAAATGTTATAGTAGCTTAAAAATAATTAGTAATATTTATTAATTTATACCTAGTTCGATAAAAATAGAGTTACCTTATTTAAACAATTAATAAAAACTTTTAATATTATTCATGTAAGTCGTAACTGTCTCCTGTGTTACACAATTTACCTAAATTGTGTAACAAACTGGACTTTTCATAATGATATGATAAAGTTAATAAAGTGTATTTAAGTACTTATTGTTACAGATCGCTTCAATGTAGGTACAGAAAAGATATGAAAATAAATTTAAAAACAAGAATTGCTCCAAATTGTGTTACGCCAGCCACGTGGACGGACGAGTACGATCCATCCTTTTCCTTTGAATGTTCCTCTCCCTGTCGCACGTTTCATTCATACTCCTCGGTCGTAACCACAACGAGCACATGTGCAATAACAAACTTTACGGCTATTAAAATAAAACCGTTTATTGGCTGAGAAGTTTATTTATTTATTACACTTTTGACTGTTATACGTGTTTAGTGCATGGTTTTTATAGGCTTAAGTTGCCTTTTCAGCTTTATCAGGTCGCTGTACGACTGTGAGGCAGTAGAACATTGCATAAGTATAGGTTTTATGTTGTTATTGTGATGTTTTCGCCGTAAACGTATGGAATGCATGATATGGCCAGTTAAGAGTCGTTTATTTTCCTATTCACAATTTTTTTATTGATTTTTAATGAGGTTTACGGGAGTTTAATGTAGAGACTCGTTGGAAGAGTTCTATAAGCGCAATAACAAGCACTATTATGATGTAGCTTAACATGGTTATATTTTTGAACAATGAAAAAAAAATGGTGCATATCCTAATGGTCACCTACGTTGACCTAGGATATTTATGAGCTTTATTGGAGTCTGCCTATTTAAGGATTTTTGCGCGATATTAACATTTTTTTTTAATTTTAGGGACAGTCCCAACAGTATGTATGTACTTACCTACTGTCGGGACTGTCCCTAGGATTTTAACATCAATACTTAACTACCTACTTTGTATAGGTATAGGTAAATACATCTAGAGGTATATCTAATGCATAATACCTATAGGTACATTTTATGAATCAGACACACAATAACTAATAAATAAGTTGTTCCAATGTCAACTCTACCTCCTTGTACCTATCACCTATTAGTCAATGGTATTTCCAATAAGACACTCACGATGTCCCCAATAACATCATACCTACTCACACTTTATATTATAATAAAGTAGGAAAACTATCTACCTACAAAAAATAGTCAAATTAGTATAGGTACTATACTAGAACTCTACCTGTCTCTACCTATTATTGATTATTTTCTAGTTACTACAAAAAATATTCTTACAAACTGAACGCATTATCTACTACACTTTTTCCAATTTGTATTGGGTTCAGTCAGCTTTCAAATTAGGTGTCCTTGCCCTAAATGGGCTGATTACTGATAATAATATTTACAATGAGCGACTAGCCCTCCAAGACCCAACAAGTGCAAATGCCAAAAACAGTAAAGTTGTTAGAGTTTTTCAGGAATTTGGGTGCCCTTTACAATTGTCAAATATACAATGACAGATAAGACAATTCTTGGAAGTATGGAGAAGGTGCAGTGGGAGACCCAACTATATCTGAAACGGAATAATATGCCGTAACGCGCCAGTCATTAGGCTGCAAGCTTATTGGTAACAGTAACCTATATTCTAGTTAGTATCCAATAGGCTAGTGGTCGAGTAGTCTAGTAGAGTATGAAATGACAGTGTCTACAAATTATAATAAGAACATTTTTGAAACAAACTTTATTGCTATTTATCTTACCCATAAATTACGACCACAAGAAGGATAGCAATAGTCTTCTTTAGTAAGTTTCAGATTTGTGTGATATTTTAATCTGACTCTTTGGTTATGTAGATAAGTAGTACCTAGACTTTACATTTAGATGATTTATTGAAAAAATGTCAAATGATCTGAGAGAGATTGAAAAAGAAGGAGATTTCAAATGCAAAGCACAAGATACTATATCAGTGCAGATAATATTTTCTTTTTGATCCTCAGATCACTTTGAATCCTGAAGAGTAGACATTATAAGTTAATTAGAAACAATAGCGACTGAAAGCTTGACTTTTGAACTTTAGAAGAGAGAAGTTAGACAACGAATAATTATAATAAAGTTTTTTTTAAATTTAGAACACAATAATGAAATCTTCAGTCAATTTTGTAGTCGCTATTCCTTATATTGGGTGGTTCCTTGGTAAGAATAAAAAAATCTTGATTGGCGCTATATTTAAACATGTAACTTCGGTTGTTTTACGGTTGGATCAACCATTTTTTTCTCTCAGTGTAACAATGGTTTTCAAAGGGCTTTTGAAAGTTTTGAACTCTGGAATCGAGAACCTATAATGCGGCAACCCATCAAAAGAGCGGCTTTGCTAAGGCTCGCTTAACATCGATATACTCACAGTAGAACTACAAACAAAAATAGATGTTACAGCGGTGTGAGGTAGGTAATATGATCCGTACCTACATGTATTTAAAGACGTTTCTTAATGCAGATCCCTTTTCATGCATTCAAGTAGGTACTACCTACGTACAATGTCACGTTTATTTTAAGAACGAATACAATGGGTTTTAAATTGAAACGAGTTGTATTTTAATTTAATCTTCATGAGATGTTTATGTTCTGAAATTATATAAACACACTGTTAGCGCGATAAAAATTCACTAGAGCCGCGGTGGCATTTGAAACATGCCTTTAAAGTTCATTTGCAGGATATTAATTTATAGTATACAGTATGTTAAGAAAACCCTGTCCGAGCCGAAACCGGTATTTAGGTTTCCCAATCACATGACCAAATAAAATAACAAAAAAATAAATATTCATGATGGTAAACATATTAATGAAAATTTAAAATGCCATTTTTTTTGCCTTTTTCCTCCAAAATGAAGCTAATTTTAAAAATATGAAAACACCGTTACTGGCACTATGTTAGATCGTGTGGCGGCACCTCTGACCACAAAGTACGTAATGACGTAATTTTATGTTTTTTTGTTGTTGTATAAACGGGGTAAATGTTTTCCAAAAAAAGGGGAGGCCTTTGCCCAGCAATGGGGCACTTACTATGCTAAAAAAAGAATCTAATCTCGATTAGCGATGGGATGTTCTTGAGAACATTCTCACCCTCGGAAACTTACTCGTGAGATTTTTTTATTTTGGGTGACGTCATCCTAACTTTCAATCTTAAAAACAATTAAAACCACCGTACTTGCATGTTTAATGAGGTTTATGTCAAGTTTAACATGCTTCAGAAGATAAATTCTCGAAAATTCTCACGAGTAAGTTTCCGTAAGTTTCCGAGGGTGTGAATGTTCACGAGACCATCCCATCACTAATCTCGATACCCAACAATACGTTATCGGGTCGGACAGGGTTTTCTTAACACACTGTATAGCTCTATAGTATTAACTGGAAGGAATTTCTACTAGCAGGTGGACTGAACAGAAATGCTAAATTGGTGCGTCCAGATGCCTCGCATGACTCGCCCGAGCAGTCAGGTTATGACATTATGTCCATGCGTTCCGTCAAAGCTAAGTGCTCGGGCGCGGCGTGCTCCTAATGTAGACACATCAAATGAATTTTAAGATATTATGCCGGTCCATATATGAATTGGCGTCCTGTTGGATCTCCTCTATGCTTCCAAAGAGAAGGTTGAATTGACGGGCCTTTTTTCGTGGGAATCTTTTGTATCCGTTCCCTAGGGGCGGGCAGGGTATATAGGAATCCTGGCGGAGCCGTATAAACCACTAAAAACCCATGGTGTACTATCCTCCGCCTTTGGAAGGGCGCTACGAGATCGCACTAGCATACACCACGACGCCAAGTTCACAGTCCTGCCTGTCATTGCCAAATTCACAGTTTTGCAGACAATCACATTCCTGAAAAAAAGATTTTGTTTAATCTCTTCATCACAAACACCGTCCCGCCTGTATATGGTGTAATGAATGGGGGTAAGCAAGGGTGTAGCGACATTTCACCGATAGTATTTTTGTCCCAATGAAATAGAGGAGCCATTGGCATAGTCCACCATGCTGGGGCACTGCGGGTTGATAAACATCGTGGTATTTTTTGATGAAAATTATGCTTTTTTTGCTCTAGTCATTAGGCAAAATACAGAAGAACCTTTTTTTTTTTTTTTTTTTTTGCGTGGGGAAATCCTCATGGATGCCTTTCCGCCTCGGGGGAGACAGAAGGGGTATGCTGGACTCTTACCGGCTAAAACCCCACGGTGGACCTTCTCCCGCTGTGTGATGGGGCCACGAGCAGCTACGCATACATCCGCAGCCCCCACCAGCGTCTGCCCGCGTGAGCGGACCCTCCTCCGCACGGCAACGTGGGCCACACCACGTCGCCGTCCTCCTCGGGGTCACTAAACTGACGCGCAGGGCCCCCGCCCCTTGCGTCCTCGACCCCAAAGGTCTCTCACTAGATAGTATGGCGAGAGGAATTTTTAGGCGTGCCTTTGCTCCCAGCACGCGCCGCCTTAAGGGCATTGATGTGCGCAGGCAACAGTAGCCCCCGGCTGATTGCCCGCACGCCCTATTTACGGAGGCATGAGGTCAGCAGCTGCCCGCCTCCTCCGTCCTGGCCTCCTTCGGCGGTTCGGGTTAGCAAACGGGTCTGCCTCCCTTACTCTTTCCGCCGCCTCCTTACCAGCCATCACTTCCTCACAAAAGGACGAGACGGCTTCCCAAGACCTCTCACTGCCAACCATAGCCCGAACTACCGCCGGTAGCGAAACATCCCTTCCAATCGTCTCGACGAGGACACCGCGCTGCCCCGCCCAGGCTGGGCACAGCTCAAGCGTATGCTGCGAAGTGTCCTCACCGGCGCCACATTCGTGACAACATGGTGTCGCCTCCCTACCGGCCACCTTAAACAGGTACCTGCCAAAGCAGCCATGCCCCGACAAGACCTGCACGAGCCGGTAGGTAAGCACCCCATGCTTTCGATTTACCCATTCCGCAAGGACTGGGTAAACCGCCCGAAATACAGAAGAACCTACCTTCAGCACTTATTTCAGAATCAGTGGAACATGAAAGGCAGTTTTCGTTCACCAAAACCCAAGCCAAATTCTTATTGAGCACAATTACAGTCGAGTTGGCGGTACAAGAAACCTGTTCCATATACATACACTTATCCAAAAAGAAGACAATTGGTGCCCATAAAAAGAGCACACACCACCCCCATTTTATGATGGTTTCAATGTACAAGCCACTCTTATGCAAGCCGCAAAGTCTTGGTGGGCGGGGCGGCTGTCCATCGTAAAACAGTACAGAGACTTTGGAAAATTTACAACTATCGCCGCGAGATTTAACTGCCAGTTTATAGATCCAACGCTTTTAAATTCGATATAAAGTTGCTTTGTCTCAATGAAACGGCTATCAACGTGACAAATGCGCCAATTACAGTGTACATTAGTGTAATTGTCGACATGTTTTATGTTAAACGACTTTCAGTTTTTTACAGCAGATATTACGGTATTTTTTATTACTTGTTGGCTGTTTATTGATCTGCAATCAGTGTGATACAGTCTTATATCCTTTGATTCTATAAAACATGTATTTTTCAAATGTTTCGTTATTTATTATAGATATAATAGGTATTTCATAACACTCGCAATGTGTGCCATGCTATTATCTTGTATTTTTTTATAACTAGCACTCAACGATAATCCTTCTTTATTACCTATGTGTGCTTTTCACAGTTTTTTTCAACATAAGTAAGTTATAAAATCACTACAGTTAGCGATAATAAAACGCTAAGAAGAATAATTTTATATTTGAATAAAATAATTCTTGTGAGAACGTTTTTTAGTTTAGTAGACACATAAGTTTTGACTAAAACTATTTCAAGTTAGACACTCCTACTACATTATTTTAGACCATCTTATAACAACATCACAGTCACAGAGAGCATCTGCCCACCAACGGCATCTCATACACTAATAATATGCTAGCAACTTGGTCCAGCTTTTAAATACATACGATGTGAAATATAACATTTTAAATATAATAGAGTCATAAAAGCAATACACATGATGTTAGATTTTACTTAGATAACTTGAAATTACTCAGGCACATTGTTTTAATTATTTTATAATGGATGTTCTATTGTCTAACACTTACCCACAGAGCACCATCATCGTCACCTGAAAAAATAGAGTTAATTAATTTTAAATCTCTCTTTGAATTAAATATAGAGTCAGTATAATTTATTACTTGATGGGAATTGGAACTCAGTAGCTATTTAAGATGTGTGAATATGTAGGCTATAAAAGATTTTAATTTCTAATTTTTAGGGTTCCTAAGTGCCTACGAGGAAACATCAATGAAAATGAGTCTTAAAAAATATGTTATTATTATTTTTTCACGGAACAAATTTATTGAAAAATTTTACTCTTGTTAACGTGTCACACAAAGTAAACACAAGATACTCTATAGAAAATAAATATTTTAGCACCTAATCTTAACAAAATTCGACGGAACCTTTATTCTTTTCAAGTCAGTAGCAACCAGAACGGTAAGTAACTTGAACATATGTTAGACATCCGTCATTCGTCTCATTTGCGAGGTGCCCTTGTCCCTTGTCCCTAATAGGCCGAGCAGTGCTCAAAGTAGTGCTACCGAACTGAATGTACCACTTGAAACATCCAGTTTAAAAATAGTTTAAAAATAGAATGCATCAGCACCGAAGCAACCGGTACAATAGTTTAGTGCTAACCTATTTTTCTCAGTCGCTTCTTTCGCCTCGAGGTGTACTAACGTTTGTATTTTTTGAACGAATGCAAAAAGGTGGGTTAATTTTTCAAGGAATTTCAATATTTTTTATTGTTCTGTGTTCGTTCCATCTGGTGGATTTGAGTAGTATGTATTATGTTTGACCTTGTAAGTCTCAGAAAAACTAAAACTAACAGGGCCGTTTAATATAAACACACGAAAAAAATGTAAAGACGTTGAACTCTTTTCTCAAAGAAAACCCGTTACCCACCTACCTACTTGTTTTTTGCAAGCCTAGAACCAAAATGATGTCAACATTCTTTATGAACTCAATATCCTAATTTCGCGGCTCAACTTCAAACTAATAAGTTGAAATTCTCATAAAAAGATAACCTACTCCGCGTACTAAAGGTTCTTAAGTAGCAATATTTATTTAGCTATTCGGCTCGTATCGCACAAGATGGGGTAAGTAGGAAATTTTAATTTCACGTCTGGAGTCTGGCGGGAGCGGAAATTTGTGTGGCATAATAAGTGAGATTGTTGCGAAATTTGCTACAAGAAAAAGAAGGAGGGCTCGCATCGCGCGGACGTTGAGATTATGTGGATGGGACATGTAGGTACCATTATAAGTTTAGATTTAAAATAACCGAGGCATTACTTTTTATAACACTATAATAACTAGACAGACGCCGTGATGCAACGATTTTTTATTCAAACACTTACCCATTTAAAACCTATCGTTACAACTTTGACCTTGATCACAAAAATTGTTCTATTGCAAATACAAAAAGTATGTAATAATAATAATAATATTTTTTTATTAGCAAGTAAGTTGTTCCAGTTACAGTTTATCTGTGAGTCTTAAGCTAAGCAGTGCTTGTATCTTAAGACTTATCTAATATCACGTAGGAAATCAATTACCTGGCCATCCGCGCTAGTACAAAAATATGTATATTCCCACAATTAATTTTCACGTTCCATAAATCAACTCATTCACTTGTTTTATCTTTTGCGCATGCAATAAAGTAATTGGCACAAATATATGCGAATTACGCAAACGTTAAGGCAACGGCACCCAACATTTCACCAGTTTAATATTGATTACTTTCAGCCAGCCCCCCTAGACAAGTGGCTTCGTCTACAAGCGTTTCTACATATCGCTACGCTTAAATGTATGGAAATGACATTAAAGTCGATAAGTAGATCACGTGACTTAGGTATGTCATTTCCATACATGTAGCGTAGCGTTTTGTAGAAACGCTTGTAGACGAAGCCACTTGTCTAGGGGGGCAGGACTGATTACTTACAACCAATATTTTTCAAAATTACATAATTAGCACAGCTCAGTCTTATTATAATCTGTGCAAACACTGATCATGGTAGACTCTTATCTATTTATTATTTAAATGGTGGAGTAATTGCATTCGCAAGAACATATTATTAATAAAAGTACGCTTCTATTATTAATACTGATATTGAATTATATCAGAAACTTAGTAACTGACTAATTCCTTGTTAATAAAAAATACCATTTAATATGGCGTATCCACATGAACCTATCGTCACTCGGTGGGCGCACGTGTAAGTGGCAGCTTCAATATTTATGTGCAATTTTTCCAGCTTCTCCCCTCCCCTGGCCGGGGGCACCTCGCCCCCCTCGCCCTGATAAAGGATGCAACTCGCGCCCCTAGCATCCCCCGCTGAAGCACGCTGGATTGCGTAACAATGGACAACGTTTATAATAATTTTATTAGTAGAAATTATTCTGTACAAGAGTTGAATATGAAACGGCGAGGTGAAGAAAGTATGTATGAAATATTAATATGGTAGAACCTTCAATTATACTAGCAGATGTAGAGACGGACGTGGCTGTTATTTTGTTGTTAGATTAAAGGATATTGGTCGTTAGTTTTAAAATATACAGATATAATTATACAGAGTGGTGACGACATAACGACAATAACTGAAACCACATACTGGGTATCACGTGATTAGTTCATAAATAGAAAAATATCAAAATATATTCAAAGGTATAAGCCACGGGATGGCTTTTAGACTTCTACCATTTTAACTTTACGCCTACAAATGCATCGCCAAATACACCGACACCGAAGCGATTTTGCCACCCTTGTACCTACAGGTCAGTCGATGAGGTCAGTAGACGATTATAAAGGATGTAGTGTTAGGTTTACGTTTAGTTTATTTCCGCATTTCATTTGTGGGAAAATTATTTTTTTAAATTTTTATGTAAACCTAATTTGACATTTTTAAAGTATTGTGATTGACTAGTAGGGATCGTGATTAAATTTAGTGAGTAATGTCGTCACCATCCTGTATATGTTAATAGGCAGACTATTCAAATGTAATACTGTATCAGAAATTTATCTGGTCCGCAGCTGATAGCGTCGCTACTTTCGATAAAAGACTGACAAATTATGATATTTCTCTATTTAACATTTTAGTTCTTTTTTTGTTCACCCGGTTAAATTTGTGACACTGTAGCTATTTGAACATCGTTATCTCCGTTATCTATCGTTAGGTATGGCGCGTCAAAGTTGATCGAGCCTACTTTTGAGTCGCTATTAACTGGCATTTAACCTTTTATAAGGAAATGTTAAACTATACTCAGAGCAACAAAACAAGAGGCTACTCATTGCTGCCCAGACTCCACAGCCTTAATAGCTACAATAAAGTGCAACTTAACACAGAATTTATCACCCGATCAGTTGATAGAGATCATCCAATAAAAGTTCGTGACTAAACTTTGTTGGCAATTTCGACCAATTGAATCGCCGGTTGATGACAGATTTGCGGTTTTTCTGAAATACCTATTGCCCGCAATATTGACGCAATGGTAGGTATACTTTGGAACTTCACATTTATTTTACACAGCTTATTTATAAGAGGTATTTTTACTATCTTAAAATTATTAATACCTATACTAATTCGTTTAAAGAAATAAGTACCTATTAAAACGATTAAATTTTCTACAAATAAAAGTAACAAGCTGAATCGTTTTCAACGTTATAACGTTGTATTATAACTGGCCATTCGTAGATAATACAGAGGCGGCGGAGTAATATTATTCAAATAAAAACAATTTCAATTTGTTCCCAAATTGAAACAGAGAGCTGGCGGCGTGTTATTACATTTGGGCGGAGGTTAGCTACGGTAGAGCGTGTAAAGTGTCGATAGAGCCTCCCTCCCGGCCCTCTCATAGCCTATAACACCAGCATCGGGCTTTCCTCAAAAAGCCTCAGAGAACGCCTCAAATTTAGCGACTTTGCGCTCTCAATACTTTTACGGGACATTTAGAGGCTTACGTAGAGCATGTACGCAATTTTTCCTTTTGTGTTCCCGAGGTGAGAAATATAGTTTTTGATGGACGGGCGTTCGGATCGCTAGGGGAGGAGAATGTTAAAGGTATTTCTTATTTAGCGAAATATGCTATAAGGTGTTGATGATATGTTGTGAGAGGTAAGTTTGCAATCTATGTTTTTACGTAGCAGCAATGATCTATATTCGTATCTGTTTTTAATGGCAAAATAACAGTTTCTTACTAAATGCATATGAAAGTATATACGGTACTTATAACATAAATGGAATTTCAAAAATTTTGTCTGTCTGTCTGTTTGTTCCGGCTAATCTCAGAAAGGACTGTCCCGATTTTGACGGGACTTACACTGGCAGATAGCTGATGTTATAAGAACTAACTTGGGCTACTTTTATAATTCGAAAAATAATTAGGGTACCGCGTAAAAAAAAAAATAGCGTTAAATTCCACGCGGGCTTAAACGCGGGTAATCTTTAACTAAAATTTACACGTACGAAGCCGCGGGCACAGCTTGTCTAATACCTAAATAAAATCTTGAATCTGATTGTTTATCTGAGTTTGTATAAATTAACATTAGTTAAACACGTTTGTGTGATTTATGTACATTCAACTTGTCTGATAAACATAATAAACTACTTACGTTAATATTATTAAACACCTAAGTTATATTATCTTTAAAAAATAATGTTTAAGTTTTGGCGATCTTAGTGACATCTATGATTTTGCACAGCAACTATTTTGCAAGGTCAAGACGCGACCTTTGCATCTGTGTTTGGATTTCACAAGTTTTTATTTTTAAATCTAATTTTAAAGATATACATGATTTAATAGTTGACTAAATATCATAATATAAATAACATTATCATATTCATTCATAGAAAAATGTTAACTATAAACTTTGCTAAAATTGCGAATTTCGTAACGCCATCTGTACAAGGGTGTAAGAACTACACATTTATGCGAAAGGGTTGAGATTGCATTCTGAAAAAGTGCAGCATGCGCCCTCAGTTGGTACTAAGCATTGGTACCAACTGAATAACCTTGGATTGAAAGAAATGGAATTCTAAAAACAACGAAGCATCTTCTCACATAATGGGGTCACATCAAATGGTCACATATTATTTACTTTTTTCGTTCCGTTTCTTATTTTGAATAAATGTTTCTTAAAATATTTGCGCCCTTAAGTAGATTACTTTTGGTAACCAAAACGTTATTAGTCGTATTTTATTTAAAGTAGCCGTTACGCGAACTTACTGAGCTTTGACGCAGGGTGGGCAAATTTGATTACATGAGTGGTTTTATTTTGTCCTTATAACAATATTCCACTATTATAGTGGTACGTACCCGTGACTTGGTAGTTGGTACACACTCTGATAGTAGAGTCTGTACAAAGCAAAGCATGTTAGGTAGAGTACTACAGAGTACTCTACCTAACATGCTAACATAATAGAGTACTATGAGTGCTCTACCGAACATGCTGTACCCGCAAGGAAGATACCATCTTTTATCATGAGAACATTTTTGATTTCTACAATAAAATAACTACTTAGCATACATTCATTTATTTATAGGTAAGCTATTACGCTCCAATATTTCAAAACATCCTTTCGATTTCGCCTGAAGCTTTTCAAAGTTTAAAAAAAAAGAAAACCTAGTTCTTTCTTCACTTATCTTCTAATCTTGGTTATAGCACAGTTTACCTAAATTGGTTCATGCATTAGGTACCTCTATGTAAGTCTATTTATTTATAGGTTGAATAAAATATTATGCATGTACCACGAAGAACAAAATACGTCACAATGACGTAACAAGATTTCACTGTTCCAAAATATAACAAAGCCGAACATTTTTAGCCAATAGCTTAATCAGTATCTAATACGCGTTTACATAACCATAGAACGGGTTTACGCGAAACTCGTTGAGATTCGTATCTGTCAGGAATCAACGACCGAACCGCCCGTAGACGCGTAACTAGGTAGTTACGCAATCAGGGCTACCATCTGTAACCCCGTGAGAAATGAGGCGGAAATATTTTCACTTTTTTGAAGACATTTTAGTTATTTTTTCTAGTGAAATAAGGTGGCGCCACTGCCTATTATGATATTCGTTGTACGAGAATTCACGAAGAAATGAGTGCAGTTAAAAAATCTTTGGTGGATTTAAAATCTTTTGACTTAGCTTAGTTTTGAAATAAGTGTTTATTGGCAACCCTACAAGATTATTTTCAAGTTAAAGTATAGACATGTATTATTAAAAAAAAACTTATTTTGAACACGTGTTTAATAGATTTTTCGCTTCGCACGCTCATATCCATACGCTCGACCGTGGGTAAGCCACCCTCTCACAAAAGATCGGCGTAAAGTGGCTATTACAGCTGCTTTTCGTACGATGAGTGAGAGAGCCGGAAGCCCTACACCCCCCTCTCCTTCCCTTTCCTCTGTCCCACTCCAATTCAGGTCGGCAACATGCGAGTGATGCCTTTGGTATTGCAAGCAAGTATAGGCTACGGTAACTGCTTAACATCAGGCGTGCCGTACGCTTGTTTTGAGTTTGACTGTAACACCGCTAGTCTATAAATTCTTGTAAACAATAAGGAACGTAATTTCACCCACCGTTTTAAGTAGCGACCGTATTAAATTGGTCCCTAGTGCGTAATTATACCTTAATAACTTAATTATACGTCATTTTCCGAGTAGGCTGGCGTTATTTAACAACTTTATGCGAAATCAATGACCGAGGTCGTTGACATGCCATTAGGCTACAAACACAGGGTTGACATTTATGCTTAAAATATATATTAGAATAAAACTTTTACTTGGTCTACAGATCTACTGTTCTGCTGGTAGCCCTATTATGGCCACTACTGGCAGACTTTCCCAAAATTAATATGTCATACCTAATTATCGCCAGATATACACACCAATTCGATGGTCCCAAACCAAGCAACGCTTGTACTGTGGGCGATCCCAATGCCACCCAAACCAGGGTAAATTACGAAGAGTACCCATTCTACTTAAAAATGTTAAATAAAACTTTACGATAGTTAAGTTTCAGACTTAAGACCTGTTTCAGAATTGTCAAATAACGTTTATTGTCCACATAAATTTGACGCTTTGGCAGTTCAATCCTGTCAAAATGTCAGCTTGATTTGATTCATAGAAGTTATCTGACAAGTCTGATAGAGGCCCTTAATGGAGTTGTTTTCCATGAAAATCTAGCTGTAAGACAGCCCTATGCGGACGAACTCGCATCCCCGTAACCGCCCAACCACGTATCGTATATTGTCTAAATAATGAAAACATTCTCACGTTCTACCGTGATTTACGGCGGCACAAAACCCGCTATAAGACTACATAATCACACCTACCGCAGCCACTTTATTTTTGGACCTATACAATTTTTTTCACACGCAACTATTTAGAATTTTTATCACGTAAATTTTCCGCTTGAAAGGGAAATCCTTATTGTCATTCCGTAGGCACCGCCGTTCACGTACACGAGTTTGAATATATTTATATAGCTGCTGTAGGTATATAGGGAAAGTATTTATTTCAGTCACGCGATTTGTTGTTTGAATTTTCATAGATTGGTGTTCTTTGTTGGGATTATGTCGGTGGTTCGTTATTGTTTTGAATTTACTGGCCGATGGCATGTTAGTTGTTTGACAATTATGTCTAGGTATAATTTTGTAGCGAGAGACTTGTAAAAATGAGTCATTTATGAAAAGGCAGTGGCTCTTCTTATGCCTTATTTTCACCATTCAATTTCGATAAATGCTTTCTAAAGGTTTGATTTCGACATTACAAGTTTGGTGTCTTTATACTTTTGGAGATAGCTTGGTGAGTGAGTAAGTGAAAGATGTGTGAAGTATGCTAACCCGCACAGGGCTTGCGTGGTGGACTATTACCCGAATCCTCCTCGCATTGAAGGCGAATGTGCCTTAATTGCATAGGTGTATTGCGACTAAAATACTTTAAGTGTGTGACTATCCTTAACCTATTATTTAATAAATATCTTAGAATAAATAGCAAGGTATCAACTTAATTCAGGTTTGGTATCTATCCGCTAATCTAGGCATGTGGTCCTTTGGAATATACCCAGCGAATGGCGTAACGAGGTTTAATTAATGCTACTGAATACAATTTTCCAACAGTCTCGGTGTAACGTGAGTATCCTTTAGATATAAAGTTTTATCGCCAGTTAACTATAATTAAAAACAAATGTTACAACTTCTAGAAGCGTACAAATAAAATTTCCTGTAACGTACACTGTACTAAATATACACCGTCAGTGCCGGAATAATGCCGAAAGCCGAAAGAGAGCAGTGGACCCACATTTTACCGATGGTAGGTATATTGGGTCCAATGTTGGCTTTCCCTCAATGTACGGGAAATTTGAGAAACTGGGCAAGTTGGTGGAATGTTGCCACCAACTTGCCCCGTGCGGGTTTACGAATTCATACGTATTTTTCAAAAGATGTCCTCACGATATTGTCTTTCACTATATGCGGCAAGCAATAATATTCGTTGAAAACGTGCACAGTTAGTTAATTACTGTCCACCAATATCAGTTTCACTTGTTTATTATAAAAAGTTGAAGATCAGAGTTCAAATCTTGAACGTGAAATATTGATACTGATGGAGTTTGATTGATATACAATTTCAATAATTGCATACGTTATGATGGCGTATATTAAGTACCTAAGTATGTTTGTAGCGTCGAATTAAGAACAAGTGTAACTAGTGTCAAATACGTGTGGACTTAGAAATATGAAATTGTATTCCTATTAAGTAGGGTATTTCAAGGCCAACATTTTTTATTTATGTAAGCTAGACGTTTATGAATCGTTCAAAAAGTACAATATTATAGCGTTGCTTTATTTCAAAACATCGCTACTTTGCTTTTAAACACACTGTTAAATTTGGTACCTAAAACCATTTTATGTCCAAAAAGAGATGGTAAAATTTTGGAAAAAACGCTCGCAGGATACATGCTTTTTAGGTATGTAGGTACGTAAATATTTTTTGTGTTCTATTAAATATTCAATAACGATGTACTAATAGACAAATTTAAAGGAAATTTAATTAAAATCAGTCAAGCTTTTATTGACCGTAATAGCAAATAAACACAAAACTTAATGAAATACCTGTTTGAACCGAGGCAGGTAAGTGTAAACTAAGAAGATAATTCAGCATTACAACGATGTAAATGGACAACAGAGTTGCAACCGCTAACTGTACAGATCGTAAACGCTCCATTTTACAAGGACTTAAGGGTGAATTTACATAATATGCCTATGCAATTAAAAACTTAGGTATTAACTTTCTTTAAAGTAACTTTCAGTAGTAACCATTTGCATTCTAAATATAAACATAATCATTTATGTATACGAAATTTATAAGCAACTGAATTATTAGTACGATATCATATAAAACGTTAAGCATGACCCAGATTTGATGGCAAAACAAAACCCGTTCAAGCGTAACATAGCTGAAAATATCCTCGAAAAATATGCTATCAATTTCCGCCAGACAATTCATGCGTCTGAATTAAGTCAAGCGTTATGTTCGCGCTTGTCATCGCCCTAACAATTAGGATATTTATATGCAGTTCGGATAAATAATCAAGTAAAAATATAGCGAGTATCGTAAATCTCAATACAATATGAGATCATTAGTTGTTATGACATGGGTCGAGTTTGTTTGATACCCGCGATTGGGACGGATAGCAATAGCGACTGGGATACGTAATAGGGCGCATGTTTGTCAACCCTCCAGTGCAGACGGGGTTGCAAGGGGGTGGCGCATTATTGCAAACACCGTCTGTCCCCAAAGATGGTGCTACTGTATTTTGCACTAGAGAAGCTAGTTCGCGTTTTGATACATAGATGGTGCTTTACCGTAGCGCTTTAGACACAAAAAGTAGCTTAGATTAGTACCTAGTTTAGTTACCTATAGGTATAGTTAGGTATGTTTCTATATTTTATCCTTATTTATGAATAATGTATGTAGCGTTTTTATGTACGATTGCAGACAAATTGCGACATCGTATTTGCATAGAATGGAATAAGTAATTAATATTGATTAGTATAGTTTTATAATTATGTAGGTCTACATACCAGTCTGGGTCTTAGACGTCTGCACATACAAAGTAAATACAAATGCTTGTATTAAATACTAGATACATATATCTTTCTGATACGTACCTACCTATTAATTTTCCAAAAGAAATAATAACGAGATAAAGGTATCAGCTCAATCTTATTCTGAATCGATAGGTAGCCGCGCGATAAAAAACATTAAATATCTGTCGTAACGTTCCGTCGAATAAATAATTAATATCAGTTATAATGTTATCCTATGGTGGTTTCTCTATTACTATTACGATTACGCAGGAACGAGCTGTAAATACTATACAAAATTATCTTAGAGATATGAATTTCAAGGCTATTTTGATTTCAATTTTATTGTTAACTACATAGGTAACTGTAGAAATAAGCATGTTTATCAGTTTTCTTTAACCTGTTGATTATGTCCAGATTTTGATTGATTTTTTGGGACAAAAAAATTAAACCAAAAGGCGAAAGTACCTTGGCTACCTACTCCATCTGAAAGCTCTTTCTCCAATAAAAAAATATACTAACCATGCAATCACCCACAACCTTGAATCCCCAACGCAACACAGGTAAACACCTCAATAATTGTCGAGCTTAAATCACCGCTCCACAAACAATAGTCGGAACGAAAAATTCCGTTATTCAATATTTATTGGCGGACCTCTAGGTGTAACTGTTCCTTGGCAGAGAAAGGGTTGTACAATGACGCATTGTCGGTGTCTTAACCCGCTTATTGATGGTCCAGTGGTTAATTGCTGGCTAAAACAAACATGTAGCGCGAACGACTGGTGTTGATACTTTGAGACAAATTTTATGTTTCATTTTATTTTATGTGCATACCTATGAAAGAAAAACGTGATGAATGAAAGAAAACTTATGTACCGATCGACCCGTAGAGTGACGTCACCTTCTTTGCTAACTATCATATATTGAGCATATTGACAGCACTAAGAAATTTATAATAATTTATTTATTTAATAACAAGATCGGTTTACACTGACTTGTTGTGAAGAAACAATAAAATAAACGGATAATATTAAGTAAAAAATAATAATAATCTAACTGTAATTGTCAGTCCTAGAAATGAAATAAAAAAATACGTGTGTGTCGTAGACAGAAACTAGTAAAGAGTAAGTGGGTATAATGTACGTGGAGTCTATAGGTAAATATTAAACCTTTGTATTAAAATGTGTTAGGTATAAATTTTATGCTAGAAGTAATAATTTAATATGTAAACCTTAATTAAATTTTAGTGCTAATATAATTATAGTTCTTAAAGTTAAGGACTATTTAACGTCATTCATAATGCAAACTTCAATAGGTATAGTCGCTATTATATTTAATAAGCTTTTTGATGTTTACTATGTAGTACTTAAATGTCAGCTAATACCTATACAGATTTTCTTTGTTTATTAACTGGATGTCATCATCATCGATTCTGATCAATATTAAAAGGTTAGTGAATATTAAATAATTATTGATTCCTATTAGGTATTAATAATATTATCATAAAAACAGGCTTTGAACGATTATAACTATGTTCTGTGAATTGTATTCGATTTAAATTAGTTACGGGATCCAATCATTTATTACGTCTATAATAATAATTTAAATAATAAAAAGCTATTGGAAGTAGAATAAACTCTAGTCACAAGTATCGATACAGTTAGTCGTAGTATCTAAGCGTACATTCGATGCCGCACAATGCAGGAAAATTGCACAAGGTAAGACCATAAAACCATCACGCTATTGCCCAACCCTTTGAGGTGCAATAAATATATCTGTCACTGCCTCACCAAGAACGAATCTCGCCGTTCCAACTTCGACACTATCTCTTTATTTCAAGTCTGAAATTCGTTTGGCGGAATCATTTACAGGTTGAAGCATTGTAAAAACGTAACTGTGAAAGTAATTACCGCACAAAGGTGTGGAGTAAAAGTAATAATCACAGCATTAGAGGGTTAAAAAAGGTTCGACATTCAGTACAAGTTTGGTGGCATAAGTGTATGTTTTAAGAGTAGATGTAGCGTTTGCGGGTTAAAGTGTATCAATATTTTTATTTAATTGTGCATATAGGTTATTATGTATAAATAAATGATGTGTTAATTAGTATTATGAAGTGCTATAATTGCGTGATATGTAATGTGAAGTGGATATGTAACTACGCATAAAAAAGATAAGTAATTATTTTTAAAAACGTTCGCAATAAGTATTGAGTAGTACTTTGACACATTGAACTCAGATAAGATTTAGCAGTAACATTGAAAATTAGCTAATTAAATTAGGTACATTTCTTCTTTATTTTGATTTAATTTATAAACGGCACGCGAAGATGGCCGTATGAAGCATAACATTATCATTTTCAAATAACAATTTATAATCAAATGTTTCCATTACAACATCATTATCATTTGATGACCACTTGGCACATTGGTTCGAGCGTCGGCCGCCCGGTTCACTTTATCGGGTGGCCGCGGTTTCGTTTTCCACCAGACGCAAATTTCGTAAGCTACCTTTGGGATCGCCCCAAATCCATTGTATGGTAGCCATAGTAGGTACAAGCGTTGCTTAGTTTGGGACCACACAGTTGATGAATTAGTCTAGCGATATTTATTGATTTTATTATAATAATACCTACCTAACACAAACTTTTGAATTACCATTACTATAGTTGGCTTACTAATACAATACCTATTACTAAATAATATGTAGGTAGTACCTATCTGATATTATTTCGTGTTTACGGCGCTTCTCGGTATTATAATTTGTTCCGACGCGGACATTAGAAAGTAATATTAATCAACTTAATCACTGTAGAACAGCCACGGAAATTAGTATGTCCCATTCGACCCACTTCTCTCACCTCCACAATATCAATTTCGAATGGCGCTTAGATACGAATAAAAGCATTTCCTGAGGTTGCACCGCACTAAAATGTCCCATAAAACGTTTTATTGCCCATACGCACACACATTAAACAGATATGTATAACGATAAATCATCATTAATACACGTATAAACAAACGCGGCAAGGGTTTTGCAGAGTAAATAATTTTACGACATTTTACGACCTTGAAATTGTCCCACGCGAATTTTATGACAACGATGAATCAAATTTACATGGCAAGTGATTTACGTTTCCTTTATTGTTTAAATCATCTGAACATTGTTGCTTATCACATCGGTACAATAAATCTTTGTGTAATGGACGAGTGATTTGTGAATCAATATGGCGTCTAAACTGAGTGATACACAAAAGTGCGCGAACTCGTGCGCGTACTCGTTGCGTCATCATTATTAACAAACATCTAAAAATATCCGCGGGAAACCGTTACGGGAACGTTAAGCGCGATATCGCACGAGTCAACCATGGTGGCGCCACCAGTGGGTAATTCGGTAGTCGACACCGAATTGGTTGCGCTACCAGGTGCGATATCCTCCATACTCTTCTTCTTCTTCTTATTAGTCGTTACGCTCTTGGCAGAGCGGTCGTGGTCAACATGTGGAGCTACCATGGGCAGATGTTGCTCGCCTCACGATCTCTCGCCATTTGTTCTTGTTGGTGCTGGCTCTGGTGCATTCATGCAAGGGTCCATCCACACAAGATTTAATCTGGTCAGTCCATCGCATGGGTGACCTTCCTCGTGGCCTGATGCCCTCTACTTTCCCCTGCACAACAAGACGCCATACAGCTCTACACATTTTGTTGGTGGAGTGACTGGTTGCGCTACCACTGGTGTCCTCGTGCGATATAGCCCTAAATCGATGACGCTGTGTTACTACGGTTTCTCGTGATCAAAATTAAAAGCCGTTAGAAAAATAAGTTCGACACATAATAGCAGCGATAACTACTGAATGGCCAATTTGAATATCGAATGCGTAAATCGCCAATCGGCGGCGGCAGGACCGCAGAAATTATTGGCAAAAGCATGCAGCTGTGACGTAATACGTGCAAAAAATAACTTAGAACTGATTTAAAATTAGAGCAGCGTGCTGATGACCTATAAGAAAATTCTTCGATCAAATGGAGCAAAACATTACATAAAGAGGTTTAAAAAATTGTAACGTGACATGCGATGTGTCTCTAAATTAAGGTCGAAAACCATTTGCATAAGAAAAGTGTAAATTAACGACGTTCATATTATTAATTAAGGAAAGAAGTTACGTATCGGCACGGGTTCTGCCAAGTTGACTTGGTTAACTTGTAAGGCCCCCTTTGAAGCCTTCATACATATACAGATATATTTTAATTGAAACGTGAAAACTTTATTTAGGTGTTGGACTTAGCTCTAAAATACCTTTTACTTTCTATTGCAACATAATCGCAACTTGGCGTTATATTCAGAAATATATTTGAGTAATTAATGAGCAAAGCTTATGAAAAAATACAGAAGTAAATACATTCATACCAATTACCTATTAATTACATAGAAGCCAGTGAAAGGGTTAGACGCCAAAGTAGCTCGGTACCCGAACTTTTCTTAATAAGTAGCTTTACTAAGCTAAATTTTCTCGTTACTAGTTTTCCCATTCTCCCCACGGAGGGTAGGTGATGGTAGAAACCAATTTAAACTTGGCGACCGACTGGTTAAAAAGCAAAAGTTCCTTTTGAACTTTACCCGTCGTGCCGCCGGCGAGCCCTTTATTTTTACTTATTTTACAACTTCGGCCCTTTATGGTCGTCCGCCATCATGCGAAACGTTTGGTACAGTTCGCAGCCATAATTCAGTTTAGTCATATTTTGTTACTTATAGAGTTATGGGATAGGATTTTTTTTTTTTTAATTTATTCATAAAAATTTCATTACCTAATTAATAGATACAGTTACAGTAATAAAATAGACGTAAAAAAGATCTAAAACGGTTGGTTCGTCACAGTCACTTATTTCTCTACAATACATAACACAATTTTGCTAAGTAGGTATAGAACGGAAAAAGTTGTAAAAAATACCAAAAATAGGAGTCATAAAAATATGATTACATTTAATTACCTAAGATCTATGAATTACAAATTGTATAAATAGGCATGTTAATTTAGAAGTGAAGTAAATTCATAAAATTTTGGTGAGTATTTTTTTATAATATTATTTTTTTTTATTTTGCGGATTGTACGTTGCGCACGTTGTGCGAAGCTTGCAAGCTAAATGCGTTCCTAAAGTATAGATAACGGTTGCTTTTTTATTATTTTTACTGTGTATAGTACATTGGATATACACAATAAATAATAAATGCTACCAATATAAAAATCAGGCACTTTGTAAAATTCCCAGGTACTAACCATTATAACCTTAAAGAAAATGAGGAAAGTTTATAATCAGAATACGCCATAGAAATTAGAATCGCCGCGGACGTGCCATGGGGCCACTGGAGAGCGGTTAATAAGCGTGTTTGGAACCGCACCGTGCTTCCAAAAGAACAATTAAGGCGATACCGACCCTTAACGATAGCGAGAACTTTCTCTAACACGATTGCGTAGATCGCAGATTGCTGTTGAGGTATTTGGAATGAAACTGGGAAGTCTGAAAGTCCTTATTAAATGTAACACGTGAGTGTTATTTTAGCTGGAATAACCCAGGACTGCTTTGAAGTGTTTGAAACTTATAAAGATTTGTAATACCAAGGGGTACCTACCTACTATTCATCCAATAATAGTTGATCAAACGAACTTACCTGTGAGTGAAGTTTGATCATTATTATACAAAGTGCTTCGGTCGAAGCATGCAAATTCCACTCGGCAAGCAAACGTAATTTTAGAGAAGGTAGTCAGATTACTTTTTATGATAAAAAAATATCGTACCTAAGAGCAATCCGGGTATAATCAGATTGGAAAAATACACAATTATATTTCAAACAACAAGTACTAACATCCACATTTTCTCATAATATCTACAAACACAAGTGTCTACACGTGCTACGAACTCTATCTACTTATCTACATCCACCCGCACCCCACCGAACAATGGAGTCTCGCGATACAAGTCTCAAACACGATAAGTTCCCGAACTTTCAATTACAAGCGAGTGTAATTAAGTGTTGGCTATGAACTCCGACACTATTCAACTGCTAAACTTTAGCAGATATTTGAAGCAAATTTTTGCAAGTCGCTTTCACGACGGAATCTCGGAGTTAGATTGAAATGTTAATTATATTTTGAAGTCTTACTAACTATAAGGGGCAGGTTTCGCTTAATAAATAAAGGGTGAAATATAAATAAAAAACACGTGTACCTAAGTTTTTTTTAATAACCCAAATATATTTAAAGGAAATGTTTATATTATCCTGACTAGGAGTAAGTAGATAGGCACTGCCTATTAGGCAGCTGTTTTCTTTTTTGATAATGGAAAGCTAAATAATTCTGTTCCTTTGTAGGTTTTGAATATCATTATGAAAAGTATCTGTAAATAGAGGGTCTAATATTCAACAAATGTTTGGCCGTGACTAATTCAAATAAAAATAATTATTAGCATCAAATTCCTGGCCTCTATTAACCAAAGAATTTTATCGAAGTCAGCCGCAAATTAAACTTACCACTTCATTCAGGTATTAATTAATTAAATGGGTGTAGCGAGGCTATATCACCAAATATCGATGTAGTATCACATTCACTGCATAAAAATATACTAGCGACATCAAAGAAATAATCAAGAAGAGGGAGATTCCTGACTGTCCATAATAGTTTGGCCAACTAAATGGAGTCCATGGACTATGTACGACTCAGTCGCTCGCAGAAAATAGTGTTAAAAACATGTATTGCCGATACGGCTTATCTTCTGGTGAATAATGACTTCTTATGTATTTAATAAGTTTTCTTCTTATCGTAGGTTAGTGGCCAGCCTAGTGTCAGAGTTGTTCAAGCCGCCCGAAGGCCTCTGACATGGCTTAACGACTGCTGCCTAGATATTGTCATCTAGGCAGCAATAGTTGGGACCGAATTTTTACGTGCCGTCAGAAGCACGGAGACGCTCAGTTAAAATGCAACTAAACGGTCACCCATCTCTGCCTGACCTTGCCGAACGTTGCTTAACCTCCGATTGGTTACCAATCAGTGATTGCAGCTGGTTATGAGCGCCTCATATTTAATAAGTGAATTGTCGAATTGCGAGTGCAATGACAAATGGTGAATGTAGCTACATGTACTCTATCTAATGCCGGAAACCCACCGCAGCGCACGGAGAGGCCACGTACACGCTATGCACGTGGGTCAAGCTTCGCTTTGCACGAAAATGTATGTCACGTGCGCCGCGGTGGGTTTCCGGCTTAATGGTGTATTGAGCACGAGTTTTGTGATTGCGATGTTAAAAGGTACCATATCTGCTAAAAATACATCAATGATGGCCACCATAAAACGTATAAGAGTCAATAAACTCATTGGTTATGTGTGTCCATAATTAATTAGACTGGTTTTTTGGTTGAAATGCTATCTAAACGCCTTCATGAAACACCAAATTGTGTTTTATAACCAATAAAATGACGTGTAAATGTTTGGTCTCTGTTATATGATACATCAAAAATATTATTATTGGAAAAGTAGATACAAGTAGGCAGTATAGGTATGACGATGTAGGCATAATGAGTTACCTACGATTAAATAATGTGTCGAAAAAATGTTTTCCCACTTTTTAAGAATTTTTATGGATTTTTATGTCACATTTTATAACCTGCAGACTATTCTCAATAAATTAGAGATTTACCTCCAAAATGGAAAGTTATGATTGATTTGCACTGGCATTACAAATCACTTGTTCCTACCACGTAGAAGACAGGCGGATCAAAATTGTATAAGGTGACATCCTCCTCCCTTTATCTTTCTCAAGGGATAAAATATATGGATTTATATAATATCCCATGTTGACAACTGCCAATGTCAGCTGTAGGAACTGAAGGCAATAAAAATTGATTAAACAATTTCTCATGCAATTTATTACTTTATTACGTGTACATTATATAGGCATTTTATATCTGCAAGCATATATGGATTCACCGTTTAATTGAAAGAAATTATTAATACCTACCAATGTTTTAATTATTCTGATGAAAATGTGAGGTTTATTAAGTGTGCTTAAGCTGCCTTATTGGATCGGTAACGGAACTATAGAACCAATACAAGTCCATTACGGTATTACAAGAAAGTTAAACAAACGATAAATGCCACTTATGTCAACATTTAAAATGTACAATTATTAACACAGTTTTTTTATCAAATAAATAATGTAGGTATCCATTACAAACTGCGAAAAAACAATAAAAGTTCATTGACTCGACGTATTTATCAAAACAGCTGTTTAATTATAACACGAACACTATTATAGTGTGTAAGTTACGGAGAAGCAAAGGCACCCCTAATGTAAGTTCTGAGTAGGAGTGGGGCGGCCGGGGACGGCGTCATGTTGCTGTGACAGGTTTTAAAATATGCTCACGACACACAAGGAATAGTGATGGGGGCATGTAATAGCGAACAATCGAGTCGTTGGAAACGTACGTGATTGGAGGAATCGGATGTGAGAAGGGTGTATCGTATATTACCAAAAATATGAATTCATTAATTGAGTGTCTCGTCTGCTGTAACAACATGAGCAGGCATTTGAGCTTTTATTTGGCTTCAGAACAAATAAGTATTTATTAGAAAATTCATTGTTAAATCCATTGACGTTTAATATTATAGACTCGACATACACGAACATTAGTGCACTAAAAATCAGTACAATAAACTATACCTAAATATCAATTATTACAAGCCATATACGCCAGACCTGTTGTTAAAAAGAGATGAAGATATTAAGGTAGCCAGCGTGCGCGTGGAGCCGTGCAGCCGCGACGCTGGGTGGCTTGTGACTACCTAAGTGGATGTCGGGTAGTTGCCTTGCATTCATGTTGCCAAAATATCTATAGGTCAAAACATCTAAAGGTGTAACACATCTTGGTTAAATCCGTCTAATCCCTGAATCAGTGCGAACGCAACGTAAGAAGCTTAAATTCATTATACATAGTTTCAATATTAAGTTTGTTGTCAACAAGTCTAAGTATACATAAACCAGTATTATTATCATAAAATCTATTGTATCTATTGTATTGTATCTTTATAGTTACATATATTTTTATAGAATGATACGATAAACGATCATCGAATGATCGAATAGAATGTGATTATTCGACTCTACGCAACACTATACACCGAACTCTACCATTTCACATACAACATTGTAATCCAATAGCTATAAGTTTTTGTAAATTATTGTTTTTGTTTCCATAAATTATGAAAAATACATGACAATGTAAATGTACGCTTACATATTAACCAGTAGGAGCACATTTAAATATGATCGTATATTTAAATAGGTAAGTAAATAAATTAGAGTCGGTATATTAATCGATGTTATCGTTTTATTACTATTGTTACGATTTTGATTCGTTTGTTGGTCTTTATCGATTTAATAGAGTGCGACTTCTACATATATTTATTAGCTCTACAAAATATGTAAAGTATACTACCAGTATATTTTATAGAATTAATAGTAATCTACCTTATCCTGGTACCAATACAAATCAATACTAATATTATAATGCGAAAGTAACTCTGTTTGTCTGTCTATTCCAAGACTAAATCAATTTTGATTTAGTCCGCTTAACCAATTTTGATGAATTTTGGAAGACAGAAATGACCTTGGAGAAGGGTATAGGCTACTCTTTCTTCCCCTTTTCAGATAAATATTAATAATTATGTCTGATAATTTAAAATGAACAATTAGAAAAATAAGAAATTGCAGGAATTTGTAATCGCCATTTGACACCGGCGTTCGTTACGCCATCTATTGAAAGTAATTTGAATCATATTTTTTACATAAAATGGGTGTTTTTAGCGTTTTCTGAACAATTTTTTCAATTTTTTTAAATGTATGAACCTTCCTCGAACTTCACGGAATATTTTAAAAAATAAATCATCTAAATTGGTCCAGCCGTTCTCGCGTCAAGTCATGACAACGGGAAATAGGATTCATTTTTATATATAGAGATTATTAATAAATTTTATTATTTCACAGCTTCAAACGACCTATAAATGTCATACAGAACAATCGTCGGTGACTTTACGCATTTTTTTTATAATACAAACTAGGTATGTTATTTATTTGGCCTATTTTTTCGTGTTTGGACGTAACATAGAGTGTTATTAAACAAGTTTTCCCCATGTTGATCTCATATTGCCTATGTGTGTATCCAGTGATAGCTATTAACTTTCTGTAGAAATGTAGAGTCCGAGTAATCGTAGAGACAATCTAATCAGAAAGGAAGGTTTGTTATCTGTAATAGTACCTAGTAGACAGGGAGGAATACTTGTTATTATAAAGATAATAGCCAGAGGATAGTTGCTTAGCTGGACTTACAGATATTTGCCTGTCAGAGGCCTTAGGGCAGCTTGAACAACACTAGGTTGGCCACTAATCATACGATAAGAAAAAGAGTAGAGACGTAGGCAGCGGGGGATTATTGTACACCCACCCTCTCACAGAAGATCGGCGTAAAGTGGCTATTACAGCTGCGTTTCGTACTATGAGTGAGAGAGCTGGAATCAACTCCCCCCCTTCTACTACTTCCGTTCCACTCCCCTTCAGGTAGCCAATGTGCGAGCGATTCAATTGGTATTACAAGCATCTATATGTTACGGTAACTGCTTATCATCAGGCGGGCCGTAGGTATCTGTATCATCTATTGACATTATACCTAAGTGCATTCCATATGCAGGGAAAATACAACTGGAATTAATTTAAAAAACTCCTTAACGAAAACTTTTGCACCCCTGACGTAATCCACCCCTTTACTTAATTTAACAAAATAAATATATAAAACAGCCATTACATAACCCAGCCGCGCTTAGTGATGGGGTATGAAAATTAATCGCCAAAAGTAATTAGGGAATATCATTAAATGTTACGAGGTTGAGACGATGCCGCCACTGGTTGCTACCATGATCACATTTTGGTATCTATATCTAGTTCTAATATTTATCTTACATGCTTATCTAATATCTATATTATTGTATTTAGGTTTTTACTTGCTAGTAAACTGTTAATGAGGATCAATTAAATGAGCTCATCAGATGTCACTTCATTGCACTGGCCGTCATTATCTGTCATTTTACTTTTGTTTATGTCACCGCAACCACAAATTATCGCGAGGTCGGTAAAAGAGACACTGCCTGAACTGTCAATGTCATCCCACTTTGACTTAGCGGCACCCTAGTGACGAAAGAATCAGGCCCCCAAGTCGCTTAACGATTGAACCATCAGATTGGTCGGTAAAAATCAACGGACTAATCAGTGTCACAATAGCAAAATGCTACAGTAGCAGTTCAATGAATAAGCGACTCGGCGCCCAGAAGGGCTAGACAAGTGGCTGACGTCTACAAATTCGCTACGCTTCATCTATGGAAATGACATAAGTGACGTGATCTCAAGCGTGATCTTCATAGCAACTTGTTGTTGATTTACATAGCGACGTTTGACATTTCCATACATTGTGAAGTTTGTTCTTTTCTATTCGATTAGCGTTCATGCCACTTGGCTAGCCCCTCAGGGCGGATATCTTTGGGGAATAAAAGTATCTCCTCGATCAAGATTTTACTCTTTACCCCACAAAAGTCTACTCTCTACTTCCTACCGAGCTAATATCTCCCGGTCCCTACGTCCGATATAAGTGGTTACATATGAACCAAAAACCCGCTTAGTGACCTCGCCCTTAACAATTTCCTTTAATGATCCCCGTGAACCTTTTTGTGCTAGCAATTTTCTTTATAAGGATTTTGTTCGTAGTGCGAAATGCGGACATTTAGGTAGAATAAATGGATGCGGGTACTTTTTACTCTGTGGTAGGTATGTTAAAAAGTTTCTTACCTAAAATAGAGGAAATTTCTCCAATACAAATGAGGCACCCAGACAGCTTATACTATGAGTAAAACGAGGAGGAATTTTTAACTGTTGAATATTAATAAAACGACTTCCATATTTCCACCACGTCCGAAGCACACTGCCTCTTTGTCGACTGATGACAAATATTTTTTCTAATAAAAACCATGTTATTGTCTCCAAAGATTTGTACGGCGCTTGTTAAATTTATGGGGCAATAAGGAAGTGACAATTCGACTCATATTTTGACGAAAGGGTTGAATGGTCTATTGTGAACAATATTTGTTGCTTTTTTACTTTTGTCGAACTATTTTAACGTCCGCGTGTCATTGTTAGACAAGTATTGTTTCTGTTCTTAAAGTTTTATTATTTGTTTTTATAATGCTCTTAAGTGCTTTGTGTCGCTACGTGATGTAAAGATGGAAAGTTTTTGAATAGATATTATTTGGGCGACATAGTTTATTTCCGTATTTAGAACTTCTATTTTAAACTGTGTCGTCGGTCTCAGGCGGTTTATCATTATTATTGTCTTAAAAAAAAATAGTTCTTGAAGTAGATATAAAATTAGAGTACCCACTGTAGGTCTAGTTTTTGCAAACAATCTGTTGAAACTTAAAAAAAAAACAAGTTCAGTGTGCGCCATCATAAGTTCGAGTTTATTTAAAAAAAATAACATTATGATAATAAAATATGGTCAATTTAATTCATACAAGCAGTGTGCAGCATCATCTATAGCACTCGACTGGCTGAAATATCTTCCCTTTGCCGCTGTAAGTATTAAAAAACAGTAACCAACCTCTCTAAACCTATACCTATACATTGGCACCCAATGTCGCGCCCACATTCATTCGCAAAGGACGAGTGCATCCGCATTGCCCATCCATCCCCGTCCTCCGTTAATAAAGACAGCCATACATCAGACCATTACGACTGATTGTGGACGCTGCTTGCATTGATTAAGGAAGGTCGCGATACATTGTTGCATTAACCGGTCCGCTGTTGTCCTTATGTATGAGATATTTATATGCAATGATACCGTTTGCATTTTTGCGCTCGTATTTTCTCACTCTGTTCCTTCCTGGGAATAAACTGTCAGAGTAACTGGTCTGACATTGGACAATATGGTTCATTAAAATTTGGTTGACGCATTTAACCTCCATGCGTTTATTCAGTTTGATGTGCAAAGCGCTTCTTTTGTAGGACATGTATGAGGTATAAATAACTAAATGAGTTGTGAAATCATATTCATAGTTAACCTAAGACTTATAAATGAAGGACTTCCAAAACGTGGTATAGGCGCCTTATTCATTGTACTATTGTGAATATCAGAACATTATTTATCTACATTATAGTGGCCATAAACTCATAACACTCGTTGATTGAATCTATATCGGTTCAACTTGATATCATAAAACAGTCAAAGGTTATCATGTCTTAGTAAATTATATCATACATACATCATTACTAGCGACTCACCCCGGCTTCGCACTGCTTTTGTCTACTATTTATAAATAATAATTAAAAATGAAACAATAATAATTAAATAATTATATAAATTTAATCATATTGTAGGTATGTATTATACAGGGTGTAACGGAAAGGATATAATATACATATCAAGTGCACTGCTGCATTGGATGATAATTAGCAAGCTCAGAGGTGGCTTAGAGGTTGGATAAGCAAGTGACGTGAATAGGTAATGACACTCGTAGTGCGGTAACATGTTTACTATAATTTGAATTCAATAAAATTATGAAAAATCGTTTTTTTTAATGATTTATTAGCAAATTTATTTTGAGCTGAAATAATATATACAAACTTCAATACTTTTAGACAGATATATTCCGTTATATATTGTAAAATCTTTCCGGAAGAAATTCTATAAATTAAGTAATTAATGTATTGCATGATAGTGGAATCTGCATCAAAATTCAATGCGTACAACGACGTGACTTTGTGTTTATACCTACTATCTAAAGATTCTGTAACACAATAACACCACATAATTGAAATAGACATTACTCAGATTAAAGAAGTGATGTATATGAATGAAGTAAGTGCAATGGTAGCCAAGTTTGTCTCGAGAACGTGAGGTGCAAGTTCGGAAATAGAGTTCAGTATGCACATATTATAGACTCGTAAACTGTGATAGTGCTTTTATTGTGTTTAATGTGTGTGAACTTGTTACCTATTGTTACAATATTATCTAAATTAGTAAAAAAATATTCCATTTAATGCATAGGCAGGGTCACCAAAACGATTAAGAAATTGGACCTACTAAATTCCTCTTGAAATAACAAAACGAAATGCATTCTGGATTATCAAAAAACATAATATTGTACTTTTTCATATGTTACGTAGTGTAGTTTATTATTCTAGTCACCGCAGTAAGTAACCAGCTACTAGGAAATCTGTCTGCCTACTAATAATCATGAAAATAAACAATTATCTGTAATCGGTAGGTACCTATTGACGCGATGCTCAGTTCCAATGATAATGCATCACTGGAACACCTGTGGCATTATTATGAGCAATATTTTCCTATTTTATTTGTATTACATGAAACTATTAACTCTTGTCTGCATTGTCTGAACATAGGTAGACCGTGAGTTTTGAATATTCTTGGATACATTATTAAAATATCTCAAAGTAAGTGATCGTGTTTGCACTGAATAGATAAAATTTGTTACATGAAAATAGCTCTAGCGTAGTAACAAAAAATTATTTTTGTAAAAAAAAAACAAAAAACGACTTCAGAAAAACCTGGAGCACTAAAAAGCCTGAAATAATATTTCTATTACCACCTCTGCCTAACCCTTCGGGATAATCAGGCGTGATGGTGTGTTAGCGAGTATTTGGAGTCGGTGCCAATCTTAGTATGCCAAATCTACCTACTATCAAAGTAAGAATATAGATTGGCACCGACTCCAAATACTCGCTAACACACCATCACGCCTGATTATCCCGAAGGGTTAGGCAGAGGTGGTAATAGAAATATTATTTCAGGCTTTTTAGTGCTCCAGGTTTTTCTGAAGTCGTTTTTTGTTTTTTTTTTACAAAAATAATTTTATTTCACGATTTTTAGTGGCGCCATACTTTGTCACCCCATGAGTGCAAAGCTCTCATCAATAGAAATGAATTAAGTCCAAACACAAGGTAGCTACTGTAAAACGTTGAGGAGTTCCCTTGACTGTCCTTCGTTTTCATCATCAGCCCCCTAATGACAGTCACAACCCATCTAGGTGTAAAGTTCTCATCAATACAAGTTAATCAAGCCCAAACACCAGGTAATTGGTGTAAATCGTTGAGGAGTTCCCTCGACTGTCTTTCGGCTCCATCATCAGATCGACTCCAGACCTTCATTAAATAGTAGGTAGTGCTTTAAAATACTTAATGAAAAAAAATAACAAACGCACTAGTCGCCACTACGATTTTCGATGGTTCCCCTCGATTTCTCTGGAATGCCATCATCAGATCCTGGTTATCTCATCATGGTACCACCCTTGGGATATTTTCTTTCCAATAAAAAAAAAATCATCAAAATCGGTTGGCGTGATATTGAGTTATACGTCCATTTGTCGCGCACATACTTAATGCAAATTTAAGATTTATGTGGTTTTCTCATGGATGCCATTGTCAGAACTGGATCAAATTGAAATGGGACCACACGAGAAGCACCAGCTTTCAAATAAAAAAAGAATCATCAAAATCGGTTCACCCAGTCGAAAGTTATGTGGTAACAAACATAAAAAATAAAAATGATAAAAAAAATAAAAAAAAACATACAGTCGAATTGAGAACCTCCTCCTTTTTTGAAGTCGTTTAAAAAGTAGGTAAGTACGCAATTTATTACTAACGTTAGAATTCAGTCAGTTCTATAAATAGGCAGTTGTTGTGTGTCACATGTGCGTGTTGTGGTGTGACATTAATAGCATAATAAATAAGTAAGTGCTTATTTAATAGCCTCATTGTTATTAACATACCGTACATTATTTTCAGCACACCCAGAGCCCGAAAAAAATAATATCAACCCATAAAAAATGCTTAAAAATTATAATGCTTTTGAAAAATTAAACTCAACCTATAAAAATAAAATAAAAATAAAATAAGTTTATTTTCATTTACAGTATGCCTTAATGCTATATGAGTGTGAGGACTTCCGGTAAGCATGTAATGCTTGTATTGGAAGTCATCGCTCTTCTAAAATTCGGTAAATAACTTGTTACAAAAATAAACTCAAATTAATAACCGAAAAGTACGTACGGTGATAACTGATCAGAGATATTGTATACCTAAGGTAAATAGGGAGGTACATGAGAAAAAGATGTGTTTACTCGACAAAAATATATAATACAATTCAATTATTCTTCATGGTCATGGTCACCCTACCGAAACTTCTTTTTGCAGTCATTCAACGCGCGTTGTACTGCACTTTACTGCATATATTGGCATTTGTCTCGCATTCAATGCGCTGGCGCCTTTGGGAAGCGTCTAGTTTGACGTAATCGTCGCTACGCGATATATTTTATTAATGGAGTGGATCATGTTCTCAGCGTTAACGATCTCTATTGGGGCACGTACACCGTATTGTGTGGTTATGGCCTTAAATTATGATTTAGTTCACAATCGTATTGATGTGTCAATTGCTGGGGATTTATTATTACGTATTGATTGGTGTATTGTGATGTTCGATTGGTCATGGTTTTGTTTCGTAAGGTACTCATTACAATTCTTGAGATATCGAAGGTCTTCCCAAATAATAGAGTCATAAATAGAGACTTCATTAAAATTAATATAAATAAGGCAAATATATCGTCATGTAAACAAAACAGATGATTAAAGTAATGAGTGTTCGAAATTACTCCTAATAACATAGCTAAAGGGGTTACTGTAAAGCCAACATATTTTGAGTGGACTTTGGCGGAGGCGTTGCAGTACCTACCTCCAGATTTCATATAATTGTTGACGTCATATAGTATCTATACTAGTACTTAGTATATGAATATAGTACAGGTGGTACAGGTATCGTTAATATTCGATATAATGTGTCTAGTCCTAAATCAGGATCGTGCCAATTTCCTGTCATTATAACTAACCCGGAATTAAACGTTCAATCGAAAAAATAACTGCTTGTTTCCTCCAATTGTATGCAAAACACCCAGCTATAAAGATTAGCATTATCATCAAGAACAATTTGTTTCATTATATTCACAGCTCACAAAACAAAATATACAGGATGTTATGTTAGACGAGGGACGTAATCAAGCTTGTGATAACTCATGCATACAGGTAATAAAAATATTTAAAATCAACAGTAAATAACAGAGAAAACCTCAAAAAAATTGAAAAAAGGTTTGCAAAGTCGGCAACCCAAACGCTAAAGCCAGAAGTGGCCGATTCGTTGAGCTGTCTTATCAGAGGGAACTTACTCGTGCAAATGAACCTTAACCCATTTCCATTCATTTTATTCATTCATCTTCATTAATTAGTATTTTATTAGACGATTAGTTTAAAAAAATGTCATTCCAAACAGGTATTTAAAAAAAATTACATACCTATTTGGAATGGCAATCGAATACTGAATACTCTCCTTCAATACGTCTCTTGTTTTACCTAACAGCCTGTATAAAAGATCACGAAGAAAGAAATATTAGCACATAATATTCGTGAGTCAGAATCTGTTTTTCAGACTAGCATAACTATAAAGAATGTAAGCAATTGACTGCCAAAATTCATTGATTAGAAAGTTTGTCTAGACAAACACTAGACGAAAAGTCGGTAACGTGACAACATGGACATTAGATCATATAATCCCAACCAAAAACATTTTCATGTAAAATGTTGCCAACACGAGACCAGACCACACTGTCAAAAAGTTATCAGATCTCATGTAGAGTTAAGCTTCTAAGTCTACACGCCCTAACTCTTAAAGCCTTATTTCAAAAACTCTACACCTTAGCCAAAATGGCTTGGTCGTTTCGTTACTACAAGAACTATTGTATAAGTAAATGTGTGTGTAAGTGTGTATTGTAAAAGTAATGAACAGTAAGTAACAAATTGATAGCGAGGTTCACAATATCGACGAAACGCTTCGAGAAAAGGTATAATAGTGCCCTGCGCTTCGCTTGTCTTGTCTTGGCGAGGGCACTACCGTGCCCCCAGATATAGACGCGATGTTTTGGCTTAATTAATTAATTCTATTTATGTTTTCATAGTACTTATTGCTTTAGCACATTTAAATAATATACCTAGCCGTAAACCTACTGCGGATAGGATCTCGTCTGAAATATAAATGATTGTTATTTGTGGTAGAGTCGAACTGTAGCCAATTGACTGCAGCTTATATATGGGCTGGCTCGACCGGGGCAGTACTACCCTCTCACAGAAGATCAGCGTAAAGTAGCTATTACAGTGCGTTTCATACGATAAGTGAGAGATACAGAAGGCCAACCCCCCTCCTTCTCCCCCTCCCTCTGTACCACTCCCCTTCAGGTCGGTAACGTGCGAGCGATGCTTTTGGTTTTTGGCTTTGCTATTGCAAGGCCATACGCATGTTTGCCACCTTAGTAGCATACAAAAAAAATACATTAGAATTGTATTCCTTAAAATACTACCACAAATTACTAGGAACAATTAATATTCAAGTATACTGCGTGCTACCAGACGAACTTATGCCATTATACATACAAAACGTAGGGCTTATCCGTCGGACGGAAGCCCCCTCGCGCCACGAGATCCGACTCGCATTGTGATGCAAATGTGAGCGTTGTCTGCCTCCAAATTACCCCTACGGTCAAGCGAGAGCCGACCGATGACCAGACATTACAACCCTCCCTTTTAAAATACACGTCCCCACACTTGTGGCATCCACACACACAATTCTCGCCCTTAATTAACGCGCTAAAGGACCAAAATTGCGTAGATACTTATCAATGGACAGTCGCACGCATATTTCATACCAGATATAGTGTTATGAGAGTTGCTAATGTGGTACTACGCTACGTAGGAATGGCGTAGCAATTGTGCGGACAATAATTAAGGGGTTCGCGTAGCGTTAAGTTTGGTAACGATATGGGGATAATGTCTTGCGATTGTGTTAACGACTGTACATTGATGGAGCCACTGCTTGTGTTGTGGTCAGATGTTTATCAAGAAGACTAAAAAAAACAAAAATCTACATAGAGCAAATCAATTACTAGAGTCTAATCCAATCAACATTAAATAGATAGTCCTGTAATGTACCTAGTATTTTATAATCGTATTGTAATATTTATTTAATTTACTCTACATTATGACTTTATCATCATGCAAGTTGTAAAGTATTGATATTTTTATATTTATTAACCCTAATTATATATTCGCATAACCATTTTTTTTTTAAATTACTACTTAATATTATCGTATGTAGATACATATTCATAAACTTAGTGAAACTACAAGCTTTAGAAAAAATATTGCTGTATGATAATTAACTGAAAGTTGGATTTTTGTTGCAATTAACTTAAATAAATTAGTGCTCGGGATCTCTACAATATTATACTCACAGAAGAATAAAAATACTGTCTTAACTGAGTTTGATTCGGTGGGTATTCAAGGTATTATAAGACTTAGGCTAAAGCAAAAAGGTCGTGAATAGCTTGTATTAAAGTAACTCATCAAATAAAATTAATTTCCTAGAGTTCATTAGGCTCTACCTATTAATTCTCGTCGATCTTTTAAGCCTACACGCGGGTTCCAATAACCAATCAGATTTATCTTTAATTAATGTTAGTGCTTTATTTATTAGGTGGGTACAAAACCTGTTACTAAATTTATTAATACATAACTAGCTGTGCCCGCGTCTTCGTACGCATACATTTTTGAAAAAGATTAGCTACCCGCGATTATTTCCGCGTGGAATTTAATGTTTTTTTTAAAGTATCCTTAGTTTTTGATTGTAACATCAGCTATCTGTCAGTGAAAAACCCGTGAAAATCGGTCCAGCCGCTTCGGAGAATAGGCGGAACAAATATCCAGACAAACAGACAAAAAATTTAAAAATGCTATTTTATTATAAATATGCATTTAGTCTCCACTCTGCCGAGATGCGAATGTTGAGATGGATGTGTGGAGTGACGCGAATGGATAAGGTGAAGAATGTGTATATAAGAGGCAGTCTCAAAGTAGCGCCTATAACAGATAAGGTAAAAGGTAGGAGGTTGGAATGGTTTGGGCATGTGATGAGAAGAGATGAAAAGCATGTGACTAAACGGATGTTGAATATGAATGTGGAAGGATACAAAACGAGAGGAAGACCCAAGAAAAGATGGATGGATTGTATAAAGAGTGATATGAATGAGATTGGAGTGGATGTAAGTATGACAGCAAAGCGCGATGAATGGAAGAATAAGACATACTGCGCCGACCCCAGATAATGGGATAAGGTAAGGCAGATGATGATGATGCATTTAGTAAAAAGCTGTTACTTTGACATTATAAATAGACACTTTAATTTTATTTATTTGTAGGTATAGATCAAAAATACCTAACGAAAGAGTTTGGGCACCTTTTATCCGTATTTCACTGCACTGACGACAGCTCTACCAGTACCAATATCCGGTCTCTACCTAATATATTTTGACTCCATGCGGATATATTTTATTGCGTTATGTACCATTTATAAAGGGCCACAATAAATTGTATATTTAATGTGCAATTTCGACCTCTATGTTACTCCTTTCCTTTCTCTACATTTTGAACGGTTTTCTTTTGTGAAACTGGTCGTGTTTTAAGAATTAGATGCGGTTAATGTTTCACCAGTTACAATAAAATATGGTAATACAAATGTAAGCATTAGTAAGCGCTGCGCAGTACTTCTTGTTTTCTGTTGAAGCTGAGTTCTTAGAAAGTCCTGGTTTTGTGTGTAATATTTGTATGCATATTAGCTGCATGGGTTCTTGGATCGAGAGGGTCTGGGAAACTCAATAGCAATGTCTATTGTATTATAACTTATCGATATTGTGTTGAAGTGATAGTGAGAAATAATTGATTATCTAACCAAATTGAATGCTGGTAACTATTCATATATTTTTTTATTTTTTTTTTATTAATAATTTAGATAAGTATAATTATGAGTATTATCTCCGTGTCTTCGCTAAAGTCTTCTGTAGATGTGTATCAATAGTGGACATTTTAATGAGTTTAAAGTCCTTAAAAAGCTTGTAATATAATGTGCAATTCAGTAAAATCACATACAATATTAAAATCCAATTTGTTTTCCCATAAGTACGTTATACAACTTAGTAAATAAATGCGTATAATAACACAATATTCATTCAATAGATAAGTAGATACAGCATTTTAAATAAACTACTCTCTCTAGCTAGACTAGATCAAAATACATCTAGAACACAACAAAGATAAAACAGAAACGAGGTGTTTAGTCCAGACACTCTCCCCTGGGCATGCCGGGAATACTCCCTACTTCTTCGCAATTTCACAAAATGCGATACATACACTCCTACAACGTCCTACCTATACAACCCCGCCCAACATAAAATGAAACGCCGCCCTCCAAATACAATGTGTAATAACGACGATTAAACTACAACCCGGAGGTCTATATAGAATAGTCAGGTTAGGTTACGGAAATAACTAGACAGACAAACTAAATTAGAATATTCTCTGGAGCTTTCAGCTTCCGCTAATGGGTCTAGAAGTTATATGTAGAGAGAGCTCGCTTTAAACAATGATATATGTTAATTATCATTTCTATTTATTATCTTTTTGATTATGTTTACGTGTTAAATTTGTGGTTCCGCAAAGACCTAGGTAACCAAGACGTAAGTACCCTTTCGATTAGTTTTTAAAATACTGTGGAACTTTTAGCGCTTATTTAATTCGTTGTACCGAGCTTGAAGGTGACATTAAAGTATTTACTACATAAATAGATGATTTGTAAGTACATAATAATTTACTTATGTATGTATTTCTAAAATGTCAAATAATAGTATACCGTTAAAGCGTCGGCCAATTTGATATAAATCTAAATTTCATTTAGAACATAATTAAAATGCACATAAATATGAATGTCAATATAATGTGGCTCATTCGACAAAAAAAATAACTAATTTCCTTAATGATGTGCCTAACACTCCAATATATTAAAATATACAATACACAGATAATGGTGCACCTAGATAATAGATTGTAATATGCGTTCGTATATCAAAGAATTTAGATAAGAAACTGTATTTAAAATAGTCTTGTCAAACTCATCCATATTAAACACGGAGACCCCTCACGAACACACCGAGTCATACGAATATATGAAATTCAATGAATTCATAGAGATCAAGTATAAGTGGTTATTGGCACACATTCTACAGACAAACTGCGGGCGGTATTATGTAAGCGGGCTATATCGATTTATTTTATACCAAACTGCCGCAATTATGACATTAATTTAGTTCGTAAGAGCCATCAATGTTCATAGAGAACGTTAGAATCGAATAACTTCATCCCGCGTGAAGAAACTTGTTCGGTCGATTTTTTTTTTTTTGTGTTATGGATATTGGAAACAGGTAGAGATGTGGGAACCTCGCCGAAACAGTCGTGCACACACCATAGAGCAAAGATAAATCGTATGGAACGCACGGATCGGCCGATATCGTATCGCTTACCCGCAGGCACATAGAATAGTTACACCAACAAAATACTAGACTGCACAAACAACCAGTTATGTAGATTCACAATTCTATATCGAATGGGCAATTATTTTAGTGGTTTAATTTGCAGTCAGGCCAAAGATTATCATAGTAGTTTTTAACATTATGCGTATACTCCGGTTGGCAGTGAAGGTGTTTATTTATTTCTCTTTTAAAGCAATATTAAAAGGAATTGACTGTGTTCCGATGGACAATCTAAACGTCCGGTGGATTTTATCGTTTGTCAAGTGGCAAGATGTCAGCTGCTACTAAAATTGTTGAATGCTTTTAAAAGGAATATATTTCCATCGTACATTTAATTTAATTATAATGAACGCTTGAACACTTTTTCCGAGAAACATCGTTCGAGATATTCGAAAATCGTGATTATTTTTGGGTAAAGCAGCGTATTTGGATCATGGCTATCAGTGAACATATCCTGGGCGTTCGGGACCTAGTCCTAATTAACTAACGAAGCGTTCGCTCATAAATTCGTGTCTACATTCAATATTAATCGTGTTACCCTTTGGACGAAGATGCGACTCGAGTTAAAAGCGCCGTTATAGCTCGGTAGGTAACGGGAAAGGGCTGAATTTGTGGGCGACACGGGGTCATTAACTGACAATCTCTTTAAATCACTTGTGGATCCTCCCTGCGGACCTCGGCTGGCTTATTACAGGGGTGGCTCTGAAATGGTTCCAAGTATTAAGAAATTTTAGCTTTCGTGTTATATAAGTAGACAACTCAGGTAAGTACCTACAATATTTTTGTAGCGTTTTAGTCCGTGCAGATGGATTTTAAGAGGTTACCATCTAATACGAATGTTAATTCAATATCTATCTAGAAATATTTTTAAAAACGACATGATCATAGGACATTTTGTTGAAATGACTTCTTCAATAGAATTAGTAACTATGGTGATGTGTTCATAGCAAATATTTATGAATTCTATATGTAAGTTGAGCACATAACAACTTTTCTTGTAGCAACGAAAACTATATTGAAATTATTATCTGTGCGAAAGGTTTATAACTCTCCCAAAGCATAAAATGCACATTCCTTAATGTTCACACACAGAATACCGGTGATCAAACTTAATCACCACTAACCAAGAGGGCTTAGAACACCGCGATTATTGCCAAGTGCCCCGCGAAAACGCGTTATGATACCAAACAATATACTCTTTCTTGCTATATTATTTTACGGCGAATTTTATCTCGTTGCTTCAACGCTGAAAATAAACACAAAATATTTACATGTTATTTGCATTCGCTTAAACGTTTTGCGTTGAATTTTCGACTTTATTACGCACAAAATAATGGGTATGGTGTAGATTTCTGTGTCGGTTGTTGTAAACGTGTGCTGTAAAGTATTACTGGCAAACATAGGGTCCCACCGTGTAATGTTGTGAGTTCGCATGTTCGCTGTTTTATGAGGAAACGCAACGCGCAGTTTTGTATGAGCGGAGTTGTTTTGTTGATTTTTTGTGTAGTCAACTTATAGCCGCTCTTTGTCTAGTAAAAAATTATGGGCTCGTTGTTGCCGGGGAAATGAATCGGCTTGTGTTGGAAATTTTCATAGGGTTGTAGGTCATTGTCAAAGGTTAAGCCTTGGCGTCATCGTTGGACACCATTGGCGATCCTGGTTTACAGGAGTAACAGTGGCGGGAGTGTGTGGCGGTACTCCCATTGCTTACTATAAGCGCGTCCACATGAAACGAGCAGCGCGTCCAGCGACTTTAATATCTAGCCACGTAGATATAACGTCATAACTGATCCGGAGTGGCTGCTCAATACATGTAGACGCAGACAGCTAGTTCCCATTTTAATAAAAAAACGACTCAGCTGCATTGGGTGCAATGTTTGGCTTTGTTTAGTTTGACACTTCAATTTTACCAGACCATGCAGTTGGTGAGTAAGTCAGGCGATATTTATTTATTTACGTATTTTATAAAGATGTTAGGTAATGCACTTACAAATCTTATTAGGTACATGCTTCTCCAAAAACACTCATCGCCGATAAGGTCACCCAATTCCAAGCCAGTATACAACTACCATAATAATGAGTATGGTAAAGCGTCTTCCCCTAACGCGAGAAGACTAGGTACCTACAGTATCTACTTCACTCGCTACGCATCTGAATACTAAGCATCCAATTTTGATTTTTAACAAAGGAACAAGCATCCCAGTTCCTCATCGATCCCGGCCCCCACAGTTCCGGTCGCAGCTAAACTCGCCGAACGTTTTTAAAATCCCCGACTCGTAACCGACCATCCTAACTTCAACCCCTACCCTCACTGGCCAACGTAAAAACATAACCGAACACCGCACAATACAAGTGTCGCAGCGGCTCAGCATACATTGGATACGTTATCTCCAGCAGGTAGAGGAAAACTAATTGTGTATTCTTTCCTCGCTTCCAGCGTCCTTAATCTGCCCCGTTTGCCCCCACCCTTGCTATCTGCCCCAACCCCCGGCTGCCGCGCCCCAACTAAGCGGAAAGTTTTAAAACACTGTATTTATGCAGATTTTGAGCTGTTTTGTTTATTGTGCGAATTAGGTAGATTACATGATAACGATGCTGTTGAAGTTTGATGTTTTTAATTAAAAGAGAACCTTTAGAACTATATTTCTTGAAAGTTCTGGCGTCCGAAACAGCTTGTGTGAATAAAGAAAATTCCTAGATTTTTATAAGTTCTTAAGAATCACGCACGCCTATAGTCACATACATACCTATTCCGATTTCCTGCTTTAGACCAAAAATACTCTTTTATAGGCAGTTAAGCAACCGATTAAATCCCAAAGTAACACGGGTGACGGGCACCCTTCAAGGCAGTCTATCTCTTAACAGAAATTTCAAATAGGTATCACTAGTTGACCCAGATGTTGAACGCAATTTACTTCACCTTGGGCCACACTTGTGACCACAACCCATGCGGAGTAAGATTTTAGTACCTACGCACTAAGACTCAAAATCAGTTTCATGGGAACACTGCTTAGATCGGTTACCTAGGTAACTATACAATGTAATTACATAGATAATTACATTACAGCTAGGCTTAGAATCATGAGCTGTGAGTACCAATCAGGCAACATTGTACCTAACGCGCCAGTACAGCAATCATGGACTTTAAAAAGCGGAATTACACGACGTTAAATTTTCCACTTGGCACAAACAAGCAGTAATCGGCACTTTACTTTACAACGTTTATTAGTGAACACCACGCTAGCATACCGCTTTGTAAAACAAATACGGTCCCGCCATTGGTGTATTATTTCAGCAGATATGGTACCTTCAAACATCGCAATCACTAAACTTGTGCTCCGCGCACCACTGCATGTAGCGAAATTTACACGTCTGTATCGCACTCGCAATTCGATAGTAAATTTTTTGAATAGTACACAAGATGGTATTAATCTCCAGAAGATCTGCCGTATTGGCAATACTGACATATTTTCAAAATTATTTTCCGCGTGCAACTAATTTGGACAAAACAGGGCAAAATTTATTTGGACAGCCACGTGTCTCCCTCTTTCTTGGTAATATCTTTTGGTACCGTGTATGACTAAGCTATTGACCGAGCGCCAAATGTGACGATAAATTTCTGGATATATCGATCAACTTGTTATCCGATAGGACATTTAGTTTGATCCCATCACAGACTATGGACCTAGGCTGGTTAGTTATTTGATTTTTTTAAGAATAGGTAGATACTGAGTAGGAAATACTTACATAAAATAAACATTTTATCGTCATATTCAATAGGTGTATTATTTTGGTAATACCTGATATTAAGACTATTTTAGATGTGTAAGGTTCCACAACCCACAATGGGCTAGAGTGGTTGACTATGACCCAAATCCGTCTCGTATTGCGGGAGTACGTCGAGCATCCGAAATAGGCTTGTCCCTTATAGGCAACACTCGGACCAAAATACCTACTATATCGGTGAAATATGAGTGCATTTGTGCCTACTCGTTCCATAATACAAGTCTGATGATTTCAAATACAGAATTTTAGAGGCTAAATCTCCAAACAATGGACTGAAATCTTATTACGCTCAACCGTTACGGGAGCAAGATAAACTTAATTCAATGGCGTTACATTAACAAATAAAGAGGGTATGTAAGCATAGCGATATCATCTACCTTTGTAGGTATGTTATATCGCAGAAAACCCGAACATAATGCGGTAGGACCCAATAACGGAGGCAGCGGTAGTGAGAAGGAAATTGCTCGGGAAAAATTTGCATTTTTATTGAAATTTCCACTCTTGGTCGCGGATGAAACTATGTCTCTAAATACGTACCTTAAGCTTTTGTATAAGCGTGTTTGTTGCTGGTATTTGTGCGTGTATTTATACAAATTTTGTGCGTCTGTGTGTGTGCGGGTGGAGTGTAGAGAAGTGCGGATCAATACGAGTAATTGTCGATAAAAATGTTCTTAATTATCCCTTATCATGGTAAGTCGCAATTATCGGATTTTATGCCAATTAATTTATAGTTTATGTTACTTTTTATCTGTTAATTACGTCTTAGATTATAAGCGGATAGAATATTGATGTTCTGGTAATTTTATAACTCGTTTTATCGATACGAGATCCCCAAGCATGTACATCATTTTGTTACTCAGGGGTATCAATCCAACAAATTCCAAGCTATGCTTTATAACCAAAAACATTCTTCATATAAAACTAAGATTCTTCAGAATATAATGCAACATTATTAAAAGTTTAAAAACAGTAGTTATCAGAACTAGTGTCCCATGTTGCATTCCTACCCATCACGCAAGACGATTGCCTTACGTGCACTAGTCGCATATCTTATCTGTAAAAACACTTGTAGAAAAACAGCTTGACTCTACATATTTTCTATAAAGGCAGACTCTCAAAGGATCGATCGACTCTAGTCTCAAGAAACCAGTATCGATATTCCGTCCCATTACTAGCTCGGACGGCAGACAATTGCTATAGAAGTTTGTACCTATACGTAGTTGACTTTAGGGAAGGGATCATAATAGGAAATTTTCTCTGGCGAATATGCGCACAGTATCCGATACCCTTTTCACTTGTATTGTTTTTATTTTCCAACCCTAATGAAAGAACTTGCCTCGTCTGTATTGCAATTTCAATATATTGGCTTAGCGGCGTTCGTTTCGCCACGTATACCGGCTCTCCTTTTTTCGATATAGTTTTGAAATAAACGTTCCGTACGATAGAGGATGAAAGGGATTTCGGTATTTATTAGAGGTAACTATAGTACGGTAATTGCGTAAATTTTACCCATTTTATTTAATACAAATTTGGGTGCTATGGAATGTCAGGGACGACTTTCAAACTCTATTATTCTTATTTTTGATGTCACTGAAAATAAGTCCCAGTTCCGTGTATACACAATATGATTTTGTTTTTTTGGGGTTCCGCAGTCTCTACAAGTAGGTAATCCATATAAATCATCCAGTCCGTCCATCCGTTTAGTTTTTTTTTATTTGTATATCGTCAAAGTTGCAATGATTGCGAAACTATGTATTTCGAAAATATGTTTTCCCGCAGTTAAAAATTTCCACTACGTTTTCAACACACAAATTCTTTTGAACTCGGTTTTTTATTGTTATTAGGTAGAATGCGTTATGTTCATACCGCTCGTGACACAAATACCTACGTCGACTGGAACCCGATACCGATACAAGATTTATGATTTATGCCCCACAAACAAGGGCATGAAAAATAAACTTTTTTGTTCATCAGCTGTAAATGTCTCCACAAATTGACCATAAATTTCTGCTCTATTAAAATTTATTGCCCTCAAACCGTTTATTGTAACATTACGTAAGTTGGTAACCCTTCCATGGCCATAAAACAATGCAGGCAACGGAGGCCATGCGAAAAAAAATACTCGAACTTACATAACACCTGACATTTAGGACCATATTCGCATGACGCGGACGATTCGATTTTATGACACGGGGGCCAGTGTTTTACGATCTCTTATCGAATCAAAAATTTTCTCCTGAACAAACAAACGTGTAACTTCTATAAAGAGCTAATTTGAATTACAACCCAACACGATAGGATCACTGGTTATTTCTGTTTGTTTTTGTTAACCGAAAGGTATATTGTTTTATAACGTCGTAAGAATTATCGTTAATTATGTAATAACGTGAACTTGGCTGATGTTTACATAAGTCATTTTCGCTTATCTTAATAGTCTCCGATATTGATGCATTCATGTTGCAGTTATACAAACCTGGGGATGTTTGAAAAATCATAATTATAGGTTTAACGATACGAACATAGGTCATGGTCTCGCCGCGTCCTATCCAATGCTATCACTTGCTGTAAACCCTTTGACAGTATCCACGTATCTTTCTTTTTATTCAAGATAAAGCAAACACCGCTCTGTAGCAGATAAAGAGGAGAAATCGACCGCAACTATATAAAGGTTTGTGGCGATAAAAATACCGTGTTTATTTGCACGTCCTACATCAACTCCCTTAGCCTGGAAAACCGACTTAAGCGCACGGAGATAGGCGTACAAAAATAATTCTCATGATAAAAGATATACGAGCGATATTCGAATACGTCGCGGTATCCAGTAATATTGTTTTAAAATTCCTCACGATTTGAACTTACATTCCCGGGTATCAGTAAATTCGAATCCCAATCTCGTTTTTTTTTTCCTAAAAACGTGATTCCAAAGGCTACCAATGCACGTTCTTTAAAGTCGAGTCCCGGGGTGAGTATTACGCATTTTATATTCAAGCACAGGTGGTACATGTTGCGTCAATTAAAAGCTAAAAGGATTAAGAGCTTAATACGCATTCAATATAAATATTTTCCTTTGTATACTGCTTCAGATAAGGCTGTTTATTGTTTAATCGTTTCTCACTTTCGATCTTCTAATGCAGAATTATTTTCGAACACGTAAGAGTTTCGTAAACGATAAACATCACGAAATTTCCAGTGCTTACATCTACAATGTGAATATTCCGAAACCGACGTAAGTTACAACATTTGAATAGGTCTGATATTGATATTCGCCCTTTTCGCCCTCCATAAAAATGTGCAATGTAGATATCGTAAAGTGATCCACTTTACTATTTACAAATGCGTTTTCGCCGATGAATGAATGAACATATTTTGTTCTTTCATGCCAAACCTCGAACACACGCGAGGAACAGGGATGAACCTATATCGTGCATTCAAAGTTCTCGCATTGTCGCATATTTTAAATATGGTACGAGAACAGTCAGAGCGCTTGAAATTTTCTATTAATTGGCGTTTTTAGTGCTTTTTGTCGATGCCATTCTCTAGCATAACGTGATTTCGTATCTGTATTGTCATGTAACTACGAGTTTATTTGACAGTGTTATGACACATTTATATTTGTGAACGAGGAAAATGTACATTGGAGTAACGATTTGTTTTCGTGTCTAATCCCCCTTCAGACGCGGCTAGCCCGGTGCGCTGTGCGGGCATTGGGTAGTCACGCGGCGCTGTTACATATCTAGGTGGATTAAATAAAATTTTATTCCTACCATCAACTACTTCCCAGCCTATATCGATAACTCTCTGAATAAAGGCTCATTTATTTTTATTCGGCAAATAAAAGCAATTCAAACGCCCATAAAGGATCGTTGAATTGGATGCGAAATGTATGCTAATGCCGCCGCCGAGTTGGTATAATTGACGGAACTTGGGCGTAGTTTCGTTCATAATAAACGTCTCAGACTCCTCAGTTACCAGAACTCATACGAAATTGTAATAAAGGAAGAACGCTATGAGAAATTCAATAGGTAGACATCGGCAGCCAAAGAACGAAAGTGAAAAAAAAAACGAAAACAATAACGAATATTCGATCAGTATTCAGAGCGTGCCGCTTGTGTCCACAGCTGCGATATTTGGCAAGGGGACAAATCCTGTGGTCGGCCACCAACGGATTTCGGCGACCCGTTGCATCGCGGACTCCTGACGAATTTACAACGCCATTAACGACGTACATTATGCAAGGCATCCGCGGCGGTGATCGCCAAACGAAAATAACCACGATATATTTTCAGTGTGCAGTGATTTATCGAGCCGTAGGAAGCTTCTGAATCGCCGAGACCATTCACCCAGTTTTGAAACACTAAATGCAATAAAGTGATCAAATTAATAAAAAGTATTGCGGGAATAACAGTAACGTCTATTTAAATAACTGTATCGTTTGTTATGCACTTAAAATTTGCTCGATCAATTGTGGGGATACGCAACTAATCATGCCAATGAGTGTCCGTCCGTCGGCTCTATTGTCGTAAATATGCTCATTATTCGAAGCGACCGGCTCGGTCAAATACCTGTGTTTTAAATCAAAAGCAATGTATTCCGGTGCGATTTGCTGCGCCCCAAGTGGTTCTTTGTTGAACATAAACGATTTAGTGGCCGCTCTGACCGATGTATGCACTGATGAGTTCCATAATATTCTACAGTAGCGATTCTTTGAGATGCTTCAGATATCATTCATGATACAGTTTTAACCAGGTACGAACAACGAAATATAGCGATTAACGTACCGTGTAAACACGTACTCATTGTTCGAACGGACATTAAACTTTATCTTGTACAAGAACCACAAAAAATCATGAATTAACACACAGTAGCTCGCACGAGTGCCAAGGGTGCAAATGAAATAATCCAGTAAGATTATTATCATCCCGAAGTATAATTTATTTACCTTTATGTTGGTAGTTTAAGAAAACAAAGAGTGTATTACATTTAAAATTCAATGTAAAGGCACATTCAATTACGGACAAGAGTGCGTTTTAACATATATTTTCGTGAAAGAGCAAACGCCTCGGCCCGCCTCCCACGATTTGCATCCACGTGATGTTATCTGCATTGTCGTACCAAAAGCTTTTTATTCAAAACACATACCTACAGTTGTAAACACAACTAAACTATCTATTTAATTTACTATACGATTGTTGTGGACCAGTAACGCCGCCCGATAACGATCGGATTAGGTCTATGTATAAAACATTTTAAAATGTACATTTATCCATTCATTATGTAATATTTTGTACGGTAAACGTATCTTTTCTATTTGTTGGGTGATAATTTCCAGTTGTCAAATAATTTATAGATAAGCCCAAGCGCGGTGACGGTATTCGGTACGTACGAAAAACAAATTCAAAATACGAAAATGTTTATCTATAAAGTTTGTCATTCGGTGACATTTTTACGTGAGTGTGAAATGGCTACGTCAAGCAGTACCTACTAGTGTAATTTTAGCGTTCCGTACGTTAAAAAGAATAAACAGATCCCTTATAGGATCACTTCGTTTTCCGGCTGTGCGTCTGTCAAGACGTCATGCGCAATCTAAACCGCTGGTGTTAGAAACAATATTTTGACAGTGGTTACGTTTTGTTGCATAGAAATGTACTTAAGGATGAATTTGAAATATTCTACCCCTAAAGGGATAAAATAGGGGGTGAAAGTTTGTATGGGGTCCCAACTTTTCTGAAGCTCATGAAAATCTGTATTAAGACTACATTAAAAATAAAAAACTATTTTCGGCGTTTTTGACCAAATCAACCCCTAATATCCTCACGGGTTGTACGGAACCGTCAGTGCGCGAGTCCTATTCGCACTTGTCTGGGTTTTTTGTAACAGAAATACTAGGTTAAACGTTCCGACGTGTAGATGCCGAGATAGTTGGAGCAACCTCAATGCGCAGTTCAGCGACCCCGCAAGGCCGGAATCCGTCATTCGTGGGTCAAGGTCACGTCGTCTCTCGTCACACGTCACTCGAATATCTGCATCTGTGATCGTCTACATCGATACCGCTGCACTATGGCGCGAATGCAAACTTTATTCCACCGTGTTAAGACACATACAGCGTAGTGCAACGACCCCAATACACTGTACGGTTCAAAATGTTACTTTCGTTGGTATTTTATATGATGATTATGTTAGTGCTGTTATGTAGACGTTTGTATTTCTCCGTGAATTACGCAATGTTTTTGTTATGTAGGTATTTAGTTGACCTTAGAATATACACGTGTGGGAAGAAACAAGTTTTCTTTTACGGAAACTTTTAGACGTGTATCTAAATAATGTATTAATTTAACACGTATCTACTGGTTTAACATTAAAATATGCGTTCTACAAAAAAACCCGACTACTGAAAAAACGCGCTCTAAAAAGTATGAAACAAGAAAATATTCTCATCTAGAGGATAGCCGTGGTCCGTGTAGGTCTTTTAGGGCCAAATGGCACATGAACACGGACCACGGCTATCCTCTAGATGAGAATATTTTCTTGTTTCATACTTTTTAGAGCGCGTTTTTTCAGTAGTCGGGTTTTAGTTTATAAACTTACTTTTTATTTAATTATTTTGTAGTTATAGGTAACAATATATATATTTTTGAAATGTGCTCATCAAGCTCTTTCATTTGATACCCCACACGGTTTCATTAAAAAATGTTTTTTTTTTTAGTTCATGACATTATGTCCTCTAGAGGGCGCCATATGCAATTTTATGTGACGTCACATAGCCTATAACCAGCGCGCCATTAAGCCGCTTCTGACGATACCTCATTTGTCAAATTACGACAAGTAATTTGGAAGTTAGGTTGGAACAGATGCACATACATACATACATACATACATACATACATACATAAATACATACATACATACATACATACATACATACATACCGGTCAAAATCATAACGCCTCCGTAGTCGGGTAATTAAAATAAATCTGAGATAGCAAGAAATACCTATGCAAATTCGATGTAGAGTCATACTCTACCATTTGTAAGCTTAGATTAGTTACAGTTAGACAAGATAAATACACCTTTTGATTAAATAATCTCCTTTGTTCTCTACATCTACTCATATTCTGGCTAACCTAGTGCTCGAGTGATCGAGTTTCTCAGCTTTAAAACTTTGGTTAATATTCAGACATCTACAAATATTTCCGCAACCATTTACAATAACTGAAAAACATTAAACTATGTCCAGATTGTTATGATCTCGGAACTCTTCTAGACCAAATCGATACGCGGGGTAAACATACCTACCCTTAATATGTAGTACAGGACAGGTATGTATACTCACCCACTTGACTACCGTTACGGGACCCAGTTGCCAACGGCCCCCGATCTCCGAGAACGCTTGGACCCCTAATGTGTTCACGGGAACATCGATTCCTTTGTGCCCTGCCGTTTTATGCGAGAACGGCAAATTCTGACCCATTTAACTTGTTTTCTTACATTTTTTCTGACCTTTATTTTAAAAAGTTTCTGTAGTCAGCTCCGTTTTTAAATTACATTTTTTTCTTTAGTAGAAACACTATCACATAACTGTTATAAAACTAAGTTTTTAAGGGAGGGGGGGGGTCGAAAAATCACAAAAATCACCTCACGTAATTTATCGATAGGACCGATGGAAATCAAAATGGGTGGTAGAGTCTCGAGTAATTTTCTAACGATTACTAACTAAGGTATAGGTACATTAATAAAAATATTTACATTCTAACTTAAGTATAAATGCTCCTGCAAAAATTTAAACATCTATCAGTCCAAACTAGGTATCTAGAGTTTGGCAAAATCAGAGAAAAACATTTATGAAAGCAATCATAGATAAAAATACAAAAAGCCTGCTATCAATATTTATATCTAGATTTGTTTAAAATGCTCAAAACTGCTTGCTTAGTAACGGAAATGCGCTATAGAAACGTTTTATGGATTACCCATTTCAAAAATGTATATAAGAAGCGTCTAAAATCGATATATCAATCACCAACCCATAGTTTCCGAGTAAAAAACATAAATTGGGAAGAAAAAATAGGTATCTGGCCCATTCGTGTACTTTATTGCGTAAATAAGTATTTAAATTACTGGTTACAAAATAACAGTGCACTTAGCTCCACACATTCTATAAATTACCGATGTTAACTACGAACGTGAATAAAAATAGGTAACGCCCCGGTAACCACATAATGTATCTACAGGGCAATACAATAAATCGATTAAAACTTTTGACAGCAAGGCAGAACATGATTATAATCGTAAATTGGCGATTTTAAATAAAAATTATACGTTTACCGGACCAATCCGTGAACTAATCACATAAATAAGGCGAACAACAGATGGCGCGCCCCGCGTCTCTACCCTGCCTACATTTTTATTCGAAATTTCATATTTTAAAATAATAAATTGTAGAGAGAACAAAAAGGTAGAGCAACGTCGGCGTCACAAAGACATGATATAGTTGTTAATGTAAAGTCAGGTGGTCCTTAATTATTTGAGATAAAATTATGATAGTACTTCATTAAGAGAGCTTCAATAATTTGGGTTTATAATAAATGGTGCGACGCTAGCTTATAGAGTCGGGGGATGAATTATAGAGACACCTTTCCTGCTGATTCCATAGATGATGGTCGGTATCTTTATTTCAAACATATATATTAAAATTCTAAAGACAAGACGCTTAAGCGATGAACTAATGGAACTAAATTTTACACATTACATTACACTTAAAGTATTTCTGTATCTCTCATACATTATGGTCATGAGAAGGATGTCAGTACAGTTAGTTTAGTGAAGTTTAGTTGTGTACCAACATAATCAGCGCCATTATCTGTTTAAAATTCCTTTATTAGGTATAGTTAAGAACAAGATCACCACTTCGAAAAACATAATTTTTCACAGTGTTTTATTGAACTTCTATTTTTCCGACGGAAAAGACGTAGACTAAAAATAATAAATACCTACTTAACTATTTATTATGATAAAAAAATACTTATCCAGTTTAGGTAAAGAGGACTGTCTAACAAAATCGCATGCCTTTGTTGAACTCTCCTTTCATACATGAGTCAGGATATAAAACTTAATTGGTAGAGCACAGCCAAGTTCCAACGTTCCCTGCTATATCTCGCCTACTATAACTATAATTTAAATACCTCGCCGTTTTAAAGGCCGTTTGCGAGAGTGCCTACATAAATTCCTTTCGCTGGAAACCCTTTTTGTGTCAGATGAAGTGGGGTTACAATGTTGGATATTCATTACCTATGTTTAGGTAGGTAGCCCTTATATTTTACCTCTAGTACCTACCTAACGTGAGTCAAAGTAAAAACTTTTAAACCTCACCTTTTAGTACAATTTATATCTAACAAGATATTTCTTTCCTATTTCCTTTCCATGACTCATTGTCATGGAAATAAAATCATTATTATAGTATAGACTCTACATTGTAGAGACTACCTAAATATACATTTTATAATTGAATCTCAACTTAAATGCCTATTTTAATACAGCCATTCAAATTTTCTTCCACTTTCGTAAATGTATTTTCCTGATTTAACTATCTAGTTGGGGTAAAACGACAAAAATCAGCGGCCAATTAAAATCTCTCAACTATCACTGTAGAGTCACTTGAATTTCAAATGTTCCCTGTTGCCCGATTAGGGTGCATCCTAAAAGCTTCTAAAGCGATAACTCACAACGCAAGAATGCGAGCCGACGAGCAAAGGCGCGTATACCACGCCACAAATGTATTTGCGGCCAACAAAAGCGATATCTCAGTCGCATAGTGTTTATTATTCAATGTGCGGATAGCCAAGTTTCGTGTGTCAAAGTATAGTAATGGTGGACTGTCATGGCGCGCTTGACGTCACTCAACCAATGAGCGTACAGTGCGACGCGACGGCAGCGCCACAAGATGGCCGCCGTCGGCCCGCCGCCGCCGCTTTTATTGTGTTTAGGCCTAAACTTCATAGAAAAATTCAAAATAATTAGTTATTTATAACTGAAATCGTGTCTATATCATTTTTAAAAATATATTGCATTGATTTAGTTAATTTTTGATAGTGATATTAATAGAAAAGCGGGGTAATTAGTGAGAAACCGGTGTTGTTTTGTTATTACCAGGTAAGTGCTCTAGTTATTTCTAATGCATGTTTTCTATTTTTTTAAATAAAAGGAGGTTTTAGTTAATTTTCTCTATTACAAATAACCTTTTAACAACTCCTTTACGACCATAATAAGTATTACAAACAGATATTGTAGGTAAAATCATTTTAAAGTGTCTTATTGGAATGTATTAATTATTATTTTTTGCAAAATTACTATCCATTTAATCTGATTAACTTGCCACTAATGGCTAAATAATTTTAAGTGTAGTTACTGTCGCAAATGTCACCTTATGTTAGTACATTAGTTAAGTATTACTTTTAATAAAATTATTACGTACCTATGTATATTTGCAACAAAGAAGTTGTATACATTGACGTCATGTTAATAAGGTGTATTTGCTTATTGTTGAGTGGATGTATGTTAGTGTTAATTTATACAGATTTTATTGCTATTTAGTGTCGTATATTCCCAAGCTGTTTTAGATCATAATTAGCGGTTAAATAAATCGTCGATAGTCATGCATGTGCACATCACGCTTGGCAGGGTTATTATATGCTACACGACAATTAAACGGTACTAATTTACCGCCCTACCGGCGATTCAAATAACAACAAAATGGGGATCAAAGGCTTTGCAGCGAATATCCCACCAAAGTTGCTTAGGAGATGCCGTGTTTATTTATTGCACGTGCAGATCTGAGTCGCTTGAGTCAATTGGACTAAATATACTTGTTGTGTTCCAGAAACTGTGATCTAAAATAGATTTCTCTACATCAGACGCAGTCAAGCGTTAATTATACAGTAATGAGGCTTTTATACTAATTTACTTTACTTATAAAACACTGCGTATCTGCAATTTAAGTAGCTAATGACTTCCCGTTATCAGATAATTAAGGACGGAGGTTTTTCTAGGGCAGTAGAATAGTAATAGGCTTTAGTTACTTATACAAACAGCTAACTAGTAATTTACTTAACTAAAGTACTGCTGACTTAATTATGGTTATTTGAATTCCTACGGTTTATACATGTATTTACTTATTATGTACATGGACAATGACGCCAATTGTATCTCTTAATAGATTTGTATGTAAAGAATACTGATGTAGACATGTATTTTTCTACAATAAGAAGATAATAGAAAATTATCATGTACTTTACCTACAAAATATAGAAATGAATGGAGGAATGTGAAAGTTTATGTGAATGTTCATGTTTCCTGAATAGTTAAAAAAATATATTTCTTGTTCAAATCACAGAGGAAGTGTAAATTTGTGGATTCATTATTATTTTAACGCAATAAACGTTATTTATAGTATTAATAACATCATTATTTTAGTTTTACAGACAATGTTTAATGTTAGAATTATTGTTCTACCAAAGAACTTGGCTAGACGCACTGCACTGTACGAACGCACACTATGATACATCCATTATTGTAACAAAACGTGATGTCCACAAATAAATCTTAATTTTTTTGTTGCAGGGGTTGATGTCTGGTCCCACCCCATTTTTTGCCGTCATCCCCACCCCACTGAGCCGTTAGGGTTGCCGTTTACTCATTCATTTGACCATCAACAGCGGAAGAACAGTGTCTCAGCCGGGAAAAATGGTAACCGATGGCATTTTTATGTTTCATGATAAGGATGATCATTTTTTGCTGGTGAGTGGTCGTTTCTTAGTCTTCTGGGATACTGATAGTGAGTACAGTCATAATCGTTTTTAGAATGAGGTTTTTATATTTCGCTTATGAAATTTAGATTCATAACTTCGTTAAATCTGAGGTAGATTATGAAATGTAGAGTCGATAAAGGTCTCTTTAGGTATTAGTACAGTAAGTACAGTTGGCACCTAATTACCTGTTATTTAAATATAAAAAAATATAAATAAATAAATATAACGTCACGGCTTGTATCCCCATTCGGAGGTAGTCAGAGGCTTGAGTGGCCATACACCACCACATTGTGGAGGTATTTACCAACTCAAAGCCCACGTTTCACCAGATAGTCAGAACCCAACGTGACAGGTGGTGAACCTTTGTTATTTAAATCATATCTTCTATTATAATTAATTTTAATGTTAAACAATTTATTACTGTTCATTACTTTTACAATACACACTTATGCAACACACAACACAACACTTAATTATACAATAGTTCTTGTAGTAACGAAACGGCCAAGCCACATATTTTGACTAAGGTGTAGAGTTTGAGAAGTAAGGGCTTGTAGAGTTAGGGCGTGTAGAGTTAGAAGCTTCGAGCTTCGTGTAGAGTTAGAACTCTACATGAGATCTGATAACTTTTTGACAGGTTCTCGTGTTGGCAACATTTTACATGAAAATGTTTTTGGTGGGATCATATTTTCTATTATAATTAATTTGAATGATAAACAAAAGAAGGCAATGATTTCACACATTGATACCTTAAGTCTAAGTTTAATAGAAGGTCTGCCTATCTTTGTCCACATTATTGTGTAGACATACTAAGCTGTTAAGCTAAATAGAAGGCTGTAAGTCCGTGATAACTGCGACTAGCGCTAGTGGCCTAATTGGGGACAGCTTTGGGCGATAGTCCTCTCATCTTAAGAGGAGATTAAACAATTAGTAGAAGAATACAAGAAAACTATGTTAGACGACAATAATCTATTTAAAGGAATGTTCTGTTTAGTTTATAGGCTATTTACAATTGATTAAAAATATCTAACCCTTTTTTAATGTTTAATGGCTAGTCTAACCCTTTAATTAGGTACCTACTGCAGTACTGCAGTAGGGTAGTCCTGATATTTAGATCTTGTATAACAGGTGTTTGGTTTTAGTAAGTATTAATACTGGAAGACAATGGCCGATATTCCACTGCACGGCACGGCACCGGCAACGGCACAGTGACAGCTTTTTGCGGAGTTGTCATTAAGTAACCAATGACAACTGGTCACTGACCAATGAAAATGCTGCCGCCATGCTGGTGCCGTTGCCGTGCCGTGCAGTGGAAAATCGACCAATCCCTATAAACATTCTAAGTAGGTACCAAGGACTAGTTACTTTTGATGCTGACTGTACCCAAATGTTAATATAATTAGAACCTTCTTGCGGTCAGATTTTTATATTACCAACCTCATTTCTTATTCAAACTATTTCTAACGATATTTAAAAAATAATAATTCTAAATTGATTTTATTGGTTCTCTACATAGGGAAAAATATAAGAATGCCAAATGGAAGACTATTTTAATATCGATTTTCCGAGTCTTATTAGTAGGTACGAGCTTTCAAAACTATTCGGAGAAAAGTAATAAAATTAAAATTAGGTCATTCGGAGTGGGCTAATTTTAAAAGTGTCGGTTTTATTTTAACTAACGATTATGAAATGATACCGGGTAGGTATATTTCAGGTATATAGAGCTACTATCTAGTAGAGCGGATTAAAATAGATAGAGTTAAGGATTAACTAGGTAGGAAGTGGTACAAGTTAATGCTTTAGAATGTTGCCTACTGATAGGATTAATTAATAGTAAAATAGAGCTACATTTACCTACATATAACCTTGGAATAAAGCTCATTTTGTTAAAGTACCTAGTAACCTTAAGATACGCGTTACAGTTGCTTAAAATTATGCTTACAATTTAAGGTAGGGTAGAGCACATTTCACAACAAATGAAAGTATGAAATACTCCGGGTTTCATTTAATTTTCATTTATATTCATGCTTCCTTATTAAGCTAGATAGTACCTATTGTTTGGAGATAGGTGGTTAATTTTTATAAATGTAGAGTCTGTTTCTTCGTAGGTATTTCTAGTAGGTACCTAATATTTTAAACCATGACATGTGACATAATATTTTTAATCCCACCACTACTGTCCCTCATAAAAGTACCTAATGTTGTAACATCAAAAAATTGTAGCTCTACATATTTATACATTGTCGACTCTTCAAGATTTAATTTTTTTCTACAAACTTTTACGCGAACAGTTCCTAAAAGTACCTACTAGAAAATATGAACTCTTGTTTTAATTCTATATTTTCTATTCCTTGAATGATGAAAATACATGTACATAACCCACTTAACGCTAGGTAGCAAGATAGGGCGGAATATGTTGGTATTAAAAACGCCGAGCTGTGCCGCAGGGCGGAACGGTAATCACCGGCAGAGCAGGAACAGGTGGCGCAGCTGTCTGCTCTTTAATATCGACTTTTTTATCAACACTCCTGTAAGCACCCCGCGTAACAAGCCTCCGCCTAAATAATACGTAAATAGACATTCGGAATGTAAACGCTCGCGAAGCCTAAGCAAACTATCAAAAAACATTACGGGGTGCAAATAACAACGATCATGGCGTATGTAATGAAAATCTTGCATCGGCATCAGTCGTCCCGTGGTTCGGCGCGCGCCGAGCGAGGGCGGCAATCGATGGCGGGCCGGGACGCGCGCCCCGACGCGGCCGCCCAGACCGGCAGACGCCCGGAGACGCCGACCCTGATCACACGCTCCTTCGACACGCGCGCAACCCCATCCGTCATCCTTCAATGTTTACTTATCGGACGCGAACAGCTGACCGACCGGACCGGTAAGTCACGTGTTATATTCGCCCGACGCCGCTCGCGTACCGCGCTCGCCCCCGACGCTTCCAGTGCCAGTTAATGCATTTTTGTGAATATTTTATGCGTGCATAGAGAACCTTTCAGTTGTGCATCACAATCAATAATGCAGGCCCGGTGTTATGTTGGTTGTAAATTACGAATATAATACACCCTTGCGCCCTTTCATGTTTTTCTATTCAGTCCCCCGGCTCACGCACACAGGCGCGATCCTTTAGTTATCTTTACGAGTGGTGGTCGAAACTTCTCTTTTGTAATTTATCCTTTATGTGCAACAAAGGCCTGCAGACAAAAGGCTCGGCGGGCGACTGCCGGTTCTCGCTCGTAGGATAGGTTGTAAAAAACAAAGACGGCTCGCTACCGGTTCGCGGGCTTGCGAAAATAATTTTTGCAAACCAATCGCGTGTTTTCGCGTGTCTCTCCTAGCTCCCATTGGTCACCGCTCACAATAGATCCGTTTCGGTAGCTTCCAACAAGTTGAATTCGTTTGAAACACTTTCCGGGAAATTTACGATCGCACATAATTTTTCGCATTTCACTCGCGGAGCTACGATAGCGGAACTTATGTGCTATCAGTGTTTCCCTTTTCGGTTTGAAGACCCAGGCGTGTTGTAAATCGGCTGCTTTATTTTATAGGTGGTGTTCCCAGAGGAGAGGCGGGGTGTCGGGGCCGGCCGGTTGACTCGGTGAGCTTTTAAGATATTGCGAGGGTCCGATATGGTGTGAGAACGTGGCATTTAAATCGTAAACTACTTGAACTGGAATTAAAGTGTCACGAGGGTGAAAGTACAGTCGCGCTTAGAATAAGTCTAATATTAATCTTGTAGTGTTTCAGATGTAGATGGTGTCCAGAAGACTTGAGAAGAAGAACGCGTCGCCTTCTGTACGTATACTGAATGTATCCTGAGTGCCTCATTCTTTCCGGTATACCTTCAGTATACGTAACAGAAGATGACACTTATCAGCCGGCTGCCGAAGAATAGAAGAACTCTTGAACATTATTTTCTATGCACTTCAATTTGTTTATTTCTGAAATATGTATTATTGTTATAAACACATTATTATAATAGGTATTTATGTCTAATTTTAGATCATAAAGTTTATGTGACTGTACTTTTATGTGACGTTCATGCCATATACGACCTTTATGACATTGACTGTACCTACTTACAATTAATTAATAGTTAACTCCCTATTTAACACAGAATTGTAAAAATATTGTAAAATTCAATAAATATGGGTAATTTAATTGTAGGTAGGTATAACATGTTCTACTTAGATGCTAAACAATAAAATAAATTATGTTTATACATACTTATAACCTCTCTACCTACTTTTTAATTTAAATAAGTATTCTATATACCATTTTTGCAGAGAATAAATAAATGACTTTAAAAAAATTGCATGGTTTTATTTCCCATCAAAAAGGCTTTTCCCATAAAATGCTAATCAAGTAAATTGAATTAATTTTCGAATAGGGTTCAATATTATTAACATAAGTAGGTACTCACCCGATAGCCATGCCCTCAAGCAATAGTCTTTAATACCAAAGTGGCAATAGCCAATTTTAAAAGACTGAAAAATAACAACATTTTGAATTTAGGTTACCATTAGGAAAGGTCATAACAACCTCGGAAGCGCTAGCTGGAGAACCAGACTGATGTAGTAAGTATCTTAAACAATAAACCATCACGGCTGTAGGTATTCTACGTAGGGGTAGACAGAAGTGTACTAGAGCGCTGGTATCTTTAAGGCCGTGGCAGCACCGGTAAGGCAATTGTGACTCAACGGCGATTTCTATACAAATTTTCGCTCATGTGACGCAGTCACCGACATAAGTTCTTAGGGGTTTGATCGCTGTCGCGTCGCAGTAGCTTCAACATTGCGACCTCGGCCTAATACTAAATAAGATAAAGGCTACCAAATTTTAAGACAATAGGACTTAGTACATACGTGTGATAGAGTCGAGGAAATACAATTATTTCCGCTTCCTTAATGACTTAGGACATTAACTACAGAAACAATAGGTAGTGATGGGTTAAAATGGGTACTCTATGTTTCTATGAAGAGGTAGTTAAATTATGCATTGCGTTATTATTCATTTGGTGCGTCCAGATGCGTCACATGCCTCACCTGAGCACTCATATTATGACAGTTGCGTTGCGTTTCGATATCAAAACTAAGTGCTCGGGTTTGGCATGCGCCTGAAGTAGACGCAGTTATTAAATTTTAGAAGACGTAGGTTTGTTATCAACGACAAGGTAGGTAAGTACCTATACTAAAATACCCTGAAAAAATAGCCCTTTCGATCTTCCACTCCTGGGCTAGGGCCCTCCCCTCAATGCAAGGAGATTCAGGCCTGCACCATGCAGGCTCAGTGCAGGTTGACAGATTCCACAATATATTTCCAAAAAAAATTTAAGAAATACAGGTTTCGTCATGACATTTTTTAAACTGGATAGATGAAGGTTCAGCTCTGAGGATGGCAGGCATTAGTTTCAATTCTGTTGACACACAAACCACAACTTTACAGCGCACGATATTGGCGCATTCTTTTAGTTTTGTCAAAATTAGTCTTGTCGTTATTTTGTAGCCAACAGAATTAGCACCATGTTCATAGTCTGTGGACATTTCAACTGTTCACTATATTGCCTCTTGAAAGAGTCATGAAAAATATTTCAAACTTTGAACGGATCTGTAGTCGTCACCTTCAATGATATTCAGAGGAATATTTTATTATACAGGGTTATTGGTAATACACCAACAACCTTGCAGGGGCGTATTACTGACATCAAAAACAACAACTTTTGTTCTATGACTTTTTACAAAACAAAAAAAAATATTTAAAAAAAATCACTTTCTAAAATGTACGAAATTTTTTTTTTCTCATCTAGAGGAAAGCCATGGTACGTGGTTGTATTCCTCTTTGTCCTAAAGTATGTAAACGTACCACGGCTATTCTCTAGATGAGCATATTATCTTGTTTCATACATTTTAGAGTGTGAATTTTTGATAATTTGTTTTTTAAAAAGTCATAGAATAAAAGTTGTTGTTTTTGATGTCAGTAATACGCCCCTGCAAGGTTGTTAGGGTTTTACCAATAACCCTGTATAAAAAAATCTCTACCAACTCTACATAATAAAGTCATGGAGAGGAAAACTTACTAGCAGACTTCCACATCGTGCAGGTGAAGGTGTTTTCAACCATGAAACTAGATATTAACATAAAGGTAAGTGAGGTAAGAAAAATATTCCATATAAAAGAGTATTAAAAATACAGAAATGACGTCCTTATCAAAATTAACCGTTCATTGCTATAGATGGGTATATAATACTAAAGAAGGTGTAATTAATAATTATGATGATGATTTACGAATTGGTAAGTATGGCACTACAAAAAATAAAATAAAAAACGATGGTTGACATCCTAAAATAACAAACAATGGCTCATGTTATTTCTACCTACGTGTATATTATTAAGGAGCTGAAATGAAAGTTACTAAAATCGAATGCAGAAATACGAGAAGCTTGAAAAATTTGCTATGATCAGAATAAACTCTGAAATATCGCAGCAGTCAGCCCATTTTTACGACTCGCCAAAAGCGCCATCTCTGTCATCAAGACCGAACTCTTTACTAATCATAGAGCCTCGAGCTTGGTAGAGCTTTTACGACTAGCGCACTGATCCGAATGGTACAATGAATTTTTGTGAAACTTGGTCAATATGAATTTAATTTTATGAAATTATTTAAAATGAGGTCTTATAAAAATAGGTACACATCAACCAGGATTTCTGTCTATAAGGTAAGTACCTACATTTTTTTAAAGTTACACACAGGAAACAATATAGGTACCTGTAGTTATTGTAGAGCTAAGCTAATTTCCACTTGTTAATTTTTTATATTCAAGTTTTTATTTGTTATGTTATTAATTATTTATACCAGATGCATACAGATTATTGTATTTATAGATAAATTACCGATGTTATTAAACTTAAAAAATATTTGTTACATTCACGGACAAAATATTTCATAAAAAAATAACAAACGCTTCTTTTGTCCAAGGCCGCGCCAGGGTCATCTGTAAAGGCCTATTGTTTCAGGGGTGAAAGTTGTTTAAACCCTTCCGCATTTGAGGTAGGTAACCAGGAAGAAAGAATTGTAACAAAAAAGAGAAAGTTACTCCCAAGGTGTGTAAAAAATACATTTGTGCAATGGACCAATGGGAGGCTTGAAAATGGGACTTTCTAATTTGTTTGTGAATTTGTTATAAGTTTGGGTCATTTGCACGGTAGCTTTTGGTGATGTGAAGTGATAGACGTGTGATTGGTGTTTCCTAGTATATTTGTGATTGATAGTATATCATAGTTATAGTGCAAAGAGTGTAGAAATAAATTTGGTGTGTGAGTATACCTATCTGGAATGTCATAGTCATATTCGTGAATTTTATGATCAGCATGAGAAGAGATAGTTTTACAATGTGTAAGGTGGTATATTTTATTAAGCCATATAGATCAAAAGGTTCAAAACATAAAATAAAATGCACCGTCTCTAACTCGATACTACATTATCGTATCTCTTATATAGCCCCAACATCGACTTGATACGATCTACATAGTCAACAGTTCAATGTGGGTCAATGCGGTTCAATATACTTATACCATTTACATTCTTGTTCGACCAAAGCTTTCCAACAAGACTCGCTCGGCTGAGTGCGGAGCGTTTACGCTAACCCTACGAACGCTGGCATCCAGCCATCGCGGTGCGAATACGACGATCGACAAAATCCGTACCCAGCATCTGACTACATAAAGAGTAAGCGAGATAACTGTAACTTTGATTGTGCGACTGCGAGGGCCTGGTATCGAGCGGCTCGTTGTCATGGCAACAGACAATGGTTTTTGGGTGCATAATATTTTAGGCTGCGTCAGGGTGCGGGCTGCGGAGCGCGCGGGGCAGGGGTAGCCCGAGAGTGGCAGCCATCTTTAAAATTATATTTCCAGTTTGGACGAACTCCTTCGATTCCAGCGCTACTTTTTCTTGGTGTAGGATATGCAGAATTGGGTAACCATTTGCTATTGAATATTTTTGCGTTCGATTTTCATTTTTGGAAGTTCCGGTGAATATATTTATGATAGATAGATAGTTCAGATTACAGATATTAATGAAATTTGAGATTTAATTAGCCACAATACATATTTTTTTAATTAAAACACTAAAGTACGAAACCTCAAAATAAACGGTTAAAACATTTAATATTCCTGAGTCAATCAAAGGCCTGGCCAAAAAATCCTAAATTATCCAACGCGGTCGGGATTTGTTTGATTAGGGGTAGGTATTTATCTTATTTTATCTTAATTTTAATTCATTTTATCTTGAACTAATAAATGACCTCCTGTATCAAGAAATAAAATGAAAATTGTTAACACGAAAAAAAAAAAAAAATTACTACAATAAAAAAAAAACGAAGGAAATCTTAATGACCAAAAATATAATAGTTAATTACTGTTATGATATACGTAATAATTTATTATATTTATTTTAACATCCAATATTATTTTATCTACAAAATTCCGCTATACGTGCTCGGTACGCCGGCCGGGAGGTTGGCATCGTCTGCGGCTCACATTCCCCTCGTAAAGCCTCAGATTAATGTCGCTCCTCCGACAGAGGCTCCCGGCTCGATTAAGCGATATTCTACTACCTGCCCTTCAGTATTTCAGACGAAAAATGTTACTCCGAGATTTTTGTCCTCTTTTTGCATAACATAATTAAAAGGTTGCGTCGCCGTGTGACATACAAATAAGGAAGTTTTAATTACAAACGAAATTTTAATAAGAAATCTTTAATTAACTGAAATGAGTTAATTAATGTAATAAGAAGTATAACTTATTTATACGATTTAAAATATTGACTTATAGGTAAGTATGTAGATTACAAACCTCATAAACAGTCCAATTCATATCATCTCCATACCTGAAACCAAAGGAAATGTATTTTAGATAAATGAAGAGAAATTTAGAACTACTTTACTTATCTATGAGAACTTACAAAGTGCACTTAAAGCATTTCTAATCTGTCATCATTCCATCCTTTCATACAGTCTGTGTATTCCGTCCGTCAATTTTAAATATATTACATAACACATTTCGGTGTATCTCATAGATAGTAATGTCGTAAAATAAAATTGTTGAAATAGTTGGTGCTGCAGTCGTCGGGTTAGGTCCGTTAGAGTCCCAAAATGAGTCAACAGAAATGTTGAGCCGACATTCAGTAGAATCAACGTTCTGAACCGGTGGTAGAGTTCTAAGATTTTTTAAAAATCTATGATAGAGTCTGACTATTTATAAGTGATTTATTAGACAAATAGAATAAAAAAATATAATTTTATTTACGCACCCAGTTCTTACAATGAATATTCATGTTTTATTTAAGTATAGTGTTTTAGTTTAAAATGTTCAAGTCCAAGATGGAATCTTTCGAATTTCCCTAGGGAACTGAAAATAAGGGGCTTGGTGCATTCTCTAGTGGGGCGATACAGTGACGTCACGCACCTGTGTCCAAAAACCGAACATAACTCTGCAAATCACACAATATCGTGCCAGAACTCTAGCGCAGTTTGCATCTCAAGTATTTGGCAAAGCATTCCCTATTATCGGCCTGCAAATTTATCTAGAGTGTGGCGCATAAGATGTCTAGACGGGGTTCTTGGTTCGATGCCCGGGCGAAAGGTCATCGTCAAATTGAAAGAAAATTCCCTCAAAGTAATGTCGTGGCATTTTCATTTTTTGTTGTGACGAAGGCAAAATGAATTTGTTTGAAATGTTATTATTTAAATTGAATTGGGTTTTGTGTAGCTTTTATATAACATAATAATATAGCATACACTTAAATATTATTTTAAAGTTTTAATTTATTATATTATAACTCTACTTTTTTACTTTTAGAGACAAGGAAAATTATTAGTTTAAATCTTGTTTGTCTTGTTTCAAGTAGGTACGATTTAGAATATATAGGTGTCCAAGATATTCAACATTCATTTTTAAACTAGATTTCAAGTTCCACTTTGATTAAATATAGACCAGTACTATACATATCAAACAGGATAGAGTTAAGCAACCTGTTTCGAAGAAATTAATAAACGTTGATGTACTTATTTCCATAAATAATAATGGTAGATATATTGAAGCCAATACTGTTATTGGCATATCACGACTGAGCTAAATTTGATACATCTATCAATATTACTCTTACTTAATGACTATGCAGAGGATTGCAATACAGAGTTCAGTGAAGTATAAATGCCATAGATTCAGCACTATTTTGTGATAATTTAAAACGAAACCCATTTTCTTTTCGATTAGGGAATAATGAAATTGCTGTTTACCATCCCTCGCATTGTTAAATCTATGGGGAAAACATTTCGGAGAAAATGGTTGCCATAACCATTATTGTTTGTTTTTTATTTCTGACTTTTAATAAATAATAAAGTAGTTAAAACAGGGATTCAGCATAAGCCAAGGTGAAATGTAGAGTAGGTATTTACAATAAATAATCCTTATTTATGACGATTAACCAATATTTAATGTAAAATACCCAATTATGTGGAACATACTTTAAAACCTTTTATACCATTTAAAAATCAGGTTTAAAATCAAAATAAGAGCCAATTGAGAGCAGAGAGACATTCACAGTAACTTTTATACAATTCTCAACCAATCCGGTCCCCGGTTTATTACTTTTTAATTTACAATTAATTCAATTCTTAGTTATAAAACCTTACTAGTTAAAGATTTGAATGTATAGTGCTCACGAGATGAGGATTAGTATAACATTTTGCTCTATAAAAGCACCTTTAAGTCTACAAATTACATGCCATTTAGCTAGATGACAGGGATTCACCGCAGCTTAAGCAAAAGGTTTCAAGCACTAGGGGTTTTGAACTTTGACCTTTGAAATACAAGAGTACGAGAACACGTATTGTATCTTTACGTAGAATAAAACAAGAGTAACATTGATGGAGGTTTTATCTTATTTAGGGCCTGTTTCAAAATCCTCGGATAACTTTTATCTACCAAACAAATATAGAGTTTTGACAGATATTCTATGGAAAAAAACGTACGCCATTCAAACGCCACCGTACCTTAGAGTGGTAGAGTTACCTATATCTCTATTTGTTGTAGTAAAATTCTTTGTATGTAAATAGGTAGGTATGATGAGATCGTTGCTTTACATATAGGTACTTAGAAATAGCTTCTTCTTACTGTATAGTTAGTGGCCAACTTAGTGCCAGAGTTGTTCAAGCTGCCTGAACCTCTAAAATTGCTAAGCGACCGCTGTCTAGAAGACAAAGACCGGGACGTGAAAGATGCCCTCCAATTCACGATAAGTTTGAAATTCACTTGGTCACCCATCTCTAACTGAACTTGCCAAGAGTCGCTTAGCATCCGATAGTTTACTGCCATAAGTAGCTAGTAAAAATCATTTTAGTGTTTAGCACTATTTATTCTAGTTAATTTTTAACATACCTATTTTTAAAACACATATGCGTGAACATGGATCCAAAGCACGATTTTGAGGTCAAACGACTCGTTTCTTATTACCACACTCAACTATGTCTCGAAAGCCTATTATAGAGCATAAAGCCTTTAACTTAATGCTAGTTACGGCTCAGTCAGTCTCCTATTTATCTCCGCTTAAGTGTTAACCCGAGGCGCGCTGCCTGCAAAATATACGGGGTATGATAAGCCAAGCTTCCCAGATAAGGCAAAATATTCGCACTCAAAACCTTTCCCTATGTAAATGTGATCAAAAAATCAATGTAGATAAGTAATTTATTCAGAGTGGGGTCTCGGAGTGGCCTGCTCGACCCCAGCTTGGAAAATATGTTCCGGATGATACTATTCTTAGGGATCAGTTAAGGACACCTGATACCCTCAATTCCACCTATTCCGAGGGATGTAGGCGGATTTCCTTTAAATTTGTAATGTCCCGAGAAAATTCAGGAATAGAAAAATTCTGTACCCGATAAATCAGCCGATCAAACATAGGTAGAGTTAGGAACGTTGTCCGAATCTTTTAATTAAATTATTCTATTTTATTACGGCTATCCGTACTTCCCTAACGACTAACTACAAGCGATTTAATGTAATATACTATCGCAATAAATTATCTAAAAAAAATCAGCGGTCTTCTCATAAATAACGCACTTTGATCTTCACCAAGCGCCGGAAAACAAAAGCTACGCGTTGTAGAGCCAGTTTATAAATAGGCATCATTTAGTCAAAACAAAATCTTTGCCAAAGAATAAAATATCCTGAAACGTTTCTAAAGTAAAAAGTTTATAATGCATTAAGGCCCTTCCACTAATTTTATTCTAACAACACTAACTGTTGTTGTCATCCTATCCTTTAATACTTAGCACCTGTTTTAGCACAATTCCGCAATTATAATTACATTTGGCCTCACTCACATTAACTTAATAAACCGGGCCCTGTTTACGCAGCCCCGTAGCTACAGACAATTCTCTAATTATGTTAATCTCGAAATAAAGTTATGCAACCGCACTTGTAGTAGGGACTGTCCCTACAGGGGCCATTTTGCCCACTCACCGCCATTTTGCAGTATGTTGCTTACAAACAAATTATTTTTATAGCGAGACTAGTTTAAATTCCCGGCTTTTCTCTATCAAATTCCTGAATATGGGTCCCACCATCACTCAAAAGGGTTTCCAAAGAACCGATTCATAGGTCAATTATGACTATAACGGAAGGTACATTCAATCGAACAATGGTCTATCTCCTGCGCATGTAGTAGTAGGTACTATTAGTAAAAATTGGCCTCAAATAATCCATACATTTAAGGTAGCAATCGGCACTACTACAAAATCAGAAAAATAAGAGAGTATCCCGGCGATAGCAGCACTACTATACCTATCCTTTTGTGAATAGCGACAAGTGTCACACTGCAAATTCCCTGTCTTAGTCTGTTTCTGTCATAATCTGTGAATTATTCACATTCATGGGTAACAAGGAAGACCTCTAATGCGCTAGACAGGTTTCGACGATCAACGAGGGCATTGAATTTAATACAGCTCACATAAGACAAACGTTAGTGGTGGAGTCAGAAGGAGGCCCGGCCCACGAAAAGAAGGAGTCATAACCATGTCAATATAGAATCCGTTCAATTCTGTTCCAGTTACAAATAACAGACAGTCACATTTTCTTATGACTCTACGGGGATAAATGCTTGCTTCTGTTTGACGTTATCCCATCCTTTGCGTGGCGGTAGTGTTTGCACTAGGGCGGGAAAGTGTGAGGGTAGGGTTGGGTTCTTTCATATTGGACATACCCTTGTATAGATACCTACACGTTGGTTTGTGATGAAGTATATATTTTCTATTGAGGATTAAAATATTACTACAAATAGAAACATTAAAAGTCTCTACCTGCCTACACTATAATTAATGTAATAATTGTAATTTATTATTATTAACCATTAGTGGATTATAAGTGGGCTGTCTTTCCGTATTTTCCACTTCCCTATTTTTAATCACAGAGGGTCCTTTAATCACAGAACCCAATTATATTTTATTATCTTCTGTTAATAACTTGTAACGCTCTGAAGAAATCATTAATTTACACACAAGGTTTTTATACACCCCTCTCCATAATTAACATGTCTAGTATACCAATTTACATTATTTACTACATCGCATTGTTTAAAAGTCATCTCATTACCAACTTTAATGATAACACAACAAAGGTATATTATATTCAATAATAAATAATTACATTATTACTTATAAAAATAAATATGAGCGTAATGCATTATTTACCTACTTACATTCACAGTACATAGTCCAAGAAAACATAGGTAACCTATGACTAAAGACTTCAGTAATTCAAGTACACCAAATCGTAAATAATGTAGAGCCTACAACGAATCAAAATGGGTCAACCATCATCTCTACTTAAGTTTCTGCAAGTAATACAGGTAGGTAGCGCTAATAAAGTAAACAAAATATTCGGTAAGATCATACTATGCCGTAAAATACCACAATACAAAGCCGTTTCACTTTTCGATATGACAAGAACCTTAAAAGAAATGCTATGTTGATATTTTCGCGTAACCTTTTTTCAGACGTTTTTATTGCCTGCACGAAAATGGTAGTCAGCTGACACATTTCATGTTTCTCTTTTATTCCTGGCCTGTTCAAAAAGAGTTGAAAAAAATATGGACATGTAAGTTCGGGCGCACATTGTAAGAGGTTTTCATACATTTTTTTTGTAGTCTTTGTTTCGTATTCACTTCAGAGAACGATGACTGTCGCATCCACTGTTTTGGCCCTTTTTTATAGATTTGTATATTTAGTCTAACGTCGGAAATTCTCAACGTGTGCCCTGTCTTATTTTATTTGTATTCATTCCGAAACTGCTGATCGTATCTGAATTTTATCTATTTCATGTTCCTTCAGATACCTCTACCTAGGCAATTTCTAAAGGTAGATTTTTCTTATTTTCCACGGGTAAGCAGGTGCCTCTCTGGAAAAAAATATGAGAATTTCTTACATTTCGCTGGGAGGTCTCTTTGGGGAATGTAGGAAGCGACGAGGGAGTTAAATATTAAATATTGGCAAGTAAATACTCGTACCTACGTACCCTGTTATATATTTATAATCTGCACTGACTCAGTAGGTAGCTACAAGTAGTAGTAGCTAGTATTTCAAGTTATATATCTGCTGTTAAAATATATTATTATTAAATTCTTTGTTCGACTTCAAAGCTAGGTAGGCCATTGCAAAAGTTTTACAAATGCAAAACCCGCAAAGCTGTTCAAAATTAAATAGGGTTCTAAGGTATCTACATAATACGATTATTGAAAAATATAAAAGACAATTTATAATATGTTTATTTACTATACACAAATGTGATGAGAAGGTAGGAGATAAATTAAATTTAATAACCAACTTAAGCATGTGCGTTGAATGTGGACATCTCTGATACACCCGAACTAACGCGAAGTATTTTCTTTATAAATGAGTGTGTAAATCGCACTTCGCTTAATAAATTGGTCAAAAACCTCAATTCCTTCTCATCGCGATGAAATCTTTGTTGATTTGCCTTTGAACACCGCGGACATATATTATTGTGAATTTATATCTTAACATGAGATATTTAGAATATTCTTGAATATGATGATATTTTTCGTGTTGAAAATGGGATAATTTTGAGCGCCAAATTTTAATAGTTACCTGTTTTAATAAGATAGAGATGAAAGTTAGCGTTGAATGTATGAAACATGTGTGTAGGACAGACGAAACGTAGGTCTGGAGACTGTCTCCTTCAAAATATAGCTGGGGAGCGCGCGCCGAATATGAAACAGCGTAGCGTTAGAAAATAAACACGACCACCTTTTTCTCCGAGAATAAAACATTGGGATATAAAAATAAACGCATTGATTGAATTATAGAACATCAGGAATCAATATAAATGATGATAAATTTTTTTTGACGTTAGTACATTTTAAAATGTGAAACAAAATTGTGTTGTAAAGTTAAGGTATAAAACCAATTGTTAGCATAGTCATTAACAGTTATTATTTTAAAAGTATAACATACATAGCCTAATATTATACATTTTAATTCAAGTACCTACTGAAACAAAGTAAAATTCTGATTAGATGCAAAAGAAAATATTTAAACTTTACCATACCTCATTATACCTACTTATCCGTATAATCGTATCGTCATAACTTGCCCTTTAAATACCGGCACAGCGCAATATGATAGTACGAAACAAGGCAATGAATATTAAATTAAATGGCATACGGCTGCAGACGCTCTTTGTAAAGGGCAGTGTTGTCCATCGTTGGGAATGCTTCACGACGCTGCACACGCTGTCGCCGCATAAATGGACGATATTCTTTGTATTTTACGTAGTTTTCGACTCACGATCTGTGATGTAGTGGTGTAATAGTTTTGAATTGACATTTTTAACCAACCTTTTAACGTGCCTGAATATGTATTTCTTTACGGTCGAATTGTTATACGTGCTATCTTTCATCTCAGCTGAAAGACGTCCACTGCTGGACATAGGCCTCCCCCAAGGTTCGCCACAATGACCGGTCTTGCGCTGCCCGCATCCAGCGGATTCCAGCGGATGCTTTCATCTTTAGTATGGGTTTATCTATCTATGTGCACTTCGTTATTGACTTTCTCATACCAAATCGTTATTTTTCCCAATATTCTATCTAAATTAACCAGGAAAATATTAAAATTACCTACTCTAGTGCGCTTATACGCTATCAAGATAGTAGCTCTATAATTTAGTAACCAAGAATTGTAGGATTTGGTAACGGTTATTAAAGTTAAAACCACGCGACGTTGCGTTGCTGAAATTGGATGAAAATTATTCGCTACGCAGCATAGCATACGAATACAATTTGAATCTTTTATTTATTTTAAGGTTTTATTTTTTTATAACACAAAATAATCAAATAGGAATGTACCCTACACTTATTTCTTAAAATAACAAAACCGTCAGTATTTAAAGGCACCGTGACAAACAGTTAAATAGTTAAATAACTTGATAGTTAAGACATGTTCGGACGCCTACGTGAATTACGTATCTATATGTATACCTACGAACAAAAAACATTACGTGTGGGTCGATTATCTGAATAAATTTACATATTTTTATTCATAGGTTTCCGTTCAATAGTTATTTATTTGTTCTTAGGTATCCACAGATCCAGTTTTTTTACTTTTTGTCGTTACAGGTAGGTACCATTTGTTCGTGGGAATTTTCTTTCGACAATGATTTCCATTGGTTTATTAGACAATAAGAAAGACTTCATATATTAACCTTTCATGAATTTATTATGATATACGAGTGACTTTATACACTAACCGCCAAATTTAAAGAGATTATTAGTCAGTTTTAGAAATTAAATCAAATAGATAAGATTGTAAAAAATATGATACTTTTTCTGTCGGCTGTACAGTCCACACCGATGGGTGGTATAGATAACAACTATCAACACAAATTGTAACCCCTTGTTCCATTCGCCAAATTGGGTGCATTTCTACGAGAAATTTTAACACGATACCATCTCGAACACACCCCTTTCGTTATAACATGTGTGTATCGCAATTTCGTCGCGAAACTGCAAAACAACGCGAGCTGTATTTCTCTTTATCAAAGGTAAATAATAAGATCTCACTTGTAAAACATTTAAAAAGTTTATTGTCCTCATAAAATGTCGCGTATAAATCGACAAAATTCCATTTAAAATATATTAATGTCCAAATCTTTCATAATAATCGTAAAACGTACACATGACACGGAATATGAACCGATGACGAATTATAAATACTCCTGACAGAGTCAAGACTCCAGTAGGCTCGTTGCTACTTCAGCGATGAATATATCACCACTTGAGCCCATAAAAATTAAACTTTAGTAGCACTAAAATAAAGTTTAATTCACGATAACTTGTAACGGCGGTAAAGTTTTTTCGTCGGAGAGGATCGACGGCGAGTAGCGTCCGTAGCACGAGCTGATGACAGCGGACCACAACAATCGGAACGACGAATAATCGCTACACGTTTTATAGGTCGTAATTGTTGTCATAAAATGGTAACAAAAGTTTTTACGTTCGGCACGAGAGCCGTGTAGATGATCCCGTAGTCACTACACAGATCACACAACCCATGGTGGGAAACCACCGTCTTTTACGACATTTTAATTGTTTTAGTTGATATTCACTTGACTCCTTCGATGGTTTTAGGTAGATAAGTTGCGCCCTTTATTCCTAAAATTTTTATGTCAGTTACAGTTACAGTCTCTGCGAATGGACGTCTTTATGCGAAGAAGACGAAACGTTTCACAAGCCCGCGCACGGATTACAAACGAATAGATAGGTACTACAAAATTGTGTTATTGAAGAAATTAACCAATGCATTTTAATTTAACGTAACGTATAGGTATGTACGTATAGATGAGATAATGCCTACCCAGAACGGATGAGGGGAATATATTAAAATATTTAATTAGGGTTCGAGCGAAACTGGCTTCGCGGGACGTCCCATCTGTTCGGGGATTAAACAATGCAGCGTTTCTTTGAAGGAATCACGGTTGGCATAATACCGGCCTAATCAAAATTCAGATATTGTGTGTTCCGCGTACTTCTCAACTGCGATTAGGCGGATACTATGTGTGTAAAGTATATGAGTTCGAATCGAGCGTGACTTCAAAAGATAATAGTTTCGTACGCGCAGGGAACGACCGCGCCGGGCGTTGCTTATGTAGGCAACGAGCTCGTTGTTTATTTAGTAACACATGGTAAGGGATATTTTCCGATTTGTAGGCGTAGTTCGACGTCCGTCCTCGGGCGCCATCTGACTCACCGACTACAGCCGATTGTTCGACACTAAACGTCGATGGAATCTGTAACTCAAGCATTTTACGGCCGCCTTTAATAATATATGGGGCGTTGCGTAATTTTCTTTAGTTTCGCCTTATGCGAATGTTACAGCAAATATTGGCTCAAGGCGTGGTTTCTTACAAATATTCTCATATTGTTACACTTGCGGATTCGTAAATAGTGTTACTGCGAAACGGCGTGCGCCAGCGTCGATAATTTCTCATTCATTAAAGGAGTGCGCGACAATAAACGTAAATATTTTCAGTCGTTAATCTGAAGTTGGACGCGATTTAGTATTTTTTACACTATAAACAATTCCCAGCGCTCGTTAACAAGAGAGATGAGCTCTAACAGCCGGTTTACGGTCAGTAAAGTCGTCGGCACGCGTATGTTTCACGACATTCGCCACTCGATAGATTCACTTTAACCGGTAGTTAAGCCGAACGAATGAAAATGTGACGTGATGTCGCCGGCCTCCTGAAATAAATCGCCCCACGAACAGGTGTCAGTAGAAATTAGAAAGCATGAGATGAATGAGGTTTCAGAACATTATTATATTAATTAAATGTATGCGAAGTTGTTTTTGCATGTTGTTCTCACAGTTACGGTATTTAAATGTTTTAAATTACAGTTTAAATGTTTAAATTAGCATTTAGGAAATGTGTCGATCGATACGAGTTGAAATTTCCATTTGTCACATAAAATACGAGAGGTGAAAGACCGATCGGTAGCGCAGACTAAAGATCACGGAATAAAGAATCGTTACTGGAAAGGACTTGTCAATAGACGTTTCTCATATGCACGTATGAGAAACGGCCAAACACCAATCAAAATACACATATTACCTGCCATTCTAAAGGGCGTAATAGTCAAAATTTGTTTTACACTGTTGTACTAACCGCGCCAATAGTCTAGCAGTGTAGCAATGTCTGAAAACAAACGACACCGATTTAAGAGTGAACTTTGAGCGTCGGCCATTCTATTGGTTTTTGTGTTCTGTGGCTAGGATCCTATCGATGCACCCGGGTCAGTGCCCGCACTGAGCCGGCCAGCCGTTCCAATACCTATCTACATATTTGTTTATCATATTTCACTGGGGGCTCCACAATAAACTAGAAATGGATAAGAATCTGGGCAGATACATCAGTCTTCTTATGACAGTATGATTCCTAACAAATAGTATTGGTTTCAGTATTTGTTTGTCGTTGTCAGTATTCGTATCAGTAATCAATATAGACTTTTCACATTTTGGAAAATCTTTCACTATTCTATTATAAAGGAAATTTCAACCCATAATAAGATTGCACACATGCAATTTTAGCGACTGTAGCCTAGGGGCGAACACGTTGGGCTAGCAATCAGAAGGTCCCAGGTTCGATCCCCGGTGGGGCATGCATCAATGGATGAATTTTCATCTATGTGCATTATTTACAGTTCGCTTACGGTGAGGGAAAACATCGTGAGGAAACCTACCTATCCCTCGGGATTAGGTAATAGTCATTTCCTGTATACACGGCGACAAGGTTCACCACCTGTCACGTTGGGTTCTGACTATCTGGTGAAACGTGGGCTTTGAGTCGACTTAATACCTCCACAATGTGGTGTTGTATGGCCACTCAAGCCTCTGACTACCCCCGAATGGGGATAAAAGTCGTGACGTTATATATGACGTTACATGCAATTTAGTGACAAAATGTTCCATAAGTAACATACCTACTCCACTACCCTATTTCCTCAAACTTCGTTTATCTACGCAGTGCATCGAGTTATTCTATCGAATATCATATCGATACCTACGCTCATATAGGTATCGAGAACTAACATTGACGCAGCGAGCGCAGGTAGGAAGATAGCACGGTTTATAAATAGGTAAAGAGCGTAAATAGAATCGGTTGTATCGGCTTCAAGCCGCTACCAATCGATACCTGATATCGCAACGATATTACGTCCTATATCCTTCACTATCCAACCGAAAACTAACCTTTATAACCAGAATTTAGAACGTACTTTCGAATGAGGTATCTCGGTATGTTTACTGGATATCCACACACGTAATAGAGAGATACACACACAGAACAGTAGGGATGTGTGCGTAAGATAGTTAAAAGTTAAATACCAACATGTTTTCATGTTGTTGGATCTTTTCTTAATCAAACTAATGGAAATTGCCAGGTTTAAGCGTCGGTAAGTAATTTCTTTGGTTATAGTACCATCCCACGTTCGTTATTGGTTATAATGGCTTGTGTTGGTAGCTTTATTGTGTTTGAAATCGTGTTTTATATACCTATCGATGAACGATAACCAAAAGCTGTTGAAAATATTTGCTTTCAACACAGATCCTTGAGATCTTATCGATGTTAAGCTCTTCTAAGATTAAATGTATTTTCTGCCTCCTCTCTCAAATCGAGTTATCTTGGCATCTTAAATTGGGCTTAGTTCGGTAATTTAATTCAATTAAAGTTTATTACCAATTAAAATTGGATTTTTTACCTAATGTCATTTGATCTGTGTTTGTTCAGGCAGTATATTAATTCCCTAATTTACTATAATGTCCTCGTGCCTATTTAGTAATGATACACCAAACCATCGCGCCTATTCCCAAAGAGGTAGGCAGAGGTGTACTAGCCTACCCATATTTCACCGGCTTGAGTTAAGGGGCTCGATTGCAATTATACCGACACTATCACTCAATGGCCGCGTCTACAAGCCCCGAGCAGCCGTGTTTTTGTGACTTGATACTGACGAAATACGTACCTATTAACCTGGGTGGGCAATATTTGTAAAGAAATAAGAAGAGAGGATTCGGGTAATAGCCCATTACGCGGGCTATCGACTTCATATCCAGTAGACACTTACCGCCAAATTCATAGATTATTTTTGGCTGTTTACAATTGTTTTGCAAAGCATTTCTAGGAACATCAATTATTTGTAATGCCATTATAAGTCCATCATAACATTCAAATAAATTAGTAGTTAGCCACTAGGAAGACAGATCTAATATAGGTAATTCCAGTTACTGACTGAAAAGTTGGCTTTGAGTTTTAATAGGTAGGTATTACTTGTCTACTAATTAAGTTGTCGATGACGCGGGCCAAATGCGGCTTGGCGAACTTCACATGTCTTTCGCAAGACGTGTAGGTTCTCACGGATGACCGTCATGTATTTAGGTACCGATATTGAAAACAGGTATCCGTTAGGTATGCCAATTACTTACCTCATGAAGTTCACACGGTCTTCACGAGTTAACTGAAAAATATGTTGTTAAAACTGCGTCTTGAATACTATATGTGCCGCTCCTTGATATAAACGGTGAATCACTGTATAGGTGGGAATTACACCAGCCAATTTATGTTACTTATTTATTTCGTGTAGGACACAATTGGCAAATTTAGGAGTTCGTGTACCTACCTCTGCCCACCCGTTTCGGTGTGTAGAAGCGTGATAATTTTTTTAAGCGAATTCGCATTTAATATATTAAACAAGAGATCACCTCCCTTCACTGATATTTGTTGGTTTTGTTAGTTAGACGAATAAATTTGAACAATTAATTACCTTTTAGGATATTTTTATATTTTATTGATATTTCTGGAAGTATCCTGAAATATCAATAGAATATTAAAAAATCCTTCCAACTTTCATGGCTCTTGGCACCACATCGCATAGACTCTACGCGTCAGTTCCAAATACATCGTAAGAAAAGAGTCGAAAGCAAATATCCATAACTATTCCATTCCTTGGAACACCAAACATAGATTAGATCCAGATCTATTTATGACGTCATTAGAAGGGACCTAGCGATGTAACCGCCATCTGTGAGCGAAAATTACGGAAGATTCAAGTGGTAACATCTGTGGGGAACAAACTTAATACAATTTGTGATAGGAAAATTTATATCAATTGGTTCTCAATCTACATGAACTTTAGCATGAGTTTGACCACGTAGGTATAACGTTATTTATCTGAGTGTTCTAGAGTTATTTTCTGAACCAATTAGCTACTTGTCTATCAAGGTACTAATTTAATGGTTGATTGTTTTCGTTATGACAAAAATGAAGTCAAATGATGTGAGTAGGTGGGTAACGTAACCACCTAAATTGAGGAATCTCCGTCATCAAAATCATACTGTGATTATTCTTAATTACAGCAATAAAACAAGGTAATAAATTTAAAATATGACTGTAATATTAGGCTTACTAATCTACAATTTAATATTCTAAATTCACATTCAAAGTCGTAAAACATAACGCCTGTATAAGTATGTTAGTTAGGTATATAGAGCCCTCGTGCTATTTATTTATAATCGTCTAATAATATTTTTATACACGGTTTTAGGTCAGACGAGACACGTATTCAAACCCACTATAGTTTATGCTTAGACGTACCTAAAAAAGCATAAGTTAATGAATAAAAATAAAAAATATTACAGAGAAAACTTAACAAAAATATTGCATAAAGTTTCGCAGCCTGGGCCGCCCTGGCGCTTGCCAAAGGAAATTCACTCGGGTTTTCCATTCATACTTCATTTTAAATTATTACTTTTTTTATATACCTATACCCTTCGTCAATATCAACCAGACTTCTCAATAATTGCAGCTAACCTTTTTCTCCCAAAACTTTACCTGACACGATCCTTTTATTGTATAATTTATTTATAATATGTAGGTATATGGTAAGCAGTGATAGCCGATTGGTTAAGCACGCGTCTTGCGGGCTTAATGTCCTGGGTTCAAACCCTGGCTCACACCTCTGGATTTTTCGAAATCTATGTGTAACTTTAATATGATTATCACTTGCTTACGGTGAAGGAAAACATCGTGAGGAAACCTGCATGTCTTAGACATGTGAAATCCACCAACCCGCACTGGGCCAGCGTGGTGGATTATGGCCTGAATCCCCCTCGCATTGAGGGGAGGCCCGTGCCCAGCAGTGGGACGTTAAAAGGGCTAATATAAAAAAAAGTTATATGGTAGAGTTATGTAGTTATATTTGGGCGGAGCCTGATCACATTAATGTAGGTATACCCCTAATAGGTACTGACCCTGATGTGAATTTTAGTTTAAAGTTTGATGGAAGTGGGTACCGGGGCGCCGAATTCAGGCCGGTTATAGCCGAACTTTGTGCGAACGGGTACCCACTTCTTGAATAAAATCTTAAAACTTTTATCTTTTGCGTTGATAACACACCTATTTCAAGGCGGAACTTCTATTACTTTCCCCGCTCTACGACGCTCTTTGAGAAAAATGTGAAAAGATGTAAAGAAAATCCGTTGCAAAGTTTTCCTTTTCAATACCTTTTATCTCTACGTAGATTTTCTATTTGAAGTTTTTGTATAATATACCTAATGCTATGCAAGTGATCTGCAGCTCTACTAGGATTGGAAAACTAATTTCAGTCTCTGCTTTCATGATCTAAATTAACTGATTTAAGATTTTCCTTTCACAATGCTTCCGTTCTATATTTTTGTACTTTTTATTTAAATATTATAACGCAAGGTCATCAGAAAATATAAAACACATTTTAACAAAGCAACGCAACATCAGCTCGTAAAAACGAACACGTGTCAGTTAAGGTATTTATTTAGCTCGAATATTGTTTTTTGACCGTGGCCCACGATTACCAAAATCTTTTTACGACGTAACTAAAGTTACCATACAATAATAATTAAGTAAACGACTCGATACAGAAGTAGTGACCAATTCGATTCGATATCGTGATGAAAAAAATATGCACGGGGATTACAATTTTTTTACGATCGAACTTTATAGCATTTTTATGTTTAACCAATTGCCTTTGGTTGACAATCCGATCCGTGTAAATTCTAGCAAAATATGTGTGTGAAGACTCCGAGGCTATTAAAATGCAAATTGGAAGTTAAATTTACTATATGTAAAGGTAGTAATGACGTTGAATCTTCCGCTTGTGCTAATCGACAGTGCATGACCACACAGCTTTTAAATAATCATATTTTTAAATACACAAGCGTTCTAAAGTTGAAAATAAAACGTTTATTCTATTGTAACATATTACGACTCTATGAGGAAGGGTTATTCCCGCCAACTCCAAATCTATTGTTCTCTGAAACAGATTTTTCAATAAATACAGTTATACCTACCAATTTCGTTCCCAGCGGCTCTGAAGATTTCAAATAAACGTTGAAAAACCAGTCTTACTTAATCGTCATGCGACATAACCTGGTTTGTTTTGGAGCCGTCGGGAACAAAATAGTGGCTGGGTATTTATTTAATATTGTAAAAATAAAATACTTAGAGGCCTCGGGAACGAAGTCTTGGAGCAGACGGGAATAACACATTAGAAAGCAATATATCACGATCTTCAAACCAATAAATAATTCAAGAAAAATGCTAAAACAAACAATATTATTCCATAGTAATTTTAGCCTCATAAAAATAACATCCACGGTGAAAAAACAAGGAAATCGGCCGTAACGGGCGATGGAATCGAGAGGAATTTCTTATTGAAGATTACATCAGCAAAAATGTAGATTAGGCAGCCTGAATATAGGTATTCAAGCGGGAATGTCAGGGCGGCGGGCCGATTTAGGCGAAATTAAATCATTAGAAACATCTGCGCTTCTGGAGGGAAGTACCGGCTCGAAGCCAATAGGATTATATTGCTCGCCCTCTCTCTTATCCCGGATTTTTTAATTCTGGCCACCTATATGCAGTTAAGTATAATATTTACCTGCCAGAAACGCCAATATTTCATGTAAATCCGTGCCTCCAAACTGATTAAACTCTCGAGGGGGCTAATTCATTACGAACACGTATAATCGAAAGATTAGTTACACATGTCGACGTTGCCTTTGCTTAATATTTATTACACCCCACATTTTTCCCAACCCCGGAGATTTTTCTTAAAAAATATTTATCCAATATACATAATCAGTGCCGCCTCATCACTTATGAAAAATCGTTTCTCTTCAGAGAGTCCTCTATAAAAAGCTCATTCTAAATTAAAATTAAGTTCTAGCGTAACTAAAGAAAAGAATCAAATATTTCATCAAAACATTGCAACCTGAAATAAACTTTAACGCGTCGCTGTTGATAAAATTTTCGCTTGTACGGCGCCGTATTTACGTCCTCCTTTTAAAATGTCGGTTGTCAAAATAACTGGTTGTTTTTCAAGATCCATTTGTGTGTGCGCCACACCACCTCTGAATTATAGATGTTATAAGAACAACAAAACACCTCGATATTTTAGTCACGTTACATAAAGTGTTAATACCTATTTAATATAAGGCTAGCGGGTTAAAGATTTTTTATTTAATGCACATTGACTTTTAAAACACCTATCAATATAAATAATGAGCTCTCAATGCGTTTAGGTATTCAATTATGTGCGATTGAATATGTAGAGGCGATAAATATGTAAGTACCCAGCTCTACATAGTTCATGGTCGTAACGTTATCAGCTGACGAGTTAAAATATCACTAGAACGTGAAACAGGCACCCAAACTAGAAAAACACAAGACATGTAGTTCAAGAATTATATAAATATTATATTTAATACTGTTTATCTGTATATCGTACAGTAGGGTGAGTGGTAACGGAGCCTTCCCTACATAGTAAGGGAAATTGGTCGCGTTTACAAGTACCGAGCGGCCTCGTGAGGCTGCAGCGGGCGCATGCCACGCGCAGCAGTCTCATTCAAATGCTTGATGAGAAACAGTAAAAATACCGATCTCACCTAAACTAGATGGAGAAGTGTAGACCCGAGCACTCAGATTTGGTGCGTCTAGATGCCTCGCATGCCACGCTCGAGCACTCATGTTATGACAATGTTTCTATGCGTTGTGAAATCAATACTGAGTGCTCAGGCGCGGAATGCGGCTGATGTAGACGCAGTCATTGAAGTCAAATTTCGTTCTGATAGTCAGCGCTCAAGTAAGGCAGGCCGAGCGCTTAGCTCAGGCGAGGCGTATCGTACTAAGCGAGGGAAAGCTGCTCGGGCCCTGTAGACGCGCCTATACCCTACTCGGCGAGGCGTACCGCGGTACATAACATACCGGCATCGACCCGGTCCATTAACATGGAGCGTTATTGAGGCCGTATCTCGAACCCCAAGCCACTCCGATAGCGCGTTCCATTAAAAGAAACCATAAAATTACATTATTATGTGTTAATAATTTCAAGTGAAAGGACGTTTTTTCGAGTTCCCTCGTGACAAATTAAAAATTAATATGCAGTACTGTAAATCTTTAATATTGATGGTGCTATTAAGGATGTGTTCAGTTATCGAGACAAAAATTGAGATTCGCCTTATCGAGTGTGAATAGGTACTACTCAGTAGCTTAATCTTGAGTTCGCGTGAGGGTCGCTCCGTCATACCGCACTTGGGAAATAAAAGCTGTTTTATCTTGTAAATTGTCGAAACCGCTTTTATAATCTGATCATATGTTTACATGAGAGTCTTCTTTAATTCTTTAACGATTTTAAATTCGATTGTAAAATTTAAAGTACCTGCTTATTATTTTTGTGAAAGCCTCGCGATTCGGAGGTCACGTTTCGTCATTATATACCGATACCTTTCAAATCGGTGTAGGTACGCGTAGGGATATACAGTCGTAGCATGTTCCCGATGGTTCTCCTTAGATTCAGATAAAAATAAAAATATTCCGAGGCGGAAGGCCGATGTCTACCTGTGAAAGCCGAAAGGCATTTACTCCGGGACGTCTCATAAAATTTGTATCTAACTGCTTCGCGTATTATCAGACCTGTTTGGAAGCAAACCGAACTCACATGAAGCTTGTAGGTATTTTAGCAGATTAAGATTATACTTGACACGTTATCAACGTGGGTACATACCGTGAATGCAAATAAACCACCTCCTTTTTCGTGAAATATGTTCCTGATAATATTTCGGGTCGGGCTCTTTACGGGCGGTTGCCCTATCGGATTATTTTAATTTAAACATTTTCTGCACAAATTACGATATTAACCGTTTCAAACAAGCTATCTTTGCCGCAAGGCGTCTTAATTTTTCTTTTTAATATTCCTGGGTGTGGCAAAAAACTCATTTAGTCGCGATGATGTTTGATTTATAAGAGTTAATTTATTAGAAAGAATATCGTATAATGACGACATGAGAATATATGTTTTTTATGTTTTCATATAGACATATTTATGTTATTAAATACGCGTTAGATAAGAATAAAAATAGCCTAGTAGGTATAACAGGTTATTTTAAAATTTAAATTGAGTAGAGTTTTATCAATGAAAAAGTACCAGTGTTCGCCATAATAAACCACCAATAGACTACCAATTTATAATATTTTATTGTACCTAATAAAAGTAATTCAAATTAAAATCATTAACAAATATACCTAATAATCGAGAACTCGGTACAATCATCGCCAAAACGTCTCATTCCGAAAAACGCACCACATTCACCACTTAATCCAATTAAGCGATCGGAAGCTACCTGTTCATTATGTTCATTCGATTATATGTAGGTAACGGTACGTGTAGGTAGACATTACATCGATGTAATCGAGTCTGCGGAATCGATACGCATTGCTTCCTAACCCTCGCCGCTCGCCGTGGGTATGTATGTACCGCCGAGGCTGTTTGCCCGCCAATCAAGTGCCGTATTTTACTGCTGCAGGCCGACTGTAACTTACCACAACGAGCACTGGCTCTCAGTTAATGAGACAGCATCGTTTTAGTGTCAAACATAGCACGGTACAAGAATGATGGAGTTGTGTTGGTATTAATACAATTATAATGATGATTGGAGTAATGGTTCTTCGTAATAACGATTGCACGAGTGCAATTACTGATTGCGTGATTAAAGTTTTTTATATATTTGGCACGTGCGCTGTAATTAATGAGTACCATTTTCACATTAAATGTTTTTGACATTGTAAGGGCAATTACATAAGCGCAAGTAGCTAGGTGATTATTAATATATTTTCGATAACAAGACCAATTAAAGTTTGATAAAGATTTTAGGGTTCAAATGTAAATATTAATATAATGTATAGTAAGCAATTAATTCTCATTTTATGTGTAGTTTATAGTAGGTAGGTATATTAAACAATAAGTTACGTGATAATAATTCAGTCTTATCAATTCTTGTACCGCACGATAATCGGAATAAATAGAAACTTATTTTACGCTGTAGGTATCGCCCTAAATCAATTGAAACATCGTGGGTTATTAAATGATACTTGGTAGGACGTACCACAATAAGAAATTATACTAAATTGTACAGTTGTTACAATAAACATAGTGAGGAGATGTCATAACATTATCACTGACTGACTGACCAATTACCATGTGTGTTTATTTTAATAAATTGAACTTTAACACATCAATATAAAGTATTTATTTTAATTACGTGCCCGTAATGAGCAATTTTTCAAACTGATATCAATTTAATTATTCATGATTTGGTAATAACAACAAATATCAACTAAAACGTAGATTTGTTGACAATTATTATAATGTTTACTGAATGTTACTGTACTGCTTATATTGTCCGTTAAAAATGGTTTAACAAATGGTTGTTACACAAGGTTCTACGTCACTTTAAACACGCATGTAGAGTCAATTTCGACTGTATACTACTTATACAGGCATAAACAAACCATAAATTCAATATCGTCGACTAAATAAAGGAACGCCTACAATGTCACAATGTTTTAAACATGGTACAAGCCTAGTTATCGCCAGTGCCATGTAAAAAACATAGAGTAATGTTTTAGAATTTTCAGTGAGAAAATAAATGCATAGAAAAATTCTTTCTTGTTATAGGAAGGCGGGAGGGTACGGGCAACACGTCGCCTCTGCCTACATATTTTATTGGCGCTGTACAATGTTCAAGTGAGGATCTTTGCGGGACAAATCTTGAGATATAATTTTCAGGTAAGTATATGTGTTAAATATACTTACTTATTGATAAGATGGATAGTTATACAGTTCTTTACAAGATTTTACTGCAAATTAAAGTATTTTATACCTGCGTATTAAGGCGTCATAATATGTGTATAATTCCAGGATTTTGTATTTTAGACACCTGTCCTATTTGTTATACTTACTCGCATTATTAAATAAATTATGTCTACATTCCAGTAACCATAAAATACAACAAAATAGTTGATACGTATCCAAAATCGATATTATATTATTACAAGTCAAAACCGCATATCTTAACAGAAATCCAGCGACATATCCGTCGACTCTACATCGTGTGCACCCCACACCGTACTTTATAGCGTATCAGTCGGTGCGGTATTCCCAAACTGCACTTCAGAGTTCCCGACCGGCATATATAACCCAGTGTATACCCACTTACATACGCACGGGGAGCAAATATCACGCACCTTCTAGCATTCACAACACGTAACATATGTTTTAGGCGAATTTTCTTGCTCTCTATACTACTCTATACTCTATATGTACTGCTCTATACTAGGTAGAGTAATTTTCGATTCAACAAATTACCTAGCAACGCTACCTATAGGGATTTGATGAGGGAAGTTCAAGGTTTGTGTGGTCAAGATGTAGATAAGACCGCTATTTAAGTTGCCCGAACAGGTAATAGAAGCTAAATGGATGGGGAAGCTTTGTGTCGGAATAAACAGAAGTTATCTCGGGCGGGTTCGCTTTTGTTGCATGGTAGTTTGGTTGTTGTGTATAAAGAAGGTAGAATTTTCCTATTTGGACTCTATAGGTAGCACTCCTATAAAAATCACCGATAATTGATTTTCTATTATTTTATAGAATTGCCCTAATGTTAAATATAAATGCTCGTCTCTACTTTTCTCTATAGATATATTTTAAATAGCACTGATTACTAATGTAATAAATACCTTTAAATTAATATGTATTTTTTTAAACTAATTATCTAATGTCGCCGTATAAATAAGGAGTCACAATATTGACGACTGCTTCGCGCAGTGGTTTGAGCGTTTGCCGCTCGGCTCACTGCATCGGATGTTTGCGGGTTCGATTCCCGCCTAAGGCAAATTTCAGAACTGCCTTTTCGTAATTTGCCCTGGTCTGGGTGTCGCTGGGATTGCCCCCAGTCCATTAGTTCCATAGTATACAAGCGTTGCTTAGTTTGGGACCATACAGTTGGTGTGTAAGTCTGGCGATATGTTTTTATTTATATGGTATCGCACGAATATAGGTAATATTGGATATAATATTGAATGTACAAGGTACACTTAACATAATAATTTATTTTTATTAAATATTTTCTATGTAAATTGACTACAGAACGAGCACGGGGAATACATATTTTACATAGATTATTCTCATTGGATCTAATTCTCCCTGCGCCCTATCTGAGAGTTGTCAAATATTTCAAAAGGTTTAACATAATTCGTTGTATTTTATATAGCAGAAATACCTGTATATTATACAGGCAAGGTGTTTAATACAATAAACAATAAATTAATTACTTAGTGCTGCACGTAGGTAGGTTTTCACGAGCTTTAAGTATGAAAGTAAATTAATATATTTAATTAGGGTATCACGTAGGTATAATGCCATTCTTATTGCTTAATGTTGAGCTTATCACAGGCGGATGCTGGTGTAATTAGCGTACTAAGATACATTTACATACATATAGGTAGAGTCCTCAGCTTGCCTGATAAGTAAGGCCGGGTTCCATTATCACTTAATTCTTGAGTTTATCGCATCTGTCGTACATTTTTGGATTCGGTTGTGCTCAGAAAATCCAGTTAATATTTAACATAATATTCTAAACGATCATTACGTAAAGCGGAGTATCTCTTAAGTAGAAAACTTTAGTTACCTACTTAATGTTAATTTTGCAAATTACTGAATATTGATATACTAATCCCTAGGAATGTGTTATGCAACTCAATTTAAAAACTTGTCTAATACTATCTTTTTAGCCTGGAAGATTAGGTATGATAATGCTTTGGAAACTAGGAACAGGTAAAACTTTATTTTTCCCTCCCGCAAAATATAGCACTGTTTTAATATCTCGGCAGGTACTTAATCCCGAGGCGGGGTCTTTCATTTGTTCCATCTACTTTCCCCTTAAATAACCGGCTCTTTTCTTTTCTAGGAGCAACATAATGGGCTGAGCATTCAGCCTGCACTGCGACTCGGGCTCCTCGCGGACTACATTATAATAAATTCCCTTTTATTTTCATTGCAAATGTACCAATCCACAATATTTTCATAATTTTATAGTAGGCTTGATACCATGCCAACTCATAGTTATCTCGCTCGCAAGAACAGCCGCTGCCGACGCTCGTAAAATTATGTAGAGTGGATGCGGTGTTGCCAAGTGGACCGATTTTTGGCGGACGATCCCATTTTTGACGATACTTTTGTGGGAAACTTAGATTGCATTACTAATAAGCTGTATGATATTTTTCTTTTTAAATAAATATTTTTGCAGTAAAAGTCATCTTATTTTACAGGCCTTTGTCCAATGGCATACGGTATTGGACTGATTATAATTAACAAGTATACCTAAATATTATTATTGTTTCCTCATGCAAATACATGATTAAATGTTAAAATAAGTATATTATATATATCATTTATATTTTTACTTGTAAATAAAAACTGAAGAATATAATTATAGTTACAATATTACTAATTAGTTTCCTGGTGATTTGAATAATAAATGCAATCTTCATGCACTTGTCCCGTCATTTCACTAAACATTTGGTGACTGCGTCGCCGGCGAGAAACCCGTGAGTTTGCGCATAATGGTAACGTGCCTGTGCACAATTAAAAGACTATTATGGCACATCTAGTTAACTTTAAGTAATAATTTAAAACTTTTTTGAGAATAAACTGGCTTCTGTACTTATAATTGTTCTGATGAATTTATGAATAGTGTAATTGGACGTTTTCTTAATGAAAGAAATGTATTTTATGCAAAATAAAACATATTCCGTTTTGTTGTTTAATTATTTCACCCATTCTATGCAGCTTTGTGAATTGGCAATATCACTTTACATTATTTCTCTTCGTTATGACTTTGAAAACCAATTTTCAGGAGATCTATTAAACAGTGAAAAAAGTATCTTTGACAATTCAATGCATAATTAAAAATCTGAATTATTTTTTACTACAATCCTCGATGGACGACCGCTTGGCGCATTGGTTCGGGCGGTTGCGGGTTCGATTCCCGCTAAAGGCAAATTTCGGGAACAGCCTTTTTGTAAATTATCCTAGTCTGAGTGTTACTGGGATCGCCTCCAATCCATTATGCGGTACCCATACTACAAGCGTAGCTTAGTTTGGGACCATACAGTTGCAGTGTAAGTCTGGCGATATTTATAAATATTTTATTGCACGTAAGAGGATACATAAGTAGATATGCATTTATAAATAGTTACTAGGTACTTAGATACCAACTTATTTACTGATACAATGGTAGAGCAATATTCGAAACTCGACAAAATCGGAGTTTAAATTGTTCGTTTTACGATTATGGCGTACTTCGATGGTAGGTATCTTTTGAATACAAATTTGCGACTTCGGAATATACACGCAAGCCACGACATACCCGAGCTATCATACTAAAATAAACCTTAAACTGTAATCCATAGAGTTAAAACAGCATTGGTGGTGATAGAGTAAAATATATTTAATGCGTACATAGGTCCAGGTAAGTTTACACGATAGTAACAGTAATATTTTAAGAGTAATATTGACGATTTGTTGTTGATGGTGTACATAGTCCTTATATCGATGAGTTTATGCGGATAGATAGAGCCCATCGCGCGTTATGCCTTCAGTGATAAGCTCTGGTATTTTGTTGTTGTTTGTGTGGATCCGTAAAAGCAAAATGGAAAGGGTTTTGTGAGGACGAAGGTAGATCTAAGGCCATTGGTGAATAGGCGTAGGTAGGCACGTGGCACATAATGATAACAATTTATGTAAGTATACTAAAGTAAAAGAAACATATAACGTTTCTGAATATTCTCCGTTACTACTTCTACCTATGGCAAAGTACTTTAAACTTAATAAATTTTTCAACCTTATGATCTCTATGGGGTTAAATACTATCATAAGCTTTTACAGTTTCCAAAGTTACACAGATAACTGGAAATAGGTAATAATTTGTATAAAATTTAAAAAACGTACATGCTTAAAGATCTACCTACATATTATTAAACCTATAGGTACGTCGATCACCATGTTTGGTGACCAAATGATGCAAAAGTTTACGATATCCACACGCTCTCTCGGTCGTCTCGAATAAATCATCATCAATCATACATAAGTATGATAATTTCAAATCGAGTTATATTAGGTAAAAAGAGTTCTCAAAATTTTAATAGAGAAAAATATCTAGGAAAATATGTCACAGAACAGACTATGTAGAGTTAACAAAGAACCGGAACGTGCTGAAAATAGACACTGAAATCTAATGACTGTTTGGTTGAAATTTATGAACTACCCCAATTACAACAATACCAACTGTCTTTATTATAACAAAACAGGGTTTATATATCGGTTCACAAGTACATAATTATACATGGTTACATCTTCCCCTTACAAGTAAATAATTAGGTAACTATTTAAGTATGACTTTCAGGAGAGTACCAGTAATTACCTTGTCAAATAACAGATATCCAGCCTAAGTTCTGAAGCAAGATTGCTTTTAGCGCAAAATCTATGCATTATTTGAAGTTACTTTATGCATTAAGAAACACTTTAATGAAACTAAATAAAAAGTCGTAAAACCGTTCTTAAGTAACATATCTTAATAGATAGGCTATAAAATAATATGGCCATGAACTTGATTTTTTTATACCAACACTTATATCAACTAGCTATACTAGACACACACAATGTTGCCATGAGCAATCGATTTCGTCATTCGAGTTGTAAAAAATCGATTTACCAGACTAGAAGCGAGTATAATCGGACATAGAATCGGTTTTATTGGCGATTCACTACTATATTGATGATGTGTATTGATTTTTATTTTTAGGTTACCGCACTAAATATGGTAAGTATGTAAGAACGGTGAGATTATGGCCGATGGACGGTTCAAAGTGGCTATAGAGGGTCCTATTTTAATGGGTTATGCGTTTGGGGCTTCCACGTGTAGGTACTACCTACTGTAGTGATGACACTTCAAACAAAAAGGATGGTTTATGAAGATATTTATTGTTAATTGATTAAAAATAACTATATTTTTTTCTTAGTAAGGCAATTAGGGTTGATGAGTCGAATACGGAAATATTTTTTGGAATATTAACATATTAAAATATCACAGAATAATTGGAAAATACATAGTAGGTAAATTTTATTAAATCAGATGCAGTGGATAATTTTAAATAAATACGAATTTCGGAAACAAGTAGGTAGAGCTGTTGTTTTAAGACCAAAATCGTAACACGCAATCATATTTTATTATTGGTGCGCGCACACGGAAGTGTGTGTACGAATGTCACCGTGTATCTTCGCCTTAATAAATGGGAATGGTACTACCCAGACATGTTTAGTGGACAGGCCTGGCTGATCACAGCAGGAAGTACAATTGAATTGCATAATTCGGTGTCATAATAATAATATACACCAAATTGAAATGGGCCTCAAATATAAGTAATAAGAGAGATGATACTTAAGTACCTTCTAATGGACGAATAAAATGTAATTATGAAGCTATTTAAAATAAATAATGCTTATCGCATTTTGTGTTCCATATTAACACCTAGTACCTATTTAAATCTTTAGTACTTAAAGAACGAATTTTATTGGATTCAAGAAAATTTTATGACATTCTACTTAGGCTTGCGAGGGGGGATTAGTCGTGCTAGGTACCTAATATGTATAATGATTAATATACTTAGCAGGTACTAAGGTATTTAAGAAGCAATAATGGTCGAACCTATCGGTCTTATAACCTAAACATAATGCTGTTTTAAAGTCAGCTGTTAAAAATGAATATTTTTATACCTTACTTACCTTAATTATAAATTGTGCATATTGGAAACTCTACCTTATTTAAACAACTCGAAATAAGCAGAAACACAAGTCACAAATTAACTATTAAGTAATGTAGAAACAAATCTTAAAAATAACAGGTAGAATAGGCGCCTACGTATGATCAAAAACAGCTGCAATTTATAACCTACTGATTATTAGGCAGGTATTAAAACCTAAATAAAACAAAAGAAAATTAAGTACAAACAAACAAGTGCAAATTATGGTAGAGTTTTCCTTGTCACAGAGTAATTAAACACAACAGGTAGAGTAAGCCCAAACGCTATGTAGGTTTGCACGTGGCGTCGACCCGTGACTCAAGGCTCACTGAGATGCGGCCCAAACTACACTCTTATTTAGCATGTTAATAATTCAAATATAAATAGAGTTAAATGTACCTGCCTAGGTTAGCTGTTGGTTTTTGAAACTTTAAATAAATAGCCTATTATTACCGTATCACTGAAACTCTATTCACTATAAAATACCTATCATAGCCTATCCTTAATAATATTATAACTACTGTTAATCTATGTCTGTGTTTTAATTATTTTTGCATTTAGGTACCTACGTTATTGCTATAAACCTACCTAAAGTATAGACACACCATACATAAGAACCCTAAAACAAAATCAAAGTAGCTCTACCACTTGACATTAAGGATTTTAGTGAAAAAAATAGACATTATTAAATGCAAAGTTCATAGAATAAAAAATGTTCACTTTAAAGTTTATTTCTTACACAGCTTTTATGGATTCTAACTCTATAAGGTTAAATCCAATAGGACCTTGATTAATGATGATTTCCAGTTAAAATCATATACTTTCCGAAGTAAGAAAGCACCCTATCTAGCTATTAACTCAATCATAAAGAGAAGATACACGATGTATTTTTAATTTTATAAAATAAGCGGATTAGCTCTATTTCCAGAAAAATTATCTCCAGGCCCGAATTCCATTACAAACCCATTACCAACAGCTGACTCCCATAAGATTACACAAAGAACTGTCGCCATCTACCTTGAGAGAGACGAACTACTTACCTTATAAACAGCGCCATCTATACAAAACCTAAAAGAACATCTCGTCCGTACACTACTACAAATACCGCTATACCCGCGTCCTTCACTCGCATACGTGATGATAGAGATAAGAATACCTCCCAAGATGTCTTCTAAATTGCTTTTTAACTATGCGTCGTGTTGATTGGTCAACGCAAGAGCGGGTAAACGAGTTTTTTTGAGTTTCCGCCAATCGGTGCGCGGCGGGAGTTCGCGGAACGAACGGCCATGCTATTTTAGGTGTGGCTTGGCTAAAGTTCCTCCTTTATATTCCTGACGTATGCACTCATTTCAGTTATGGCTGATGGCGTAGGACTACGCGTATTTATAAGAAATCTGCTGAATTTTCTTTTTCGCTGATATTTTTTCAGTAAAGTGATGCTGAGCATATGACATTGTTATAATAAGGGGTAATATGTTATGTCTAGGTGATGTTATGCGGACAGCAAAGATTGGCAAACGCCTCTGCGAGTGGTAAAAATAGACTGCTTTTATATTTTACAGCTGTAAATTATTCGGATGAAAAACAAAGAGGTAGGTAGTGACACCCACATACCTGCATACCTAAATAATAAAATACCACATAGGTATCTACACACAAAGTGTTAACAATTATGGGGCAATAAATTACCTAGAATCTAAGTGGGATGTGTCTTTATTTTATTTATGATCTTTTTGTATACATTTTAACATCGTAGGCAGGTAATCATGAAACGTTGATTGAATAACGTAAGTAGGTACCTACAGCAAGAATCACGCTAACAAAAGTGAATTCATAACACGAATGTAGGTAGCTGAGTAAAAATAACTCTATATTCTACATTCGGTACAGTCGGGGCCAGAAATAAACGCATGTAAGTAAACCTACCTACTAATGTGAAAGAACTCTACGCAAAGGCGAAGTACAATCATCATCAAAATATTTTAAGGTTATAAATACGTTCATGAGAACATATAAAATAATTAAAAGGATCCTGAATAGGTGTGTGAAAAGAAATAAGACTTTTATAATAGCGATCTAAAAACAGAGAGAAAAAAAAATGAAACTCTCTAATCAATTGACGCTTGAAAGAGTGGCGAAGTCTCCGTCAACGAAGCGCCGGTTCCCAACCCCAACACATCGTAAAACTGAAGCTCTTGAATGAAACATCGACCCATAATTGGCACATTAAAACGTCGGCCATTGACAAAATTTTATTGACACATTGTAGAAAGGATAACACACAACAGGTGACCGTAGGTTTTTACGAGCAAACTCAGGCGCGTGTCACGCCATAAACCGACGTCGAAATCGTAAAATTGTAAGGAGCTGTTTAAATTGCCCCCTAATAGAACATTATAGTTGTCTCAATGACGTGTTTGGTTTTATGTGATTTCGTATAAGTAGGCGCCGCCGTAAAATGGGATGACGTAGAGTGGAATCGCCAATAAAATAGTAATTCTGTACGTGCCTAGGCAGACTGATACGAAACGATTCAAATAATACAACGGTTTTACGATTAAACAGGTGTTAATCAAAATGGCCAAGGTTTATTGAACCAAGCTGTTTTTAAAAAGGCAATCTTTACATGTTAAACGTCCTCATTACATTTTAATAGGCCTATTAACGAGTTATGATCACTTATGTTACTACATAAAACTGGTTCATGCAATATCGTAAAACCTAATTAACTTGTTGAAACCACAAAATTTGCATATAATAGAAAGCGCTTATTAAGTTTCATTTTACCTAAAAATTACACTATCTAATCAATTAATTGCTTAAGTAAATAACTAAGTTTTATTAAGTGCCTAAAATTATCCGACAAAATAAATTGAATCGCTTTTGTAAGCGCTTGTACACGGGTCGACGGCTAGTAGAGACCGTACAGCTATACTGCCCGGCTAAAGGGAGGGCATTTAACGTGTACCTATAATATAACCTACCCAAATTAGGTAGGTTTGACGCATTCCAGTTAACTAGGAACATTTTACTTACGGCGCCGAGTTACGTCAGAATCGCCTACCGCTTTAATTTGGGTGTGTAATGGTGGAACAGACCTTCATAATCCTCGCAGATATTGTTGGGAATTCTTCGGACTAGTTTTATCCAGATGTGGCGTGTTGTTTTTGCAAAATAATGTAGAGCTGAATGAAAGTTTATTTTGGACGGGAGCCGTTAAGCGTAGTTTTAGATTAAATAAGTAGGTTTCTAGGTAAGTCTACCTACTTAACAGTTTGAGAGATGATTATGAAGGTAGGTGATAAATAAAATATGTCTAGAAGGAAAATTTAAATACTTATCTTTATTATTTAAAACATAGTAATGACATTTAAAGGCACTCAGCTGATACCATTTTTTTTTGTTCTTAGATAATATATCCATTTAAACTACCTACCTACTTAAGAGTCAGCTTAGTATACGGTAAAGATTTTAATAAAAATGGAAAGTTTATCAGGCTTTGTTATTTTTATTACATCTACTACGTATGTAGGTAGATATCAGATTGGTAGCGATACTTAAAATAATATTACTAAATTACCTATACCATAGTTCATTCTAAAATGACCGAGAAATGTCTAGTGATGACCGATGAAATATCTAGTGTAATATCAAGTAGATGAGCCCATTAAAAATTAAGTAGTTACCCTAATTTCATAAATTGGAAACAACTAAAGAAATGTAATGTAAAGAAATCTCCCATAATAGACTTTAGGTCATCCAACAGAACCTTATTTGGCCAATATGGTATAGCAGTTGGGACCCGAAAGCCCCCGGCCGGGTTCGACCCCATCTTATTAACTTTATGCTTGCCCCATCACTTTTTCAACTGTAAGTATGCTTAGAATAGATTGCCTCAGAAAAAACATTGGTAAAATAATCACTTAAATATTTAGGTAACAAAATTGGATCAAATAAAATATGTTCTTTCAGAATGTTGGTACCTTGTTGGTGCAATTTTTATTCATTGTTAATATATTATTGTTATTGAGATGAATAGAAATAAAATAAGGTTGGCAGAATATGGTGTTAAGGACGACATCACATCACTGCATTAAGACAAGATACCGTACCTTTTAATCACAAGCACATTGGGACATATCGTACATTTCTAGATATTCTATATTGATAACGTTAACTGAAATTGTAAAAGTTAACAGAAAGATAGTTAGATACGTTTACTTGTAAACGTATTTTAGGGGGTTACTGCGAGGAAGATATGCATATCCGTAGAGTTTATTTACGATACGATTCGACATCACGCAGTAGTGTGTATTCACCGTAACTACGGCCTCGTTCCGATGTAGGTACCTAGATTTGATTTAAATAAACTCACCTTTAGTTGCTTTTCCTTGAGAAGATATCAGATTATTATCCAAATTCCTTGTTTATCTGAAACAAAGGAAATATAAATTAGAGTTGCTGAATAATTTAGTATAATATTAGAGACTACTGTTATTCTCTATTAATATAGCGACAGTTTTACTAACGAGCAATGTAGAAACTATATAATGTATTTAAAGAGAGTATCTTTCTTATACACTGCCTACTTACTAACTGAACAAACATTTATCTATACTTTGGAGGTCGCAATTGTTTTTTTTTTTAATTTTTAAGTACATATAGTGCTACAATTACTAAAACTTATTGATAATTTTATTTTAAAATAGGACATGACATGACGTGTTTAACATTTAACAGCTGATACATACTTAGGTACTTAAATTAATACCTAAAGCTTTTGGTAGAGTCATAGACTCAGTCATAAGTAGAATCATAAGACATAAAGTCCTGAAGATTCAGGCCTAAGGTCAAAGGCAAATTCAGACTCAGAATTTAACTAAGCCTTGCCCGTCAATATAGATTTATGTAACTTTAACATCCAGGGTACGAACAACGAGAATAGCCCGTAAAATAATAGTAGATACTTAAACTAATAATCCTAACATGTGGATAAAGAAATATGTGAATATCAAAACCGTGCATAGGTATCTGGCATTCTAGTTGAACAGCCATAATGCAAGTAGGAAAAGATGCATTCGCCGCAGCCGTAAACCGTCACCTCATCATGCAGGCGGCATCAGCCGGGCCGGCGTAAAACCCGTCTGCTCCTAGTCTACTCCATTTACGAGCGAACCGATACGGATATAACTCAACCGTACAAACGCTATTATTATAAATGATATACGCTTTACGATGCGAATATTCACGTTTTTATTTCAAACGTTTATTGCGTGTTGTGCAACTTAATAGCGCACTTGAACTTGCCGCGCGGGCTAGTGACACCGTTTGATCCAAATCGCGTTTTATTGTTTTGCTCAATGGACGGACGGATTTTACGAGCGCGTCGTAATCTCTGACGTGACGGTTATAACTCTGATGCGTACTACGAGCTCGTGACTCATACAAATGCGCCAACTTTCAATTTCGAAGCGTTTTGTGCAGCACGCGACTGTTTTTAATTGAACAAAGACGGGCCAGAAGCATCGTTCCGTGCATCGGTATGGGTGAATTACCGAAGTTTAAAAACGTCAGCGGTTCGAACGTTTTTTGATTTAGAAAAAATCGATTGCTTAATCTGCATTGATCGAGACATGCTTCATTAAGAACGTTCACGGTTCCCGGGACGAATAGGTAAATTAACGCGGAATACGTGGAATTTTATTATATAGAAGTGGCCCCTGTTTATTTATTTACACACGAATATTGTAGATCGAAAAGCAAAGGCGGACGCGTCGCTATCCTCCTTGCCTCACTTATCTTTCTTTAATAACATTGTTCCCAAAGGTGTCCTTGGATAAATAAAAGAGGAAAATAGTGACGCGCTCGACCGAGGAAAGGAATTTGCATTATATACCTAACTTATATTTATATTACTTTGAGGTAACCTTTCCTGGGGAACCAAATAATAGGCGGAATGCATCTGGGGCCGCATTAAGGGACATCTTTTTATTCGCTTCGAGCTTTGGAAAATATTTTTGTTATTGCGTTATGCTTCCCTTCGAGCGTGAGCCATGTTTTCTTCTCTATTCCCGATAGGAAATAGAGTAAGTAGCCTTGCATTATTGATAGTGGAATATCTACCTTTATTTTTGACCGAGAGCTCTTTGTTGATATGTACCTACACGGTGTAGGTAATTTGTATTTTGGGCTGTGTTCAAAGTAGAGACCTTAATAAATTTTATAAAATGCAGTCGCAATTTGCATGTTAGCCACTTTACGAAAGATTAAAAGATTACAGTGTTAAAAAAGCAAATACGAGGTTAAAAGCCTCCAGAAGTTCATTTACCTACACTCCACGGGAGCCGTAGAATTCTCACGGATACTTGAAAATATCGGACGGAATTTACACAACATTTTTTTAATCAACCACGAGGCGACTCTCTAAATGCATAAAATGTGGTATTAACACCATTCGGGCATTACAATATAGCGCCGAAAACCAGCAAATGTACGAATAAAATCATCTACATTATGTGACAGCACCCCGCGAGGCCATACTTTCGAGCATTTTGAGATTTTCAAAGCAGGAATGGCGTATAAAATTCGACGTTCATTAGGTGTTTTTTGGTTTCTCGTATAGTGTATTTAAACTGAGTAGGTATAATGTAATCTTGCGAGATGGGGCGCCGAGATTGCGCCGTGAGTGCCGACGTACTGGTAGCAAAACAAATAAGAAGCAGAAAATACCTGGTTTACATAGAACCTATTTTTTATGTTAGAAATTGAAAGTGATTTTTAAATTAAAAACAAAGACATGCAAGCATACCTATACCTATTATCCAGTTTAGTAAATAATGTACCTACCTATCAACGTATATACTATGTAGTTCCAAATCTGAATGCTATAATTATACCTAAACTTACATTTGAAAACAAAGAAAATACTGAATACCGTTTATTGGGTCATGTTCGCTCTTGACGATTTTTATATGACTATAAAAAATACTCCTGTATAAAACATGATCTTCAACTTAATATAACTTCGAACAGAAGTACAATAAAGTATTTAACGGTCGTCAAAAACATTTTAATTCATACATCTGATTAGTAGAGTTAAAAGTATATAGATAGTTGAAGATAAAATCGGCCGGTTCATTTGCATCTACTCATCAAGAAAATGCCTCTATCCATCGAATAATTGGAATAAAGGTACTGATCTTACGATGTCTACCGACCGAGTAGGTCTATCTTGATAAAGAAAACTTCAATTTAAATGTTTATAGCTGCGGCGGTAACTTCGACATTTTGTTGGCGTGGCTGCCACGAATTGACGTTTTTACTAAACGTCGGATTTGGTAAATAAAACTAGTATCTTATACCAGCGCCCACACGACGTTCACAGTTCAATCGATGAATAAGATCATCCACACAGGAATATGTGTTATTTTGTAATCCCATGATTGGGCGCGGCGCACACCTACCTACGCAACATTTATTTACACTGGGAACACTTCCTCATGAAGAATTCTGTAGGAACTATTTTTTTGTGTTGGAATACATAATTATGTAAAATAGATGCGTGGAAAAGGTTTATCTTGTAAGCAGATAGGTACCAGATAGGAAACATGGTGGATACATGCAACACAACCTGATGGCACGGCCTTAAATATTCGTTACTATCTGTCTATGTACCAAAATCTGGGTATCTTATATCAAATAACAAGAGTGGTTAGTTAAAAGGTTGTTGCGTGGCTTAATGACTTGAGGTCCCGAATCTGATTCCCAGTCGCATGTAGGCAAAATCCTCCAACTGGGTTTTGAATGTGGTTTTATCAACCAATCAGAGGTCTCTTTTTGTGAGACGACCAATGAGCGGGCTGACTCTATGTTACCCAAGCTAACCAGGTTGTTCTGCCTCGGTAAAACAACTTAGGTGGTTAAGGTTAGGGTTATTTTTGTTTATGACCAGTCAAAAATCTTCCCAGGCAGATTTCGCAGACAAAGCCCATTATATGCCTATGGTTATATGCCTATATGCCTCCTGGCCAGGCAGTAGATATAATCCAGCAGCTCTACCATGGTAGAAGATGCCTACCGTAGAGATCTACCCCTGTATTTAGAACTTTTTAACTAAACTACACAATACATAGTTACACTAAGAGAGACTTACCCCCTTATTGATAGAGATTTTAGCTAGTTTACAATGGGTTTTAAAAGTATTTTTAGGAACAAATGTGTTCTGTAAATCCACTGCAAGTCGATCATGACTTTCTATGATTAAGGGGGTAGATCTTTTTGCTGTCGCTACTTTAAAAGAACTCAGGAAATGCAACCAAGATCGGAATTGAGAATGGAGGACATTCGCATGGCAGAGGGCGCACCCCCGGGCCCTGGTAACGGGGTGCGCTCGGGAGATGAAAGCTTTTCCCAATTACACGACAGCGTCGAGAGAATCAGCTGAATAAGTCATTCTTTCAGTCTTGAGAGTTTATTTGGATGATACGTGATCATTGCAGATGCTTGTGTTTCAGAAATTAGGCATCTAGAAATAATATCTGTGCACCGGTGCGTTCTATTTGAAGATCCCGGAGACGCAACGTGCTGAAGGCGGCCACAAGGAAGTTTTTAGTGGGTAGTATTCCATATATCCCCAGGCTCACAAGAGGTCTGGGCATCTTTGAAAGTGATGATGATGATGAATCAAAAAGATACTTATAAAATTTTGTAGATTACATTACTATTTATTTTTGTCTCATTACTATTTTCATTTTAATGCGACTCTACATATTTTACACATAGCATCAAAGCCTAAATTAAAACATGAATATTAAAAACCTTAAAACACATAAGTTTAGGTAAGTATTTGATAATAACATTCCATAAAATGGGTTATTCCCACCCACTCCACGATTTCGTTCCCGAGGGCTACAACGGTTTTATTTTAAAAGTATTTAATATATACGCAGCCACTATTTCGTTCCCGATAGCCGTTTCTCTGTTTTAGAGAACAGCTGATTCAAAGCGGTCGGGAATAGCCCTATAAAACAAGAGAACCAAATCTCAACAACTATATTGAACATTCCAATTTTGTTTAATTCAAAACACATTACACCCACTTGTAATCCTCAGCATCTTATGAACAACTTATCATCTCATATGAGCATCTTATGAACTTTGAGAACCAAGTCTATATACCCCATAAACGTCATAGCACAAAGAAACCATAGGACTGGTTAAATTATAAATAACATCGATAACTCTGTGCTAACAAGATCCAATGGTTTTGTAATCTCAAAGCTTTGCTTGTTAGTTGAAACTGAAAACAAAGCGGCTTTCAGTGTGAAAATATTGTAACAAGGCACCTTGTTAATAACTGTTGTGTTTCTATATTAAATGTTGGAGCGCTGGCTGGCAGCCAATTAGTAACGGACCGAGAAACTGTGGTAACTACGAACCTACGCTCATGTTTCTTCATACGTAACTGCATTGCGCACGAAAAAACATTTTTGGTAATTTGTGCGCCAAAGCAAGTTATGACCTATGTCTACGTCAGACGTTTAAACGGCGTAAAAACGACTGAGGGAGATAGCTCTCGGTGGAAGTGTGTCCTTTTTACACCTAGTCACCATTCCTAAATACATCTACAGTACATCCCACAGTGGAATGTAACACACTGATCAGGAGCCTCTTACTCGACTCAATTTTGTGCAACAATATGCTATCCTGTCAGTTGTATAGTTCCATGTCTACGTAACATTAAACAAGTCAAAGTCCACGTCAACGATTCGTGCAAGCCTTGTAAATTAGAATTTTAGCAAAAACGTATGTTACTTTTGGTAAAAATGCAATCCAAATGCAAACAATGCGTTTATAATTAGAACGCACAAAGACAACAGCATAAAAAATTTGAAGCAGACTTCACAAATGTAGTGACGTTAAAATGGTGGCCTATATTTCAGAAGGGTTGGCAGATTGTAAAAAAGATGACCTAAAAAACTAACAACATCTGTACCGCTCTGCAGGACAAGTAGTTTTTTTAAATTCGTCGTAGATGGCCTGTTGTCCTTTATTTATTTTTATGTTTCACTATTTTAACCTACATTTCATTTTATTTTTACATAGTAAGTTGCATCTGACTTCCTATAGCTTCTTAAATTAATTCCAATAGCTGATTATAATGAAGGGGAATTCGCTATAAGTGACCATAAAATACAGTAAAATTTAAGATATTTTGTATTGGCCTTACTCATACCTAACTTCGCAGTGAGTGTAGTCGCTCAAAACACGGAGTATTAGTGAGAGCAACAAACTAAAAGGAAGCTAATCACTAGTATTAGATAATATATTCCACTTCACCTCGTTAATACATAACTTCTGTACGTACTTAGGTACTTATATACTGTCTATGTATATAAAATCGTGCGATACAGTGATAAAGTATTAATAAACTCCTAATTTTATGTTAAGTAGATTTACGTTGCTTGTATAATAATATCGCCAGACTATTTCAGCGACTGTATGGTCCCAAACTAAGCAACACTTGTACTATGGCTACCGTACAGTGGACTCAGGGTAATCTCAGTGATACCCATACCAAGGCAATTTTCAGCAGTGTCCGAAATTAGCCTCATGGTTTAGTAGAAGAAGTATCTATGTTCCTAGTATCTATGTGTATCCTAGTATCTATGATTCCAGTAGTTTTAATCTATGCAGTATATAGCTACAAAACTAAGATTTTGAATTTAGAAACCAGTCACATGATAAAATAATCATAGATTAATTTTAGTTTCCGCGAGGGCGCTCCAACTAGATGGAGCATGCGCACTAATAAAATGCGGCAAGTGATACTTTTATTTATTTTTATTTATTTATTTACTTTTAGGAAGATTTACAGACTAATTACATCGTTAATTCGTGTATAGTAGGTATTCCAATGCTAATAACAAATCTTCACAATTAGGTCCTTAAGTGGGTTGTAAACATGAGGAAGTTATTAAGTAGGTAGATATTCCAAAATGGAGATATACGTTAGGTACTGATTACAAATTACAAAATAATTACAAACAATTAATTAGACTAATCAATTAGGTAAAGAAATCTTTTGAACATAACTTTTTAACTGATGTTGTGTTAGAGCAGAATAGATCTATATCAGTCGACAGTTGATTAAAAGAGTCACACGCACGAATTATGAATGTGTTAGCTCTATAATTAGTTTTAGCCGTAGGGACACTCAAGACAGGTCGTTTTCTAATACGTAGGGTATCCGTTCTAAGGCCGATTTTTGTTAGTAGTTCGGGACAATCGACGGTTCCGTTGGCTATGTTCATAAGGTAGCAGATATCGTTGATTTTCCGCCTGGACTCTAGTGGCAGAAAATGGTACCTCTGACATCTGTGATGGTAATCGATTGAATGCTGATGACATTTATAATCTAGGTGTTTGAGAAATTTCCTTTGAATACGCTCAATCCGTTGTTTGTATATATTGTATTGAGGGTTCCAAATGTGGGATGCGTATTCAAGGTGGCTTCTGACGTAGGCACAGTACAAGACTTTCAATGTTTTGATGTTACGGAAACTAGACGATCTGCGGAGGATGAAACCTAGTGCCTTGTATGCTTTATTGACGATGTAATCGACATGGTTTTTAAAGGTGAGTTTATAATCGTGTATTATACCAAGGTCTGTTATCTTTTGGACTTTAGATATCTTATGGCCATTGAGTGTATAGTCCGAGTTTATGATGTGATGGCGACGTGTGTAAGACATATAAAAACACTTAGATACGTTTAGTTCTAGCTTATTAAGATAACAATAGGCCTCAAACCTACGCAGATCAGAGTGTAAGTCGTTTACATCGTCGATACTGTGTACCGCCTTCAAGATCTTCATGTCATCAGCAAACAATAAGATTTTTGAGTTTAAGAAGCAGTGTTTTATATCAGAAATAAATAAGATAAATAGCAACGGTCCTAATATGGAGCCTTGCGGTACACCGGATGGAATAAAAGACCAAGTTGAGGTGTATCCACTAAGTACGACGGCCTGACTGTGGTTGTTGATATAAGAGGTGAACCACCTATATAGGTCACCATGTATACCCGCTGATGACAGTTTATTGATTAACATGGCATGGTCGATGCGGTCAAAGCATTTTTGATAGTCAGTGTAGATTACGTCAACCTGAGCGTGATGCTCCATACCTATTGTTATGAAGTCATTAGCTAGTGATAGATTAGATACTGTCGAACGACCCCGGAGAAAGCCATGCTGTTCATCGCTGAATGAGCATTTTAAAGCACCATAGACCTGCGTGAAAGTGATTCGTTCGAGTATTTTGGCGAATAGACATAATTTCGAGATTGGTCTGTAGTTCTCAACATTTGCTTTGTCGCCTTTTTTAAAGATAGGTGTTATAAATGCTGACTTCCATATTGACGGAACTAGACCTTCAGACAGAGATCTACGAAATAGAATACATAGCGGTAACACAAGGCTGTCGGCACACTTGGATATGAACAATGGAGGTATGTGATCTGGGCCACCCGACTTAGATAGATCTAGGGATTTGAGCAGTTTTAGTACCGTCTCCGGCTCTACCATGATGGAAGCAATGCCAGCACTGGTAATGTTGGGTGTCAATGAATTAATGTTAGTAAATTCTTCAGTACTGGGTTCATTAAATGTGGATAGGAAATAGCTTCCAAATAGCTCGCTTATACCACGACCAGTATCAGCCGATGTGTCTTTGTATATCATTCTATTAGGACATGTGTCCGACTTGCTCTTATTCTTAACATAGGCCCAAAAGTGTTTGGGGTCCTGGGTTATGGATTCTTCAATTTTAACTATGTAAGTGTTGAAACAGTCGCTTTCAAGTTGGATGGCGCGTTGACGAAGCAGAGAGAACGAGTGATAGTCAGCAATGTTGCCGTAAGTACGGTACTTGCAATGAAATTTATGCTTTTCTTTTAGGATCTTTAATAGGGCAGTATTATACCAGGGTGGATGGGATTTGGAAGAAACGGTCTTTTTGGGTATATGTTTGTCGCGCAAGTCATAAAGATGTTTGTAGAATAGATCAACTGCTTGTTCAAGTGGAATGTTATTCAACAGTGCACTCCAGTCCAGGTTATTTAGTTCTGATGATATTGTAGGGTATGGTGCTTTGCTGTACATGTACTTGATTCTACGCTCTTGTGCGAGTGTATGTAGTTCAACAAAAGAGGCATCCACACACACCGATCTATGGTGAGGGTCTTCTTTTAGCAGCGGAACTTCACATGGAGATACGCATACAGCGTCGTTCGACAGTACCAGGTCTAACAGTCGCTGGTTACAATTGTGTATATGGTTGTACTGGCCCAGATTACATAGATTCAGCGTGTCAAGAAATGTGACTAGGTGTTCAGAGTCGGAGACTAGATTGGGTTTTAGTTCAATGTCACCGGGGGTTTTCTGCCAGTTAATGGAGTTCCCAAGATTGAAATCGCCAAGGACTATAAACTTATCGAGCGGGTGCGATAAAACCAATTGGGTTAACTTGTTCGAAAAATTTTCTAGTTGTACTTTATGTTTGTTACCCCTTCCTTCATCAATTAAGTAAACGACGCAGACATGGATGTTATAGTTAGTATGCCGTTTCGCATCCCGTGACGTAATTGTGAGCCATAGATCCTCAGCTGAACTGGTCCAATCGTCCCTATCAATCACATAAAGACCTCGCCTAACCGCCAACAATACTCCACCTCCCATAGTTTGACCTGTACGAACATAGTCACGGTCGCGTCTCCATAACAGGTACCGGTCGTCAAACAACTCTGTGTCAGATATGCCGTCCATTAGCCACGTTTCAGTCAATGCGATGACGTCGTACGAGTTGAGGCCAGCCATTCTATATAATGTATCGGTCTTAGAACGTATACCCCTAACGTTCTGATAGTAGAAACTAAGAGAGAACATTTTTGGTGATATGCGATAAAAATGTGAAATTAATTCTATAGGTATATATAGCTATTGTAAGATGGTCCCTTGAACCATGGATACAATATAGATTTTTTGCTACATCATTCAGATGTGGTAGTTGGTTTACTGAATGGAACCAAAAGTAAAAGTAGTGCGTGACTTTTATCTTAATCAACTCTAAACATGACAATACCTGTAGTTTGTTGAAGATACAATGGCATGCAATATAAGTAAAGGATTCATTATAACAACTTACAAAATTAAATGGTCCGTAACTATTATAACGTGAATTATTATTATAGGGTGATATAAAAAGTATTATGTGTGAGATCAGAAAAACAACACCTTTAGTATTAGTATTAGGGTGGGGTATCTTATATTCTATATTAGAGCTTATAGTGTAATATTCCTGTAAACACTTCATCAGACGTTGATGCAAACATATGCAGGAATTAAAAACACTGAAACATATAATACTACATATTATATGTTTCAGAGTATTACGGTAATAGTTTAATACATCCAGTCTATAAACTAAACAATGTAAGAAACAACCATAAAAAATTTCATAGTTTGGTATAAATGAAGTAAAAAAAGGAAAATAACAAAAGAAATTATGATATTGGCAGAGCACAATCATGACTAGTCTCACATTTAGGCACGATAATATTGATATACAATGTGTTAGTGTTACACTATTTTTGTCATGTCTTTTTGTGTTATTATTTGCATTACTGGTGATGTCACATTCTTGCGAGCATAAATCTTGCAATTCTTGACCCATACAAATTGATATCCTTTCTCGCGTGCAAGTTTCTTGGCAGACGACAGTAGTATTTTGTTGGTGTTTGTTAGGTGCTCGTTGATATAGATTCTTTCGGAGCCCTGGATGCCCAGGGCTGTTGGTACTAAAGGGTTTTTTTTAAGTGACGATCTGGCCGCTGCCATGAAGTCCTCTTTAATGTACTTGTTGTTGAAACAAGCGATGATTGGTTTGGGTTTGTTCAACTCCCTCGATTGCACTCTTACCACAAAATCCAACTGATCCTTGGATATGGGAAAATTTATTTTCTGACCAATGGCGCACACCATATCCAGTAAGTTTTCATTGTTGGTTTGTGGTATAGCCTTAAATTCAATATTCTTTGATCTTGCCCATTGTTCTTTTGTGTTCATTTCATGTAGGATATCATCAAGTTTCAGTTGCAGGCCGTTACATTGTTTTTCTAAAGTTTTAATAACAGTTCGATCATCTTTTCTTTGTTGGTCATATGTTGCCAACTTGGATTCGATCTGATCGTATTTTTTGGACAGGAAATCGATTGATTTCTCTATTTCCTGGTTGGATTTCTGAATATTATCATTTTGAGTCTTTACCTCTGCGATATCTTTTACTATCTTGTTTAGCGTGTGGTCCTGATCATCCTTCCAATTGGTCAGCATTGCCATAAGCGAGTCTTGAAGACTTTCCAACTGATCACCGTGGGTTCCATCAGTCCTTAGACGCTTTTGCCTTTGGTAGCTGACGTAATTTGGAGTGACATCCGTCGCTTCAGTCATTTCCTTGATGTTAGGTGCCGAGGAGCTTAGCAGTGATGATGGTGGTGGTGTTTTCAGCAAGGACATGTTTGTTTGGTAAAAATGTTTACAATAAATATGTGGACTGACCCTAGCGGTAGGTAACGGTACCAAATTATTGCTATATGTGTTTGGTTAGTAAGGATTTCACTGCGTGTTCACTAACACACTTATCGGTTTTTAATAAGTTGGTCGAATAGACACTAGACTTCCGAACAATAATTAGCAACTTGTAAGGTTGATTTTTACTTTGTAGGCAATGTTCCGATTTTGAGGTTAACAATATTTTAAATGTTCAAGGAAGGATTATTTTCGACCTATATTACACTCCACTTAGGTTATTATTCACTGTAATGACATTTATGTGCGAAATAACCGTTGAAATAGGTTATTTCCGAGGAAAACAGTCCCGACAATTGCACTGTCGACTATGTTGAAAATAACCACTATTATTGCTCGTATCGTTGAAACTTTATATTGTACGAATGTATTTTCTCTAGATACAACTTAGTAATCACAACACAACGTAGATAGCACTGATTATATAATTAAAAACTATAAATTATATGCAACGACGTAGTAGTGGTTGGGAACTAGCGCCCTCTATGCTATACCTCACGAAATTTCGAGTACTTCAGTGCATCTGACAGCAACCACTGTATGAAACTGACGGGCCGCAACGATAATAAGTTGCCGCATTTCTGGAAATGATTTTTCTTAGTAGGGCGGTATTTATTTAACACACACGCGCGAAACTTTTATAAAACTATGAAAATAAAAATAATGATAATTTTAGTCGCCTGTATGTATTACAAATAAATTATCGCTATTTTGATTGTTAAAATTACACTTAATTGGCATTAAATAATTGGCATTAAATAATCAAGTTTAGATACTATAAACAATTAATTTATTTAAATCAAAACAGATAATGTCCAATGCATATTTTATCGTATTTTTTACGATAAGTACCTAATAAATTAGTAGAGTAATAAGTACCAACTTAATGACACCATGAGTAATATTCTATTTTCAAAATGTTTATTTTGTGTGGAAGCTCTACCATAAATACTTTTTTATTAATCGATGATGCCAATTCTGTAGTAGTCAAATCACGGCAAATCTTCTAAGGATATGTTTATTACCCTCATACGTGACGACCACGAGATAGATGGCAATACTTTAGTCGAATTTAGTTCGTGTATCAACAGAATCCGCGCCAATAAAAGTAATTGTAGTAACAATTTAGTTATTTACTAGTAATACTAGTGGTAAATCCTACACCTAATTACTATTTAACATCCTCTCTTTTTATACAATTTCAACTGAATTCGTTGATCCTCATTACTGAGTTATTAAGAGACCAATTTGTGATTCCGAAAATACAAACTTCTTTTTTTATTGAGCGTCTAATGGCGCGCCGGAAGTGTCGAAATGGATGTACAGTTCCCTTAGCCTACTCTACGTTCGTATTGGCGGTTATCCAACTTGGCACTGGGCGGCGATCGAACCAGACCAATTTATTGTAGCAAGTCGAGCAAATGTCTGATTAAAAAAATATATCGTTGACTAGTTATCGTCTGCGGTTTTGTTTCTCATTGTTGTGGTTTTGGAAGAGTTGGTAATAGACAATTAATTGTGTTTCGGTTATTAATGTCATTCTTTAGTCTCTTTGTTTTGCGTTCTGTCACGTATCTATGGTAATAGAGAAATATTTGTGTGGGAGCTTAAAGTGAAACAAAAGAGGAAGGAATTTTGAACTATATACCTCACTTCGGCTCTACATAATTGTGTGTAAGAAACCTCATATAATTCTTGGCATGCCACACAAACACAACTGTTAATCCAGTAAGCCAGGATCTAAAACGGTACCTCATCTAGCTTTCTGCGAAGAAGCGGAGATCTCAGCTTCGGCGAGTTCCGGTGAAAAGCTTATTATACATGTTGGTAAGGTAGATTACGCATACGTCTATTTATAATGCTATCTATAACCTATCTTCAAAACGCTGGAAAAAACATAGCCTAGGTATAATTATTAACTTTGATCATTACAAAAAGTAGTTTTGACGTCATATTTTTTTATAGTTCATTAAATTTATCTATTAACTTTATCTGGATAGAGTTTACTACACAGATGAAACTAATATTTATGAATTTGTATGAGATAAAATTAGCATTCATCTTGCCTAGTATGTTGAATTAGCTCTATTTCTATGGCGCACGATAGGAATAGCAAGTAATATATCTATTTCCAAGCAAAACACGTTCAAATTGGTTCAGTGGTTTGCGCGTGATGCACTTACAAACAGACTGACAGTAAGAATGTATAAATTTTTGAAGCACACATTCGTAAATTATTCTATGTTTGTCAGCATAGCATGCGTAGCGACCATCGTTCAGACAATGTTTCAATATCTTAAAAACTAAATGCTACACCAATGTTCTTATTTTCTAGCCTATTTTAAATAAAGATTGCTATGTACCGTAAAATTAAACATAAAATTAGCCGTAAGTAATTACCTCTATTGTTATTTTAAATTAATTTAAGTAGATATGTATCTAGAATATACTTAAAAAGCCGGTATGCTTACTCAGAAACCCGCTGTAAACTTAATTAAAACTATTCAGTAAATTAAATTAAGAATTGCGTGCGTAGGTTGTAGAGTTAAGATGTAATTTCGAATTTATGAACCAACAGACAAAAATATTTTGCTTAACGATAAATGAAATGAAAATTAGCACTCTTAGCACTTATTGGGGTTCACCTAATTGACATCGATAAATTGCAACGCGCGTCAAAAATGTTAATTTTTAAGAAACAAATTTGTATATTTTTCACGTTTTCGTTTTTATGAAACCCTTATTTTAAATTTGGCTCGTTGCAAAGCTCCTTAGCTTCCTTCGTGTTTTTATTGATCTCAGTTTAATTATATATGTGATTTAGTTAAGATTACTTGGGTATTAAACTGCGGTTATTTGCGAGATTCCTGCATTTCAAACTGGCCCTTATGAAGTAAGCGCGTAAGCGTTCAGGTGCCTATTATAATAACGTTTATCGATATCAAAGTAATCTATACACTTACTTATAAATGAAATGGACTGATGATTAACCGCGGAAATAGCTGAGTTACATCTAAGATATTAAATCTGTGTGAATGAATATGCATTCAGTTTCCATGAACCTATAAACATCATCATTCTGTTATTAAAAGACTGGATAAGAAATTGGATCGCAGTTAACCTGGGAAAAAGGACTGAAAAAAAGTTAGGGCCGGTAGATCAATAGTAGTTGAGCGACTGTGGAGACTTTAATCTATCGATTCTATATGGTGGACTGGAGATTAAAACTCAATTTCTTGGGTTAAATTGCAATTGAACTTACGGCCCTTAGATGTATATTGCTAAAACTCAGAAGTAATATCCTACCTATGGCACAGGCAAAGACAGGATCTTTACCTATAACTAAATAAGTCGGTACCTTTATAAATGGGTAATTTATAAATCAGGTAGCCACTTTTATTACGTGTAATTTATAGACCACGAAACCTAATTATTAATACAAACAAATAAACGTTCGCATAAAATGCTGATTGTATTAAACACGTTGTCACGATACCCGACCGGCCGGACCCACCAAATAAAACGTACAAGCGCTTAGTCCCCATATAAGTACATAATATCGCGTTATTTATGTAGGTACCAACATTCGATTGGACATCACAAATTAGGGGCTCTACCTGGGACCGAACGCGTCATGTAGAGTGGTGCAATTAAGGAGGCTTTATTTGGAATTGAAATGCATTAAAACTCTGATATCTGCCTATAGGTACCTATAAGTATGTGTTACTAAAGGTACGGTACGTTATGTATAGGTAGGTTAAACCCTATGTAATTACAGTCATCCATTACAAGTTTTTTGAAACGTTAAAGTAAATGATGTTTGGCTTGCTCTACCTATGTCGTGACAATCTACAATTAAGTCTAGTCACTTAGCAGTGAGTTGAAATGTACACAGATGTTTGTTAAACACACAGGATTTATTTTATTTGTTGAGTAAAAGTAAAATTATGAGTAAAAAATGACAATATGGCACAAGTAAACAAAATTCAAATTCAGAAGTATATTTTTAGAATCTCTTATTTGTGTTTTCTTTAGCGCCATACTAGACGCTAAAAATTATATATTTTAAGCACATAGCGGCGCCCCCAAAGCAATGTTCTCACAGAAATGAGGAAAAGGCCGGGTTCCCGTCGACATGAGGATAATTCTAATTCGTTCGGAGGCAGCCGATCGATAGCCCTTTGTGAGGCTCTATTACGCACGATCGGCTCTACCAAAACTCTGTGACCCGAATGCTTTAGCAAGTGATTAATTTCAAATGGTCAAAGACTGTACATACTCCCTGAAATGCTTTGTAATGTAGTAATGCCTAGTTTAGTGTTGTTATGAAAGTACTAAAATAAAATAACGTAAATTAAATAATATTGTTCATTCATACATTTAATATCAACACTATAATAAAAGAGTAAAGACGTGTCTCTACTTTTCATATAATTCATGGATAGGTCTTTATAAGGCATAATTAAGATTTCCCGTACCTTAAATTATTCCCTTCCTAAGTGCAAGTACTAAATAAATTACAAGTGTGATTGAACCTCGAGCTGCTCCGTATAAATTACAATTCCAAATACGCATCGGAACTAAATGCCAATGGTATTCCTTACGCAAACGAATTAGTAGAAATGGATACCTACAGCAGGTATTTACATACATATAGTACGCACGCACTTACTAATTAGGGCACCAATACATTAGCATGCTATCATGTAAATCCCTAATTTGAATTCCATATACCTACTACATAACGTTAGATTTAAATTTTAAATAAACTACAATATATACCTATATCTGGATTATTTAAATTAGTTATTATAAAGCCAGTAATTTACTCATGTTCCCCTTTTATATACTTTACGTATTTACATAATATAACAAATTCCATATAGCTAGCTTTTCTATATAACCTTGGTGGATAATATACTTATTCATTTATAGTATAAACAACTAACATGTCATAAATAATTATAAGTAAGTAGTTGAGTTATTGAATTAAGTAGCATTAATGAATTAAACATGTTAATTAAATAGAAAATTTATTATCGTTACTATCTATTTAAGTTACGTGCTTAATAAAGCAACTTATTTCTAGTCATAAACAATGCGAGAGCCTCGAGTGTCACGTAAGTAGGTACCTAATTAATTATCTATCAAAGACAAATGTATGTAAGTATATAAAAGCCTTAACACAAAAGCTACAAGCTTAAGCAAATTTTGATGCTTATATTCAAGGATTATTTCCGTATACCATACGAATAGTGATCACAGACTAGTCCAGACAACTCAGTAGCATAAGAATGTCCCTAACAAGGGACATGGCGCGCGTATGTCGCTACAATGTCTAATTTATACGACAGCCGAGCACTCCGCTTCCGATCGAACCTTGAAACTTATACAGGGTGTATGATAAGACTAGGGACGTATTGAAGGAGGATATTCAGTTCTCGATTTTCGTTCCAAATATGTAAAGAATATGCTCCTCATTTTTGACTTAATTATGCAATAAAATACGAATGTAATATGAAGGAATAAAATGATATATTAAGGGAAAACGGATTAAGGTCATTCATAAGACAAATCATAGTCGCTCGCCCGCCCACGGGTGGCCCACGTTGCGAAACTTTTTGCAATATTTCAGTTTTATTTTTTAATCATATTTGTTTTTTAGTTGCTAAACATGAATTTATCATTGGCTTGAATACGTCCTGCGTCTAACCTAACACCCGGTATATGCGACAACGACGAACGAATAATAGCAAACCTACCATCGCTTCCTCAACATAATTTTCATGTTAACATTCCGCAAATTCCTGTTTATTTGACTCTTATCCGTGATAGCGAATAAATAATGGTGTATAGCTTAATAAATAATCGGATACATCGTCTATTTATTTCTGAACAAGGAATGATATTTTCTTATTTACCTCGAATCCGATTGGTCCGTCACGTTCCACGGCCTCGTATTCAAATACACTAATATTTACGACGCCCGATATCTGGCCGGTTATCTTCTAAGATAATGCCGCCTCATGGACACATTTGGTTATTTTAAAACTTTTTCTGTTATCAAAAAACGTACACTTTTTACTGCGCAGCTCACAAGTAATGTTCTGAGAATGACTGCCAAGAATTCAATCACATGACACTACGAAAAAATTCAGCATACATATTGTGTACCATGGCTATTGTTTTGTACAATAAAAAACACCTTACCCGTTCTAGTTTGACATTGTTACGCTTTTATAAAGAAATTGAAAGTGTATTGTTTAGGACTGTATAGTTTTTGTTGATGTTTTAGTGGGCTCCATAAAAATTTAGAGCATAAACAAAAAAGCCAAACCCTTCCGCGTTTGGGCAATTGTACGCAACGAAGGTAAGATCAGTTGGAAATTACAGGTGATGTAGTGAAGGTGGTCATTCCTTATTGTGATAATGTGTTTCTTTGTCTACGAAAGTTGTTATAATTGCTTTCTTTTATACGATCATTGATTTATTGCTGCGGTCGGCGAGAGTGACAATACGAGGTGAGGCTCCAGTCCTTGACGTTTAAATTCTTTCTTTGATTCTCTTTGGTGGCATTAACGATATCATGTATTAAATAATGTCCGTATAGTTATAATACTCTGTAAAAGTGTCGCAACTGATACCTACCACATAAAATTTCCTAATACTAACTGTTCGTTCTCTATTTAAATAACATTGCGAATCGTTATCTGGAATTGGTGCCACTCAATATTTTTCAAAGAGTACACATGTACTTATACCCGGCACATAGTAGTAAAATCCTATAAATCATAGATCATAGGTCTGAATTTATATAATCCACTTGAAATATTCGATGATATCTTTACATAAAATTTCGTTTCGGAGCTCAGCATCCGAGAATCCCTATAAAAATACATACCAATAACAGAAAAGTGTTCTATCGCGAAAAACTGAACAGACGATAAGCGGCGTACGTGCCCGCGCGCCGACGGAGACAATCGCCGAAACGACCCGTCATTTCATATATCGACGTACACAATACTGTGGCGTTATGCCCCAATGTTTGCCCCATACCGCACACATTTGCCTCGTATTTGCCATAGCACAATATTTGTAGAACGTGCTAACCGTGGTGTCAAACACGACGTATCTAGGCGTGACACGTAGCGCCACATTTTCAGTTATTACACATGTTCTACTGTTATTATCTCGTTGGCTTTTTCTTTTCGGGATAATAAAGCGTTGATTACACTAAGAAGACGACAATTGGCCACGGAATAGGACTGCGGGGGTGCCGATAAGACAATTGCGTGTTTACTGAGTTGGGCCCAAAGTAACATGTATGGGGAAATACTTGGTTTAATTATAGCTATGTTTATTACAGCCCTCGCCCGCGCTTTTCAACGTTTTTGTCTAAGAATAGGGTTTAAAGGTCATATCATTTCCTGCTTAACTTCTTGCACCTCTCAGATATTAATAAGGTACGTATTTAGTTATTTTCAGCATACCCAGTGTTTGCTCTATCCATATAAGTATGTTGTGAATTGTAATTTCAGGACATTTGCACAGATGGAAATTAGGGTTATAATATTAAGTGCAACCTAGTTCTATAGTCAGCTTATCATCTTCAAAAACCTGCCGTGCTTTCTACTGTTTATCAAATAAACAGCGATACAGTATCCATACCCTATTCAGAAACCACTAAATCGATCGAAGTTAGTTTTATTTTATGGTTAAATAATGAGACGTCGTAAAATGGAAATGGAAGGCACCACTGCCTACGTCAAGTAGATAGATTTTAGATTTCCCGTATTCGGAAATAAAAGGCATCTACTATTAAGAGGATAATATCCAAACAAGGGGTCGCTACTGGAATTTTACTTTTTTGCAAAAAACCAAGATTGAAAATTGCTCGAATGAGTTTTACTAAAAAAGAACTCTGTATTACGAAATTTGTGTAATCCCCGCCCCGTGAAACGGCCGCATTACTGAAACAGTTGAAGCTGAAAGAAGTTTCGCGAGAACTCCGGACGCGCTCGCCGTTAGTTAATGCAGGGAAAGATGCAAATGGACTCTCTCAAAATTGGACGAGATTCAAAGTTTTACCTACCGAAGTCGCTATACCTCTACTTGAACCCGAAACGGAGTAACTCTACCTTGAGTTTATACCAAAATAATCTTTCTTTTCGCATGTTTTGGGTCGATTTTCCGATGCCGGTTTTTCAACATTGTAGCGCTCTTTTTCAAGAGGGTTCTTGTAAAATATGACGGTATTTGCGGGTTTGACATGCACGGCAGCGTTCGAGTATTGGCGCTCCGACCTCTGATCTTAAGTAGGATTTCTGATAATATGCGAATTGGATATGAAGCCGCGATTCGTGTCCCGTCTTCCTGAAACACTTCGTCGTAAGTATTGAAGTTTTGATACCACCGTTAACCCCAGAACGTGACTAATCCAGATATGAGATGAACTTTATAAACAATCTAATTTCACAGGTAGGAGCTGTTGGCTGGGTATAGGTAGAGTTTGAAAATAAATTTATAAAAGCTAAGCCAAATTTTTCTTTTAAAAATATGAATTTCCGCTGTACGGAGCAAGCTTTGAATAAGAAAGTAGACCTGTAATGGGAGTTTAAATGAATTACCTACCTCAGGTTTCTGTTTGAAAAGAAAGACTAAACTGTGTGGGTATATACGAGCTGATCTTTCGGTTTGTATAAAAATAAAACAAACACCTTAAAATCTCACGGATGAACTTGTATCCTGATGGATGCTAGCTCAAACGGATCGACTCTAAAATCGTATGTAGGTTAGAACGATAAATATTGCTATATAATACAAAAACAATAATGTATCCCTCTTCAATAGTAAATTCAGCACCCAATCAGTAAAATTTGACTTTAATAATCAGGTACGATACTAAAACATAGCAGTTCTGGATAAAACTTGCATGTAAGCGGTCCGCTTTCAAGCCTCTCACCCATAAACTGTATGATAGATGTTGACATCGACAAACCCTCGCGTGGAGCCGGTACCGTTCCGTCCCCACTCCCAAGGGCTGAGTCGTGCCGAGACGACCAGAATAACAAGGCCTTCCACCCCTCTCACTATCTTCTATCTAAAGACCAGAGAAACGCAAAAAGTAACGCTCCAAAGGTCTATCTATTCTGGATGATTGTATCAACATCGAATTGGGGTTCGGTGCACTCGGCACCATGTTTAAAAATCGAATGCCGATGGAGCATGATTTGAAAATGGCCGACGCTTTTTTTTCTTCTTTTTTTAATTCTTAAAGCTGTGATTTCACGGCGCTGCATCATATCATGTTTCAATTTGTATTTAATTTCTTTAAATAGTTAATCGGGAAATGAAAAGTGGAATTTAAGAGCCATTACAAATCGTACCTTTTTAAATGTTATCCTCAATATTCTAATAACTTTATATCTTTTGTAAATAATTTGATCTTATTAGTTAAGAGAACGAATCGCAACAAATTATCTTGCATTTAAATGCATTGCGAAATCGAAATTCTGTTAAGAGCTTCTCAGCGTGAAAAGAATATGATCCGATATGGATCTTACAAGCTTGTTTCAGGGCCACCTGCTTGACACATGGACATACAAACGCGTACTTTATGTAAGGCTTCAGGCTTAAGGCCTTCGTACCGCGAATAAATTCACAGTTTTTATATTACGTATCGAATTAACGCATCGACATAAGTATAATAAACACACGAAAGCAACGACATCGTCTTATTTTATCGGATAAATAAGGTATGTATGATACGAACGATTTTAATTAAAATATACGATCGTGTGAACGTCCCTTGTTATGGTAGCTGGGCTGAATATGTTTCTGCCATAAATTACTTGAAAATGGTCAATTTATACAAAATCGTTTAGCATACCTAATTAGGAGGCTTACCCTGTGGTGTACCTACCATATTAAAGTGACACGCGATACGTTATGGGTTACCGATACGAATATTATTATGTAGGTTAATATTGTGTTGTGTAGTATATGTGCATTTCCTTATTCCAAGAAGCGAATAAGCGAATATTTAAGAACCGCAATACCCAAAAGTTATATGCGTTGGAACAAATTTACACGAAAATAAAAACGATTGGTACCTATAATTTTGTACCAAAAAATTTTGTGTTCGAGATTGTAGTGTTAAATGACACAAATAAAATACGAAAGTAGTAGTGTAATGGTGGTAATTCCCATGCCTGATCCCTTGAATGGGTCGCAAGCCCAGCTCGTAATGGCGGTAGAAAAAGCGAAGCGCCAAAACATCCGATCTATGAGTTTTGTTCGCAAATAATCGGAATAGTTTGATACTTTTCTATGATTAAAAACATCGACTGAAATAATTGATGTTTACCTGATATGGTACGTCCCAACAACGCAAGCAATAGACTTGTGGTCAGCGCAGCACTACATGCAGCGAAATCCACACATCGGTCACGCACTCGAAATTTGAAAATGGACTTTAAGGCATTTTGATGCGTATTAGCAATACCAAAATGTTTTCCACATTTCGCGAACCACTAAGTCGTACTGTGTCCATGGAGTCCGTTTAGTAGAACATACTATTTCGGACAGTCACAAGTCTCCCCCTTTCTTCGTAATGTCTTTGACTGAAATATTATTTGGGCATTCCAAAAATAAATTTTAGATGTTTCATATCACGCGATAACAGCTTAATTTATATCCACTAGAAACTGTTCCGTTAATTAACTGATGCTCCACCATTTATCTGCTACCATCTAATTTTCTCCTCAAAATATGAAGCCAATCTTTTAATTTAGAAGCATCTTTCAACGCCCATATTTTCCCAGTGCTTTTTATATACAGATACATACCTACGAATTCATTAACTTGAGATTGATTTAATCTCGTCCAACACCAGAGTTGAGTCTCAAGAGGCCCAAATTAATTTTAAGAACAGAACAACATTCTACCATAGGGAACATGAATTTGCCGCCCTGAAAAACGAACTCATAGAATTTAGAACTCTACATCTTTGTTTTTACGGTTACTATAAGTTTTCTCGTCGGTATGAGCTGTTTGCGTAGTTGCCAAGATGGAGTATCCTTGTGGGCAGGCAACAGATGCCCAGAACGGGTTGGAACGTCTTATCAAAACGTCACGGCGCTGAAATAATTGCTGAATAATTATTTTGTTAATACACCGACTAATTGACGGCCGAGTAATACTGACGGCGATTCGGGGATATAATTTAATTTGTCCGGTAGCCTGTGTTTGAAATTAACTCAATTTGTACGCTTTAAGTGCAAACAACAAACAAGGAAATAGTTACAGTATTACATAAATTAATTTCGTACGTTTTCTGTGTCCCAAACTTCAAATGTTTCAAGGATTTTTTAGCTAATCCAAAACCAAATAAATCTAAAATACAAAGCTCGACAGGTATATATTTTTGATACAAAAAAACTCTAACAAAAACTAGTCTCAAAAGCAACACAAAAATGTTCTAAGTAAAGTAAACAGGGAGGTCGAAGTACTTAACAACACTCGGGAACAAGTTACGAACATTCCAACAAAAGGTTATCTCGCTAAGTGTAGGTCCCTCAAATGCTAAACGTGTAGTTTCGGGAACGTTTCCTCTAAAGTTCATCGTTTGACCGGCGTTTTCCGTACTTTAGGTACCTAACGACTGGGCCCCGGCGCGGGCTGGAATAAAGTCGTTTTCTACTGAATAGTACTCGTACTAGTTAAGACACTGGTGATAAGCTTTAGCTGTTGGATTTTTTTTTTATCTTTGAGTTTCTGTTTCATCTCATCAACTGTCTCGATGTAGGTAAATGTAATAGTAGGTATATTTCAAAATGTGAACCGGAAATATTTATATATCTGAAAATTACTCTTCCCTGGCTAGGCTCTTACCTTGAGACCTAACGAGAGGGTCTATCAATAACCTAATCATTAGGATTACTGTAAGAATTCTAAGAATCGATTGAAGGAGTGTCTAGATTCTAGACACTCCTTCAATCGATCTAGACTCTAGCTAGATCATGGGCGGCCAACACGCGACCTGCAAACATGTTTGGCCCGCGAAGCTGGAAAGTGCTACCAAAAGAACAATACCTCGGTACATCGTGAGAAAAACAGAAGAAAAATAAGTTGCGATGCCCGGTGGGAAATATTATTTCTGAAATTTGATCTGGCTGCTGAAAAAAGGTTGACCACCCATGTTCTAGAAACTATATGCCAGACTGATAGACTGGTGCAGTAGCTAGGGTCTGACCATAATATAACCTTAATATAACCATAATATAACCTTAACAATAGGTCGAACGGAGATTTCAAACCCTCTCTTGTAACTTAGACCACCCCTAGCAAGTGGAAAGCCACTCAGACTTGTTTAGCGGTTCCGTCGTCTAAGGGTTGAAACGCGGTGGGGTTCCGTAGATGCTGACGCAATGGCTTGTGGCGTCTGGACGCATTTAAAATACTATGAGGAGAGTGGTACCAATAAACAAATGCTTTGTTTACATTGTAAACATTCTAGCAATATTAAAATAGGTACATAAACTAGAACGAAAAGTGACTTTTATCTTAATATAAAAGTCCTTGCCTTTAAAATTAGAACTGGTAGAGTTATTTTAAAATTAATTTTATGCTCTACGTTAAAATAGAATATACGATTATCCCTGTTAATCTGCATTAATACATTACAAACGATCAAGTTATCGATTTTATTTAAATTACATAACCCTATGAAAAAATACTTTGAATTTAAAATTTCAAGTTCTATAACTATCCTTTTTTTGTCCCACTATTTAGAATTAGAATCCCAATACTAATATGTGCATCCACAAGTCTCGAGGGGTGTAGTCCGAGCAATAATTATGGAGTTATGTCTACGCCATAGAGTATATACTAAAGAAAGAGGTGTTCTTAGTAGATATCTCTATGAAACAACGCGTGGAAATTTGCGCGGGATGACGCGGGTGGTGGGGGTTAAGAAATGCGTGGCATCTATCTACCGGTATTTACCGGTAGATACCACTCGCTTCGTTTTATGTCAATATTATTACGTAGTTTAACTTTTTTCACTAGATGTGACTAAGTGTATGATGATAAAAAATGACGAACAAAGGGACGCCATCTAGTTTCGAATAGAAATATATTTGGGATGTGAACGTTGGCAAGACGTCTGCACAGGACGAACACCAACAGCACACTGACTTAAGCCACGCCTACTGTGATAACGTTAGCGGCCGAGTTGTGCGATGTCTAAGCAACGCGGCCGAGTTGCTAGTCCTTCTTTGATATTAGGTTCATGGTCTATGCAGTCTGACGTCAAAACTGATTACTCGGCCACGCCGCTCGGCACTTGGGGGCGCCGCTAATTGAATACGTAGGAAGGTGCGTAGAGACAAGTTATCCCGCTAACAAAATGTGTGAATAAAAAACCCATTTTCGTTTCCCGTTTCTATGGAGGTACTTTTTTAGGGTTCCGTACCCAAAGGGTGCCAACGGGACCCTATTACTAAGCCGCGCTGTCCGTCCGTCTATCTGTCTGTCTGTCTGTCAGCGGGCTGTATCTTACGAACCGTAATAGCTAGAGACTTGAAATGTTCACAGAATGTGTATTTCTGTTGCCGCTACAACAACAAATCATAAATAAATATAAAATAGAACTTAGAAATAAAGGGGTCCCCATACAAAAAACTTAATATTTTTAATTTATTTGTCTTGTGGTCGGTATCCCTACAAAAGACTTCAACGTGTGACTCTAAATATCACCATTTTGGGGATTTTTCTTTATATTCTACTGAGGTACCCTACTGTGGAACCCTTTAAGTGCGAGTCCGACACGCACTTGGCTGGTTTTAATCTTCTATGGTTAATACACGCAATTATCTTTACAGTAATTTATAGTCAAGTCGTTAGGGAACATTTTTGTTGTAGAAAATTTAATCGTACATCAATTTTTAGCGGTGCTTATGTAGAGATTGAAACATTAATGCTGATGTTTTAATTTAAGTTTTTGTTACATATGTTATTTGAGAATTAGATACGTTTTAAACACGGTTTCCGTTTACTTGATATGGAAGTTTTTGGTCATAAGACGATTTTAGTTTCAAGTGGACTGACGACGTAAGTTTGATAGGTATTTTGTTATTTATTGTTTTATTCATTACAAAAAATGTTTTTAAACCGACTTCAAAAAGGAAGAGGTTTCTCAATTCGACCGTATATATATATATATATTTATGTGTGTTCGCGGATAACTTCGTCGTTTTTAAATGTTGTGTTCATTTTTAAATATCAACCATACCACAAATGCTATATTGTGATTGAAAGTTGCCCGCCCACACAGCAAGTAGGTATCAGAAATGTCAATGCAAGCAAATATCTCACTTGACTTTACTGCCTGCATACAATAAAGGCTTTAGAGCTGCCATTTCATATAAAATATGAATACAGAAATGACGAAAGTTTAGGTACCTACTACTACATAAAAAAGATCATTATTTTATTTATCAGTTAGGTATGTAGAGTAATCTCTGAATACATAATTATGAAAGTCATTGCAAGTTGGTATTTCTGTTGAAAATACAAGAAAATATGTTTAATAAACTGTACGTATAAGGAACAAACCTATTTAATGTTGTTCAGTTTTCCAACTCTATCAACTATGTAGACTGAAAGCGGTGAGTCTAGATTTTTAGTCTATTATTCCTTGTTTTCTTATCAAGGTGTCGTCATCAGATAAAATACCTAAACCTTGGGTAAGTGATAGGTACTTACAATAAAGGAGCGTGATCGTCGACTCTACATTATTAATACGATCATTTACACTGCTATGAGCACTGATTACTCTTGTGATTAAAACATTATCAAAATTAGTGAAATATGTATGCAAATTCCAATGAATACATTGACAATTTACATGTTAATTCTATGACATCCTGCGGTGGACTGCATACCTTCGATATAGGAATGATCTTTAAATTACTGCAGAACATTATATTCACCTAAGCATCATAAAACTTTTCCTTCGAGTAACTATAAATAAATAGCTCTACCTTTGCATAAAACATCAGCTGTTTAATATCAGGAGGGTCATAAGCTAGTTTGCCGTCTATGTAGTCAATACAAAAAAGTCATCTCATATTTTGCCATCGCAATATTTCACCATGACATTTTCAGCGGAGTGGCCGCGGCACCATAAATGACATGATTCGAATGTATGGTCCATGCTGCCGCAGAATCCATACATTTGCATGCCTCTATATCGCGCTACCAATTTAGTTAATACCCAACATGGACGCTTAAAACAAAGCCCGGATAAGCTAGACAGAACTTTAAAATGAACCAAACGCAACACAGGTCACGTTCGTTGCTAAATGCACTTCGGAAAAGATAAAGTAAATCGAAAATCAAACGCGTCGTATCATCAAAATGTCATCTCGTTTGGAGCACTCGATTCTAGAATCGATATCATTTTCGAATATCGAATCGAGATTTAGTAAATTTGGGAATTCGCATGCAGATCTTCGGCCTGGTGCAGCGTGGAACCTGTAGTAATCAAGGCGTGCACCCTAGCGAAGGGTGTTTCTGCCCGGTTTCATCCCTCACTGGAAGGGTGGGGGGAGGCCGGGCGGTGTTTGTTTGTTACAGAATGCCTCGGGAAGCGAAACTTGTGTGAGAAAGGTTAATTCAGCGGGTAGATAAGTCGGGAGGTAGGTATTGTTTTTATGCTGCTTAGTTAAGGAAGTTTGTCCCCAACCGTCGTTATATTTTCGTTCATTTCATTTTAACTTAGCGTGGGGTTTTATATTATGATACGCGCACAATGTCACCTTTTTTCCAACGATAGGTAACACAATAATTTACCAACCAATATTGTGTTTTTATTAGTTGTCTAATTAAGTATTTTATTGCAATTAAATTTACGAGAATATGCTCGTAATGATAATACCTATAATGGAAATTTATATCCACATGAGCGCTACAATCATGCTAAGAGCTGTAATAACTAAACGCTATCAACATAATTATTATTGTATCTTATTATTGCCAATAAAGCAGGTAGTTTTACACCATTTTAATATTAAAATTATGTTTTGGCAGCGATAACTTATAACTTTTTATTTTAAATAGGTAGGTTTTCGTAGGTTCGATTCCTACCCGAGACATGCATTTGTGTGCATGAACATGTCTGTATGTCCGGAGTCTGGGTGTATATGTATATTAAGTATGTATTTACAAATAAAAAAGTAGTATATGTAGTAATATCAGTTATCTGGTTTCCATAGTACAAGCTCTGCTTAGTTTGGGATCAGGTAGCCGTGTGTAAAAAATGTCCCAGGATATTATTATTATTATTATTAAATGAGCCTCGGAAGCTTAAATGGTGGAAAATTTTATTTTAATGCATTATTTACAATAAAAACTTTTAAGACTCCTACTGTTACAATTTAAAAATCTACAAACTAATACAAGCAATCATGATAAACATCACTCCATTTAATCATCATAATAATCCATCATCAGTACATTTTAATGTTACCTGAACTGGTTTTGATAATATTTGACTGATATAGAGTATTTATGTTCATATACGGAAGTATATAAACCGAAAAGGTGTAAATATTCACCTAATAGATAAGCGAATGGGCTGTTACAGACGTTTTAAACCAACTCTATCACCTTACTACAACCCAACAAAAACTTTCAACACTTTTCTAAAGATAATGGTGAAGTAGAGCTTTTCGTCGGAAAAAGTTCAAGTTGTAAGTAAAACCGGGCAGTTTAATGCGTGTCTGAGTTCCATTAGTATATATCAATGGTAGAGTTTTTATTACATAGACGGTTACTATAGTGCGCGCTCCTGACTCTACCTGCTTTTTTTTTACTTTACGCAATGAGCAAATTTTACACAATTATTGTCAAACCTAAGTCGTTTGTATGGAATAGGTAGTAGGTAGAGGTGGCCTATGACTTTTATAGAGTTTCAGTTAGATCATAAATACAAACAATCAAAAGGGAGAGGTACATTGTAGGTCACATAGCTCGCCGATAATGGTAATATGGTCTCAATGTAGGTAACAGATGGCGAGACTACAACACACAGTCAAACAATATTATCTTGTTAGTGATAGGTAAGAAAGTAGAGTGTGATAGAGCGTCGAGCGCCGGCGCCGATGTTGTTATCTATGAGATATAGAGGTATATATTTGAACTTGTTATCTTTAACCGTTGTGTAAATCGTTCAGTGTAGTTACTTGGTTGGTACACAATAGGTAGGTATATTTAATAGGTATAGTGCTGATCGATATTCAATATTTAAAAAATATGAATATACAGTATCTGTATTAACGTAAGTAGGTACTTGCAATACCTAAATAATAAGAAAATCGTAATATAAAATTTAATTCGCATTTCGTCATTAAATTAAATCAATAGTTTAGTATGAAAAAATATATGATTTATATCAAATTACATCCGCTTAGAACCAGCTTCAAATAATTTTTACATCTGTAATTAAAGATATAAGATATATGTCTTAATTTTGACAGGTATAATAATTATAATAGTGCTGACGTCCAATGTAATGTACACGCGCCTCAAACTGCTATTAACAACACCACTGATTGAAGATAACCCATGTTTCATAACAAAATCTACTTTGCGTTTAAAAAAGCACGTCTCCGTGGCATTTTCAACTCCATTCCTATGAGCTTAGACGCCCTATTTTTTCTGGATCAGCATGAATATATTGGAATATTATGTGGAGTATTGACAACTTCAATCAACGCTGCGTTGGGGTGGAGCAAAGTGGTTTTTTCCGCATATATTAATAACTGCGTCGATAGGTACCTATGTAAAAACACTTTATGCGTGTGTAAAATGTTTTCAGTGTTATTGCTACGTACAATTAACGGCTCTATCTCATAAATTGCTAAAACCGAAAGCGTTTTATACAGAAAGCAATTTTGCAATTAAGTATTAACCGCACAGAATTCAATTTTCCTCCGAAATAAATGTCTACGGTGCGGTAATTCAAAACCAATTGTTCGAAATGATTTTGGTTCCGCCGAAGGGTGGAGACAAAGCCTATTCCGGTGGCAGCAATGCCGATATCAACGCCCTCTGCAACATTTCCTCTATCAAGCGGTAAATTATTTTCCACGAGGTGCACAAAATATTATCGACCACACAACGGGACCATGTTTACCAACAAATAAGGAGGTTGGATAGTGCGCATGCCCGGGCCGACGGCCCTGTGTGCGTGACTATAAATATGGCGACGGGACGCCCAGCCGCCCTCGGTTATGCAACACAGTTTGATCTAGAAACATCAAAATAAATCTTCCCCGTCATTAGGAAAACTTCCTACATAAAATAACATCTATTAATAAGATTTGGAGGCGAACGGATAGCAACGATTTATAGAATAGGCCCCCCGCTTATAAGGAAACTTTTGAGAGAGAATTTTAGACGTTGATATTTTAAGCAATTGGAATGTATAAGAAATCTTATTAGCAATTTGTGTAACATGCACACATATTGTAGGTACATCACATGAATGCATTTACAAGATGTCAACTTAATAATTATTTACGTGCAAGATACAGATGGCATCTTATCTTCACAAAAAATTTGCATTAAATTTTGGAACGATCCTGAATTTATTTAAAATTTGCCATACCAATAAATTATATCCACTCAGTAAGCCAGGCCCCAATAACATGTACGAAAATATTCAAATTTATTCAGCCCAAATTCTTGTTGGAGTGTGCACTCGATATTTACCTACAAATTAACATTTTACCTCCGAGAAAGGCCTAGATATTTGTAGTTTTCGCGTGGGAAAATTAAAATGAGTACAATATGTAAAGGCTTTTGTAGTTGGCGGGTAAGAAGGGAAGGAAGTCATTATGCGGAGCCTAACGCCATCTATCCGAAATCCTCGGAGGCTTTTCCAAACTACACCGAATGCTACGGGACGTAGCTGAATATTTTCTTTACATATTTCTTTTATTATTACTTTGAATAGACGTTGCAATGTTTATTTTTCAATTTTTGTCTTTATTTAATACTAGCTGATGCCCGCGGCTTCGCCCGCGTGGTAGTCGGTTATCACTTTATAATTGCCCATTATTTAAAGTATTAAAATGGATATAGTATATTATCCTTAAGAGATAGACATATGTCACAGCAGACTTTTCTGTGGAGCTATATAAGATACACAATTCCACCATACATCATTTTCTTATATCTCAAAGGGTTTAGGCAGCGTTTTCGTTGAAAGCTCCCAGACGGCTTATTTTTTTCCGATACCTCCAACAAATATCATTGTATTTTAACCAAGGTATACAAAAACTTGACAAATTATATAACCTTACCTATTAAAACCATCCTCGAGAACCACTCTATCCATTGGGGAAAAGAGCATGAAAATCGGTGCAGCAGTTTTTGAGTTTATCGTGACCAGACAGACAGACAGACCGACGCGGCGGAGGACTTTGTTTTATAATAATGTAGTGATAGTTATAAAAATGTCGGTTTGTGTCACTCGCACGCAATGCATATTATTGATAATGGGAATAACCATGTTTTGAAGTTAAAACATTACCTACTTCAGTTCAAAAGATACCTCCGGGTGCCTACAGATTTACATTAAAAACGGCTTCGCACAAAGCTTCTTCCTCGTGAAGGTGTTTAGAATAACTATTTTTTTAATGGTAGAGAAGTATTTAGAGACCCAAAGTAGCTACGTAGACCTACAATATTTTTAGCTTTCAGCGGTTATCTGTTTTCTATCCTCTACTTAATTGTTCAAGATCATTTAGGTAGTACATTGATTCGATTTACTAAAATTTTATACATTTATCATACAAAATTACACACGGTGTAGGTATGTAAAAGGACCTCCTTACATTGTAGAGTTTGTAGAGCGTAAACTGCATGAAGACATATTTTTTTAAAATTTGTTCTACGAACCATATTCCCGTGTTTATCGCGTAGATTCCAAAAACAATTGGCCATAAAGCTCGCAGTTGGCATCGCCAGGCGAGCGGCAGCGAGCCGCAACCACGGCCATCCTGGTTCCGCAGAAGGGTAACATTGCCAGCTTCTTCCGACTGATGCGGCCGAGGTGTGCAATTACAACAATTACATCTTACGCGGCGCTGTATTATGCAAATTGTGTGAACGATCGTTGCTTAACAATTGTTCCAATTTATGTGACTAAATTCATATTTTCTGACACCATTAAAGTCTCCTTCGAGGCCGGTACGTTTCTCATTAGTTGGTTAACCGCATCAGAAATTATTCTTCTGAACATAGAGCGCCCGCTATACAATCAACCATGCAACCGGTTGCAATCCGGTTCAAATGGCCAGCACCTAGCATCACCCTCCAGGCGACGCGGCGAGCTGGCGCGACATCGCTTCCGGTGCATAAAAAAACAATGCACCGACGCGAACCTTTATTGCGGCAGGTTTCCGGCATTCACGCGGCGCGGCCTCGGCGCGGCGCGCGGTGCGGGGCGCGACGCCCGCGCTAGTAATTATGACAACACTTTGCCAACTGCATTTGCGCCTTTTTATAACACCGTAAAGTTTGGTCATCCCTGTTTTGCGGGAATTGGTTGTTTGTGCAAAATATTTTGATAAGTTAGGTATATGTTAATAAGAACGTAAAACGCTTGGGGCTCTAATAATCTCTAATTTTGATATTTGGACCTAGAGCATAATATGTAGCGTTTGACTACGTACCTAATATTAAATTTCGATGAAATGTAGAAAACCCCTAATTGGTAACCAAATACTAAATGAATAAAATTACGTCTACATTTTTAGAATGAGATGTTTAGAATGTTTTTTACAATTTTATTATCATAGGGTACTATTCCGTACAAAACGGACTATTGCACTCTGTAATCATTATATTATTATACAGAACAAAATAAAGCAAATCCTTACATTAGCAACAAGAACGGTAACGGTAAGTAATGATTTCTGGTATTAAATTGACTTTAATCCCCACTAAAGTGAATTTTATTGTAAAAGTTGAGTGGCCAGTGGACGGCGCGCGCACGCGAGTGTCGCGTTTGGACACCTGCCAAGTGTGGCAAAGGTGATAATTGGAAGCAAACCGTCGCGTACTAATTCGCTGCCAAATCGTTTTACGAGTGCCTGCGTACCTTCATACTCAGGTGTTCATTCCTGAACATTGCTTGCAAATTGAAGTCACATTATTTCTTTTAATGATCCAATGGGCGGCGCCCATGAGCAATCAGTTTTGACTTCTGACCACGCCGACATAATGTCATAAAATGATTGCTCGGGCGCGCCGCTCGCCTCTTTTAGACGCACCCATTAATAGGTCCATCGCCATATGCAAGACGAAGCAAATTCAAGCAGTTTTCCTTTCAGTTGGCTTGACACTATTACAAATTACTCGTTAGAAGATCCTCTTTCAAAACTGCTTGAAGCAGCTGGCCTACTCCGAAATACGAACCTAACGTTTCGGCTGACGGATTGTCGTGATTTGACATTTCTTCTTTCGTTTTTCTCTACGATTTGACATTGTTTTGATCGTAAATCGAATCCGTACTTCGGACGATCCGTCAGCGACGTATTTCGGAGTAACCCCCCTGATGTTTTTGTCTGCAGTTAAACGAAACTTGTTGCTATAGCGACAATATTAAGACTTTTTTAAATGTTATGGAATCTCCTTTATACTGAGATAGCTTTTGCCCGCGACTTCGTCCGCGCAGAATATAAATTTAAAAAATTCCGTTTCCGTTTTCTGGAACCCAAATCCCGTATCCCGTATCCGTATCCGTATCCTGTATCACGCATCCCACATCCCATATCCCGTATCCCGTATCACGTATCACGTATCCCGTATCTCGTATCCCGTATCCCGTATCCCGTATCCCGTATCCCGTATCCCGTATCCCGTATCCCGTATCCCGTATCCCGTATCCCGTATCCCGTATCCCGTATCCCGTATCCCGTATCCCGTATTCCGTATCCCGTATCCCGTATCCCGTATCCCGTATCCCGTATCCCGTATCCCGTATCCCGTATCCCGTATTCCTTACCCTATATCCCGTATCCCATATCCCGTATCCCGTATCCCGTATCCGTATCCGTATCCGTATCCGTATCCGTATCCGTATCCGTATCCCGTATCCGTATCCGTATCCCGTATCCTGTATCACGCATCCCACATCCCGTATGTCGCATCCCGTATGTCGCATCCCGCATCCCGCATCCCATATCCCGTAACCCGTATCCCGTATCCCATATACAAAATCCCGTATCCCATATCGCGTATCCCGTATCCCATACCCCGTATAATTTACAAAAACGCTATTATTATTTTATTTTTTAAAGACACGTAATCACCAATTTTCTTAATTCTAACTACAAAAATGACGAACTTCCATACAAACTTTCATCCCCTATTTTACCCCCTTAGGGGATGTATTTTCAAAAACCCTGAAATTACTTAATATTGTTTATCTTTTAAAAGTCACTTAATCACCAATTTTTATAATTCCAACTTCAAAAAATGACGATCGTCCATACAAACTTTCACCCCCTATTTTAACCCCTTAGGGTTAACATTTTCAAAAAAGATGAAATTATTATTTTTAATACGTAAAAATAAACCTAAACACAAATTTTCATTATGCTAACCTCAGAAATGACGAACTTCCATACAAACTTTCGTCCCCTATTTTACCCCCTTAGGGGTTGAATTTTCAAAAACGCAGCAATTCAAGTTTTTTATTTTTAAAAAGGAACCTAAACACCAATTTTCATAACTCTAACTTCAAAAATGACGAACATCTATACAAACTTCCCAACTAACTTTCATCCCCTATTTTACCACCTTAGGGGTTGAATATTCAAAAACGCCGAAAACCATATTTTTTATTTTTAAAAAGACACCTCAACACAAATTTTCATAATTCTAACTTGAAAAATGACGAACTTGCATACAAACTTTCATCCCTTATTTAACCCCCTTAGGGGTTGAATTTTCCAAAATCGCTTCTTATTGCTTGTCTACGTCACAAAATATATCTACTATCCAAATTTCATGTCTCTAACTTCAGTAGTTTCGGCTCGGCGTTGATGAGTCAGTCAGTCAGTCAGTCAGTCAGTCAGTCAGCATTTCCCTCTTTATATATTAGTATAGATATAGATCAACGTAATTTGAGATTGTCATCAGTATTTTGCAAGCGCCTTATATATAAATAAATATGAAGTATTAAATAATACTTTTGTTAACTCCGATTTACTCATCAGTTTCTATTATATAACATTCATCCAATAGGCTATAATGAGCTTTAATTAGTTATTTTAAACACAAAGAAGTAAAAAAATGAACAATTAAACTGCCATTATTTTTTTATTAAACATAGAATGGATTCAAACAAATTAGTCCCTATCAAATTTTTACTGTTGTTAAATTGTTATGTACGCATAATTATTACTTAAATTTATTTCCATATACATGCGGGCTTATTTAATAATATAATATTTAAAAAAAAATTGTAGTTAATTTTGGAAACTTTCAAGAGCTTAGGTACATTAATAATTACATAATATCATGAATACAATTATAAGTAAACGATTAAGAAAATATTAAATTACATTTTCTAAATCGAACTCAACGTCCCGCAGCATTTAATCGAAACCAGTTTCCCCGGCAAAGCCTTTCGAAGGACGCACCAGCCTACTTTCTATCCATCTCTTTCACCCTTCTCTCTGCAACACCGTGCCAAAACGAGACAGCAATCGTTACGTAAACCTCTTGTGTGGCCTTTAACTTCCTACACAGATTAATGAGTTTTTATATTATTATATAGATAGACCTACTGAATATGTATAGGCCGAGATTCTTAATTAGGCAATTAACTCTTTGATAGCGGAGTGGCCTATCTGTCATATGTATCATGTGTAATAGTTAGTGTGTATGTGAAACCACCTGACGTATGGAAAATTTATTAGGTTTATTCGTTTTTATCACGGCTTCGTTGGCGTAGAATTAAATTGGTGTTCAGTTCCGTGATACGCGTTGTTACCGAAAATTATGATACACTTTGATGTTTTAGTTCAGATAAAATGTTACTTACGCATTTTAAAATGTGAAATTTTATTAAAACGCATGAAAATTAATTAGGCAATGTTGGATTGCAAGCTAATTTTAGAGTGCTTGCGAGCCTGTTAACTAATTACATTGTTTCTTTATTAGCTTGTTAGACGGTCTTATGGGCTAGTTTCTAGAATAATTTTAAGATAAAACTAGTTGCGCCCGCGACTTCATTTATGTCGACTCTCATTTCCGTCAAGCCTGCGGAAACTTTTTATTTTTCGTAATTTTTATGCTACTTTAAATAGATGAATTTTTCCAGTAACGTAAGCTACGTTTGTATATTTTCAGCCAGACACATAAAAATGTGAAATGTGCAATTTTGTAAATTTGCCTATACCTATTGATAATTCTGAACTTTAAGAATATAGTATAACATCTATATAGTATAACGTCCGTTTCTTGTTTCTTTTATAAAACTGGATTGGTTGTTTAGCTATTTCGGTCTCAGCGACTAAGAATAGTAAAGTATTCAAGATTGTTACATTGATAATAAGCACATCCTTATCAACGTTATGCATTATTCATGTCGTTCAAAGAAATCTTCATTCAGCATGTGTCACACGATCTCAGGAACTACTGAACCGATTTGAATAATTTTTACACATATCAATAGCTCGTTGTTGTGCCAAGATCTTTTGGGAAACTTAGCATTCCCACGGGAAATTTATTCAACTAAGAGCGACAATCTATTCCTGATTCGTTACCAAACGGATATAGGATCGTTTAATTTTAATTCTCCATCTCTTTTTAATATCGTAATGACTGAAAGAGACGCTAGATGATTCGAAACGGTGCTTAATTTCCGGTGCCTTAATTTGCCTGCGGTGAGGCGTAATCAATGAGTTTTATTATTAAACTTGCTTTGTACGATGTGGGCGGTGAGATTGAGATTCGAGTCTTTGAATATTAACTAGTTACTTCCTGTGACGTCGGCTATGCCCGTTTGAAGAAATGAGTGTAACTTTGCCTGGCAACTTTGAGGTTTTCAACCCTAATACAGAGGAATAAGGTTCAACATTTGTAGAGTGTGGAATTTGCAATTGAACAATATTATTTTACGAATTGATATATGGTAAAGATAATTTCGTGCAATGAATTTTATTTTTATTTACAAATCTAGAAAAATTATTAAGCACCTATATAAAACGTCAGAACGTAAATAAGTACGTATATTGTCTAACAAATACCTCCTTTAAAATACAACAGGAATTAAAACGCCATATGTCACAGGCCACAAAATATTCTCAGGGAAAAAATCTTCAGCGCGCACAAGATCGTTTGTTTTTACCCACTAGAATACAAATTGACATTGTTTTAATAAGATGGCGCCAAACTAAGAGTCGCGACGCTCATTATCTGCGGTGAACACTCTCGATATCTGTTTTTGCAAATTTGTTTTGATTAAACTACGCCAACGTACGCAAATGTAGAGCAACCATACATTGCCGATACCCAGATACGTCCCACTTTCCAGAAAAACGAGACTGAAAAATTTGTCCTAGATCTACGCTCTGGCGATGACGCAACTAAAGTTTTGGAAGGCAAACTGTTTCACTTGATTGAACCGCTTTTTTATGGCCGCTCATTATAGTCACAAAGCCTATTCAGTTCTCTTAAGTTGCGTAGTTACCCGACCTTCTGTTGCTTACTTTGTTCCTTGTTATAAGATTAACGGGATTTACTACTTCTCCCGTATTCTCACTATGGCTCGATGGTACCCCTACTATTAATCTGTTACGTGTGTAGTAGTGTGAACATTAAAACAACGAATTTAGAATTTAAAAACAAAACACGGCGTGTACTTTAAATTATATTTGCTGTGAACTCGAGAGAACAACGAAAAATTTTAAAAGGTTCTATTTTTAAAACCCGCTCTGAAACTTTTAGTTTCTGTGTAAAAATACGTGAATTCTAAAGTAAGTGAAACTGTAAATCCCTTTGAGGACCATTCCCACACTAGCGCAGTGCGGGAGAGTGCTGTCTATACAGCGATGTTAACAAAATCTTAAAAAGAAATACAGAACGCATTTACCCATCTCCCCATAAACATCAATGTTTTGCATAATCTCGAATCTTCTTTTATTCGGCCGTTGTTTCATTATTTATGGCTAAACTTTCACTTGTTTTATTCAAAAAGCATTCGAAATTCAATCGTAGCTGTTATATTTACTTTACGGCCGACGATTTCAATATTTCAAAATAAAATTTCGCCGTCGATATCTTAATTTAAAAAGAATGATGAAAAAGCCCCGTCTCGCCGAATGTTTATTTTTCGACCTTCAAAAGTTCAAACAGCCGGCCGACTAAATGCCAATTATGGCCACCTGATACCACGAGACGTGTGCGACAATTTGCTAGGCAGCGCGCGCCTCTCGCTCTAACGCATGGCGCCGAGCCGTGCAGAATACGCGGGGCCCTAATCCCCTCGTATCGTCTACGCGAAACGTCAATGAACTTTACTAATCTCGGGGCGATACAAATCGTAGGCGTCCAAACACCCGCTGTCCTTGCAAAGCAAAAATGTTTAATTCAAAATTCATTCCACGCAGTATCCTTGGCACGCCACTAGAAATAACTAAGATTGAACTTGCCAAAACTTCATTAAGAATGGAACGTAATCGTGGGGTATTTTACTCGGGAGTTTTGCTACGAAGATTGCGTGATGACAAATGTTCCGTAGGCCATTGACCGAGTTCGTCGTATGTCATAAAATGCAATGACATAGCAGTCACGTGACGTGACGTAAATGACACAATGATCTGTTGTCAACGTGCGATAGGTATGTGAAGCCCGAGTTGCACGAGCGTGTGTAAGCACATGTTGTTCTTTTTAAATTTTGGTAACTTCTTACTTCCTTTTGAAGTTAAAAGTTTGATTACCTATCATTTGTAATTATAAATGAAAATGTAGCGTACATAAATTATCTTTTGTTTTAATTAATTCCGGAGCCTGCCTATTAACTGCTATTACGTTGGTGCATTTTTATTAAAATTGATTACGTATCCGCCGTCATCCTTGAATTATAAATTAGTACACGGCTTTGTAATAATTATCCAAATCGAATTCAATCCGACCATACGTAAAGAAGTCTTTGATAAAGATGTCTATTTTAAGCACCGATACCGCACCTCCGAATAAGCGCGCTAGTGAACTTTTTGAAATGTAACATTTATTATTTTCTACGTCAACATTATAAAATTGAGTGCAGATTTATTTCTTAATCAAGCAGATTATAATGATACAACTTTTTTATAGTCAGTGTAAATGTTTGACTTTAATTACTGTCTCAATTTATTATGTAAATATTGTTAGTTTAGATAAAATTAATAAATAATATAATTTAGGCAAAAGGTTAAACTGTTCAATTTAATCTTGATAGTAATTAGTTGATGGATAGAAAAAAAGTACAAAGTAATATTTATCTACTTTTGAATTATTACAAACATTTGCCAATAATAAAATGCTAATACGAAATAAATTGTAGCATTTATTAGATCGCATAATTTTACTAATTATAAAATATGATTCTGTAATCACAAATCATTAATTAAAAGAAGAGCGGGTATGCAAATAAGCACACATCAAAAAATGTTATTACAATCGTTAACAGAACGGAAGTGGTTTTACATTGTATGTTTATATCATGATTTATTCCAATATGATGATTCTAAGTAACAACTAATAAGAAACATTTATGAAATTATCTGTTTGGAAAGTTCACCAGCAGCTTTTTGCAAAAGCTCCCTCGCATTTCAGTTCCACTGTTTCCAACAAGATGTCGCTACTAGTGGCGTTGGGAAAAAGTTATTTTGCTAGTGTGCGATAACTCCCTTGTGGCGACACTGTACGCACACACAGACGGATCCTACAGTCAACTCGCTGTATGAATACGGCACACATACGAAACTTTTACTTTGGCAATGCACACTACTGTATTGTCACGTGTAAACACAGATCGGTTTACTAAACTAGTGTGTGTGAAAGCGTATTGTACGTAACGAGACACGTACACACACAGGCACAAGTTTATATACAGTGAGCTTCGCAGAATTTCTTTTGGCAGGATAGATGGCGCGAGTTCACCTGATTTTGAATACTTTATACTTGTGTTAAGTTGATTGTTGTATTTTTATGTAGGTTAAGATAGGTATTAGTAGGATAGTATTTACAGACAATTAAGAATGTGGGTTGGCGCATATCTTTTAATATCTAATGTCATTGTGAAATCTATTGTTTGGTAGAGCTGTATGTATATGTCGGTTGCAATTGAGTTCCTTTTGTCATTTTGCTTTCATGGGATATACTATGAAAGATATTAATTATTAATTCATGGGTACACTATACCGTACCATGGGGCCTGTTTTTCTTTAGGCAGATCATTTTGTTAATTTTCTCTTTATTCAGATTCTATTACATTTATATATTTTTTTTATATTACGTATCTATTACTTACATTGTTTAAATTAGAAGGTATATGAACAAGGTTTAACTAAGTAAGCACTGGATTAGACTTTGGATAATACAATTAGTTAATTGAGCAGGTTATAAATTCATACTTCAGTGTACTTACCTCCAACCTTAAAAAATAATGTTAAATCCAAAATTATTCTTATCTGGAGAGCGGAAACGGCGCGATATCCACTGATTGATAAATAAATCTTGTTCGTTCCTACTGAACCACGACCGTCAATTGTTCACGATAAGGTCAAACGATCCCGCATCCGTGAATGTTAAGAATCACTGGCCTTGATTTCGTTGATATTCTTTGCCTTCAATTTCTTGAACAACAATGTGGGAAAATATGCAATAAGCATGTACTGAATGAATGACCGTTATTAGTGCCTATACCCACTAAATAAAAACCTATGTTATCTATATAGTAACGAGGTTCATACCTTTTTTTTTACTGTAAAATTATGTAAGCATACTTATGGCCATTGTAAGCTAAAGATAGTGTCGAGAGTGAACAGGTCCTGTCTAGGCAAGTATGCTCCATCGTACACCACATCATCACTTACCATCAGGTGAGTTCGTGGTCAAATACTTGCCTATCACCGAATAAAAATAAAAAACAAAGTAAAGATCGAACAACACTTTATGAAACCCAAGAAGTTTGAGTGTCTGAGTTAGGCTAGGATACGGTTGTACAAATATCATCCCTATCAATCAACCGTGACATCACGGCGGAACTTTCGAAATTCGAACGCAAAAAACACTAGAATCCCAACGGCCATTTTGTGAAATCATATCGATTGGCAGGAAAAAATCCATTGTCAGCCCATACCCGTCCCCCATTGGCCCAGTTTTAAGATGAGGGTGGCACAATAGGGTTAACTTTCCCCATATTTTTTGCTGTCGCGACCCTTTTAAATATAAATTCCTTTTGTTAAACGTTACGAACGTGTTCCGCGTATGTTAGTTCTCGATGTATCGCAGTACTGAATCGTTATACGATTTTGAGCGTGTAATTAACATTCGTCTGAACTTTATATACAACACACGCGATGAGGTAAGAATGATTTGATATGTAAATTAAGTATTACTCAATGCCTGTCCGCGCATAAATCAAAATTGGCTGGTCGGATTTGCGTGCAATTTTTTTTTAATGTAGAGTACAATCGTCTGTTTTCTTAAAAATAGACCAATGACAAAATAGTGATGAGTTAATTCATCAGCTCTTCTCCTATTTTATCATTAAAATTCTTAATTAGATGCCTACCTACTTTAGACCTGTTCTACTCGGTTTTGATGACAGGTATATTGCACTTTATAGGTATTTTTTATTCCATTTACGTAATCTTAAAAATCTTGACACGCCACTCAAGGAAAACGTACTCGAAGATGACAGTATTATCGTATCTATGTACCTATAGTGTTGTTCCAGTAAGAGCCATAACACACCGGGACGCCAGGCTACGTCGCCGGCCACGTATCCAAACAATTTGGATTGACTGGCGACGTCGCCAATCCGTCGCCAGGTGTGTTGTTTCAATACGAATAGTTGGCTACGGTGGCTGGCGACGTCGCATGGCTACCCGGTGTGTTATGGCCCTAAGAGAAAAATAGCCAACACCCCTTCCTCTCCCTCCATCCCACTCCCTTTCAGGTCAGCAATGCCCTTGGCAAGCATTTATAGGCTACGGTAACTGCTTATCATCAGGCGGGCCGTATGCTTTTTGCCACTGCAGTCCTATTAAAAAAATATAATAATAATATCCAAACCACGACCGTTTTATTAAAACGAAAACGTAACGTCACAAATTAAGCCAATGCAATGAAACCTTAACTTCCTCTTTTTATATTATTCGTTTCGCTCCGGATTCGTAGGATAACGGTTGATTAATAAGTATATATCAGTAAGTAAGTATTCAAAAAATTAAGAATAATGTACCTAATGTAAGAATGTTATCAAATTCGGTAGATCAAAGCAACAGTCTTCATAATTAGTGACGAAAGATAAATAACTAAACCAATTAAGATAAGTACATTAATTTCATACAAATTGTGATAATTACGCAATATTTAGATTTAACCGTTGACACGTGAATTATCCTATCAGTGAAGTAGTTGTTGTAGTAAGTAATACAAAAGATAATAATTGATGATGATAATTTATTAGTAGTTATTTACTAACAAATTGTTATTATCTGACCTTTGATAATAATTTTATTATTATCTGTGCTCGCGATTTTGGTTCGGACATTTTTTTTCTATTTAGGAACCCATTTAGTCTCTGAAATGATGGTCCCTAACCTATTGTCTACTTCTAAGTACTATATAATTATAATTACATAAACTCAATAACAATACAGGGTGAAATTTGAACATACGAAAAATTTAAATGGGAGATTAATTTAGAGTTATAGGTAATTGTTTACAGGTGTCTTCAAAATTGGCAATTAATAGGTAGGTTCAGGAAAAAAAAACCAGTTCCACAATTTTTGATATTATATTACACATGTATTTTTTATTCTCATGTTTTTTCTAAAAAATACAAAGTTAATGTTTACAAAAACTGTTTTTTTACCGGCCTATGTTCGCGCGCTCGACGTTACGCGGCGAGGTCACTGACCGCTAATTAGATTATTTTGTTTAGAAGCGAACTTATAGTATCAGTTCATTAATTTCTTTCATTATTTTCATTATTTGCTTATTTCTTACTCTCATAAAGTAGATTTTTTGTAAGTAGCTAATGGTAGGTTGTAGGTATTACCGATTTAATAAAACAAATAAAATTTTGCGCACTGTATAAAAAAATATCCCGTATAGACACAAAATGATAATAATAATACAGGCTGTAATCTCGAACATACGGGAGATTTATTCACAGATGATGTGACTTCATAATATGTAGTTAGAAATAATTAAATAGTGACTCTACATAATATAAGTGTGCCATCTTAAAATGTATTTTTAATCAGCTGGCATGTTGATTAATGCTCAAATAAACTGAATCATATGTAGAGTCATAGTTTGAGTCGTAGTTAGTTTGTTGGTTAATACCTCCACAATGTGGTGGTGTATGGCCACTCCAGCCTCTGACTACCCCCGAATGGGGATAAAAGTCGTAACGTTACACACACACACACAGTCATAGTTTTAAACATTACGAACGATTTTTGTGTAACCCTGTATAATATACGAGTACGTTCTGATTACAACGTATAAATTAAGGAATGTTGTATAACACAAGCGAGATATTTAGTTGCTATACCTACACTCTAGGAACGTATATTACAGCAAGACATAAAATGTCTGCAAAGAGCAGTGGACGACTCACCGTCGTTAGACGAGTGGACAATATTAGTTGTAATTGCTTACAGTGTGCAGTGGCCTGACGCTTAAATAAGTAATAACATTTTGTTTTCATTGAGGGTAAAAATTCGTTGTTTTTAATTATTGATCCGATCTTTTGAAAAAAAATTACATATAAATCAAATCATCTAAAAAGGTTAAAACATATAGCAGAATAGCCATTATATATGTAACTAGCATGAATTATGGATATGGCATGTAATAGTTATCTACGTAGTACAAATAGGTATGCCCACTGATGTTTGTAGGCTACCTGTTAAAAGCACCTATCATCTTCGTATCATCTAAAGGTCAGATTCCACTACACGAATAAAAGTCCAAATTTAAAAATTTCTATCACAAAATATTATGATGACTCTACAAAGTAACAAAAAAAATATAAGAAGTGAAATATTTATGTCAAAATTGATAATTCGATAGTACACGAGGGTTTAGTATACTTAGATACATTTTGAGAGCTGTAAAAAATCATAGGTGCCTATTCGCTTTATGTTTTTTGTTAATTAGCAGCGCCCTTAGCGACACCATGCGGCATTACCAAAGTTAAAAATAAGAAAAAAGCGAAGACCACACTGTTCAATATGTACTACTTTCCCATCAAGGCAGCCCAAAATCGAACTTAGACTCTACAGATCCACGCTTATTATATTATAACATTGTTATTTTTAATTTAAAGTTTTTATTGTAAGAAAATATTCCAGTCTCATGAAACAACACAAAGTGCTCGCGCGGGATCGCGCAGTGGAACCGCACACAGAACATTAAGTGCGGCGCACACGGTACGTAGTATTTATCATTCCGAACAAGTTTAGTGCGGCATGCACTACCGTCGGCATTTATCTAGCGCCAGCGATTCGACGACCGAATGCACTTACTGAACTATGCTCGGCCTTCCATGTTATTTATTCGGTGCACCGAGGACCGCCCGACACGTTTATGTTAGTAGCAGCTGTTACTAATACGTGGTAGTGAAAAGGTCATGTAAGCATTCGCAATCTTGTACTAAGCCTTACTTTCATCAGTGGGAATGAATTTAATAATTAAGTTTAAGCACCGTATACCTATTTTATAATTACATAATATTTCTGTGATAATAAAGTAGGTATACTACCTCCATATGCTGACGTAAACAAGATTGACATAATTTTCAACTGGATAAAATAGTGTATATTATTTTTAATTCAAGGTTTTATTACATTGTAATTAGACATCTAAATTAAAGAAGCAATTACAATTTTAATTTACATACCATGTGTATATAAATTGGTATGCAACATTTACTTGTTCCGAATTTTATTTATAACTTTGTAACTACTAATACATTAAGGTATTTAAATCTGCTAAGTAAAGGTGCAGATTCGTTTGATGACTACGATTGAAATAATACCTAAAATTAGTAAAACATGGCTCCTCGTCTGACTCAGCACGTGAACGCTCACTAAATCAGTGAACAAGATTGCGTGGGCGCATAATCTGAGTGTTGTCTCGTAAATTGTAAGATAAATCGATTTATAATCAATTCCGAGGCTCATATCGACATTGATACGTAATCGTACAAGCAATAAATTCAGTTCATGTTGAGGTCTGTCAGCTCAACAAAGTAGTATGAGATGTTGAGTTAAACACACCTTCCAACATGCTTGTATGTATATCATGTATATGAGTTTGCGTGGTAGTTCTTAAAATATTAGATACCTACCTACTTACAATAGGTATACAAATGACATTAGGTATAATATGACATTGACATCCAGAAATGTCACTTTTCTGTGAGCTTGATTGAGCTTTACTTGTTATTATTTCTATCGAACATAGCACCTGTCAATTAGGAAACTCGTTTTCTTTTAAGATCTACGGTTTTATTATTTAGAAGCTTGAAAACATTCTATAGCCAGACTATTGGTAGCTTCTGGTTCAATGCAAACTAAACTTTACTAAGCTGTATTGCCATCCTCCTTATGGACGTAATGTATGAGCGAGACAAATATATTTAGAGGTGTCAAATTCATCAATTTCTCCGAAGGTCCATATAAAATCGATACTCTATACTACATGCATTTAGAACGTAAATTGAATCGTTTTAAAGTCAAGCACCTTTTTCTATAACCGATTATTTGATGTATTGGTAACAAATATTTACTGCTCTAACGGTCCGTTAATGTTGTTGGTAAATCCGTCCTAAGAACGTTTTGTAACACAGAAATTAAACAACATTCTTGAACGGAGAGTTAAAATTGTAGGAGTTTATTAAAGCGTGAACAAAGCGAGCTCAACCCGTGCCAAGACATACGAGAAATATCAGCCAGATACCATTTAATCCTTCACGCTTTAGATAATACCTACTGGTAATGTCCAGGATGTTCGAAACTCTGGATGTGGCAGGTATACCTATTTTAGATTTTTACATACTTTTACTTTTACATACCAACTACATGGTCATACAAGAAGCAATTTATGTAGAGCAATAGCTCTGGCTGACCAAGGACCACCGCAGATTTGCTCCTTTTTGCATCGGCGATCGGCGATTTTGCGACTGCATCGCGTTTTGGCGACTCTCTGCGGTCGGACGCAGCGACTGCTCCGATGCTAAAAGCGACTAAATCGCCGATCGCCGATGAAAAAAGTAGCAAGTCTGCGGTGTCCCTAAAACACAAAGTAGCAAATTTGCGCCAGCAATTTTGAATGCTTCTTAAGATATTTCTCTACATTAGTAGAGTCCTCTAATGGACCATTTACCTACACCAGGTGAATTGTTGTGACAATCTAAGCAAGCTGGACAATTGCTCTATTTAGACAGTACCTACCATTGATACTAGAATGGTCTATTAAGGTAACCTACACAATTGTTTCCACATTGTGGAGTAGGTACATACATAAACCCCTAAAATGTATTTCGAATAAAAATCTTCTCTAGATATTCGTACATCGTTGTACAGGCAGACATCTTAAGAGGCGAATGGTAATCAAACTGAGACGGAAGTCGGAGTTAACCGCAATCCCGGCCCGTCTTAACTAAAAACCCTTTGAGATACTTACCTAGGGAGCATGCAAACCTTTGCTGAATCTTTGTATAAACCTTTGAATTACTCGGCTGTACTTAAGGAAAATACAATTAGGTAAGTGGCGAAATCTTATAAATACATAGGTAGGTATTTATTAGTCCTAAGTTCTTCTCCATCAATCATTTATTGATGTCAGTTCTATATTTTTTCTTTACGTTATGGACTCTATTAGTAATAACTAGATAGTCTAGAAATTACAGACCATAGAACTAAGTACCTTTATGACATGAATAAGGAAACAAATAATTTTAATAATTTAAAAAAACTTTTTCACCACTTCTGGATCTGGATTCATATTAGCAAACCCCAATAAAGTAAAGATATCTACATGTAATACTTGAATCATTTCCCTAAATTCCTCCCAATTATCTGAAAACCTAATTTAAGAACAAAGCAAGTAACGAGAATCAGAGCGTAATCTTCCTCAAGGGTTTATCCTAATGAGATGCCATATTTTCCCCATATGAATTGAATAGACGCTTCCCTTGTTTTCGTGCGCCACAGCCTAACGGATTCCATGGAGGGTTTACAGCCAAAAACCTAGAGCACAAAGGATGAAGAAAGGGGAGTATTTACTCTGTATTGTTATTCGGGATTCCATGTGTATGTATGAGCGCAAGGCTCTATTGCTCGGGGCTTCAGAGGGATAATTTTCGTTCCCTATTGTTTTGCTGGGTTTTCCTTGCGATGCCTTCGAAAGGGATGAGAGGCTTACTTGTGGGAAAAATATTTTGTTTTGTTGGTGATATGTCTGGTAATTCTGTATGCTTAGCGTCATGGATACGGAATCTGTTTTCTGATAGAACTTTTTTATGTTTTTCCTATTATGTGAGCGTGTTGTTGGCGGGCGTCGAAAATATTTGCTTGATCTTTAGAAACTACAGTAAGATTTTTTTTTTTTTTTTTTTTCAAATTAGTAGCCACTGTTTATGATGTTTTTTGAGGACTGGAAACGATGTCAATAGATATGTGGGTTCATGCGGAATTGTAGAATTATCTCCAATTAAACTTTTTTTGCAGTATTAAAAAAGTTAAACTCATTTTAAACGCGTGGCTAGTCAAATTTCTCGTGAAACTTTTGACATAACTCGTGTCTATCTCGAGTATAACTTTTTGGTTTAACTAAAAAATATGGTAGGTACATGTACACGATAGATATTGCACACATACCCTTAATTCTTTGCAAATACTTACCGGATCTTGAAATTGAGTAATAAGTGAGCGCATTGAAAGATAGATTCCTGACTTTAATAAAGCTAACGATTGATAGATATAGACACACGTAAAAACAGACGAAATGAAACTAGGTTTCCTAATTCCTAAATATACTGGTATCTACAGGCGCTGAAATTGGTAAATAGACAAGTTAGGAAGTAAATTATACAGTGTAATGGAAAAGGTATATCTATCTATCCAAAAAAGGTGATGTGACATTGTTGGCGTTTCTAGCGTGTATTTGTGTTCGTGTTGGTTCTCGGGTTCGCAGGACTCTTCAATGATTCGTATAATTTTAATTTAAACGTATAACGTATATTTATTATAATTTTATTTAACAGAGCTCTTCAGTTCCGACATGGATAGCGAATATAAATCAGGTGAATGAGTGAATGTATCGAATAGAACGGTGACTGCGCCGAGGTTCACTCCATAGTTCATTCTTCCGTTCATTGCTTCAATGTAGTTCAGACTGGTTCCGCTACCCGCTCACAGATGGCGCGACGTTCGTATTGGGTGCGTGAACATGCCGGCCGCCTTGGAAGCCCCAGGCTTCCAATGTAAGATTCGGTGCGGGCAGTCACTCTTCGCATGTAGGCACGGGAAGCGGGCAGATCTTGGAGCATGCCCGCCTAATGGTGCCAGCCGCCGTACGGATCTCAGCGACTCTGGATACGCCATCAGCTCCTGGGAACAACCGAATAACCCTGCCCATTCTCCACTTGAATGGAGCGAGGTTATCTTCTTTGATCAAGACTAAGCTGTCTTGTGTGATGTCTTCACTGTCGTGTTTCCACTTCGTTCTTCTCTGAAGCTCCGATACGTATTCCTTTGACCAGCGTTGCCAGAAATGCTGCCTCAACTGTTCCACTCGGTCGTAACGCCCCAAGCGGGCAGGGGTAGTCGTCGTCAAGTCTGCGCAGGCTGGTGCAGTCAAAGGTCGGCCAATCAGGAAGTGTGCTGGTGTTAAGGGGAGGTAATCATTTGGATCTGTGGACAGAGGGGACAGTGGACGGGAATTCAGGACGGCTTCAATTTGCGTTAGTACCGTGCTGAATTCCTCGTACGTTAGATTCGCATCACCGAGTATCCGTCTCAAGTGGTGTTTACATGATTTGACCCCCGCCTCCCACATTCCACCAAAATGAGGGGTGTATGGTGGTATAAATGTAAAACGAATGCCATGATTACCAGCAAAGTCGAAAATATCCTTTGGATTTTCGAAAACGACTGAAATCTCCTTCTGAGCACCAACGAAGTTTGTACCATTGTCTGAAAATATCTGATATGGCTTGCCACGACGTGATATAAAACGTTTTAATGCTAATAAATAATCTTGAGTAGTTAAACTGCCAGCTAATTCAAGATGAATGCAACGAGTAACTAAACAAACGAATAAACAAATATAATTTTTAATAAGTTTTGCACCTCTGCCTTTGCGGTTCAAAACAAACATGGGACCTGCATAATCAACACCAGTATACATAAACGGAAAGCTTTTTTCCAGTCGCTCTGCTGGCAAGTTGCCCATGATTGGCCTCAAAGTATGGCCTTTCATGCGAGTACATGTGACACATTTATGAACTACTTGTTTAGCCAAATCTCGAGCTCTCAACACCCACCACCTCTCACGCATGGTGTATACTAGGAGTTGAGGTCCACAATGCAGTAATCGCTTATGTTCGTAAGTGCATAATAACCATGAAAAACGATGCTTACCATACAACAACATTGGATGTTTCTTGTCGTAAGTAAATCCTGTAGCATTACACAACCTCCCACCAACACGAATTATATTATCGTCATCCATAAAAATATTTAAGCCCGATATTTGATTGATAGATTTATTACTTTTCACTTTCACCGGTAAGTTATTTTTAAGGTTATGATATTCATTAGGGAACGATTGTGTTTGCGCTATGCGAGTGAACATTAGTAACGAAGACTGCAGTTCGTCCGCTGATAAGAAACCGGTTTTGCGGTCCTGCTTGCGCGCGGCCGCTCGCGAATTATGAATGAAACGTAAACAATATGCACCGGCCCTTTGCAAACGAATAAATGATGAAAATCTTTCGAAATTAATTAATTCTTCGGAATTTATTACGTGTAAAGTTGTAGCTGTGATCGTGTTAACTTTCATTTCCGGCAAGTCTGTACAAATAGGGTTGCTACTACTATTTGGCCAATTGACTTTGGGTTCACGTAAAAACGGAGCCCCGCCCCACCATAGCTTATCGCTATCGTATATGAGCGAATCAAGATTGACACCTCTCGTAATTAAATCTGCGGGGTTCTCCTTGCCTTTTACGTGCCTCCAAATAGTACCGCCCGTTAATTCATTAATTTGTACGACTCGGTTTTGTACAAAAGTTTTAAGGGAACGTGGAGACGTGTGAAGCCAGCCTTCAACTATTGTTGAGTCGGTCCAAAAATATATTTTGTTGATTTTAATTCGAATTGATTTAATAATTTTATCGTATAACTTTGCACCGATGACCGCTCCACACAACTCTAACCTAGGTATTGTAACGGGTTTTATAGGTGCTAATTTACTTTCTTCACGGTAGACACCATGATGTGGTAAAATATAATACGGTTTTTTAATATCGTTTACGTTATCTGTCAGTGCTGTCATATGGCCTAGGGCTTCATACTCATGCATGAAATCGCAATATAATTTTTTATAACTTGGTGAACGTTCTAACTTTCTTTCCAAGGATAAAAAACAACTCCTAGCCATATTGTACGAGTCGCCTAAAGAATCTGCGGATTCTTTTAACGGGATTCTTACGTAGAACCTACCGTGTTCATCGCGTTCAGTTGTCTCCGAAAACAACTTTTCACAAAAGCGTTCATCATTAGAAATTTCTGAACGTGCATCAGTTAATTCTTCTAACTCCCAAAACTTTTGTAATTCGAATTCGACTTGAGCAACATTGCATTGAACATGGTTGCTATACGATTGTTTTATAGAAATAGGCCCGGATATAATCCACCCAAGTTCGGAGTCAAGTAGGTATGGACCGGAACTAAGTCTAATTTTATTCGATTTTAATAATTCCCAATAAACATCTGCACCTATCAATATATCGACAACGGACGGTATATTGAACGTGGGATCAGCAAGTGCAATGTCATTAGGTATACGTATACATTGCGAATTGACGTCTATTGAAGGCAACTTCGAAGTAATTGTAGGTAAGACCAAACAGTGTAAATCGAGGTTGAAATCGTTTACCTTCGAACGAATATTAAGTTTACAGGTGTGGGTCGACTGTGAGACGACTTGTCCTACGCCTGAAATACGAATTGTGGACTGTAATTTCTTTGCGTTTAAACGTTTACATAAGCGTTCAGTTATAAGGCAATTTTGACTACCATTATCTAAAAGCGCTCTAACCGTGTGATAATTGTTATCAGAATCGGGTACTTCGATTAGCGCGGTGGACAGTAGAACCTGTTTCACCGTCGCTGTACTGCAAGCTAATGCATTCCGCTCGGCGGAACCTACCTGTTTACCACACGGTTTGTTTACAAGATTTACTAGTGGAAGCGTAGACGCGACCGTAACTATGCTATCTTGTTTGCGATTATCTGAGTGTAATAACGTATTATGTTTGTTTTGGCATAACCTACAAGGACCAAATAAACAATCATTAATGGAATGGTTATTAGTACGCAGACAATTTTGACACAAGTTTTTATCTGTGACAAAATGGAACCTATCTGCTACCGGCAAGTTAACAAAGGTTGCACATGCGTATAGTGCGTGATTAGCGCCACATAAAACACACTCACGGGTTCGTTTATTCTTATTACTATCGGAACTGGATTTATTCTGTGCAGCGTATGAATGTACGTGAGGTGATTCATGCGAATTTGTTTGTTTGTTGTTTTTATACGTATTTGAGGACTTATCGTTATTAAATTTCGGTTGGTGGTTAGGCTTGCTGTTACTACCTGATTTAATCATGTCTAACATGTCTGCCCGGTTTCTCAGGAACATGATTAAATCATCCAACTTTACAATGTACGAATCTCCAGTTGTTTGAGAAACGAGCGTACCTTTATGGGTCTCCCACTCGCGTTCTGTAGTCGTGTCGAGTTTAGAAACGACTAAGTAAAGTACTAACGTGTCCCACGTATCAGTAGGCTCGTTTAAAGACTTCAGTGCACGTAAATTGCGTAATGTCGTATCTATAAGTTTACGTAACTGCGCTGGAGATTCGGTATTGAGTTGTGGTATAGTAAACAACGATTTAACATGATTTTGAACTAGAAGACGATTATTATGAAACCTTTTCTCAAGCAATTCCCATGCGTGAGTATAGTTGGTAGCTGTAAATTCGAATGCACTTATAACTTGCAAAGCAGAACCACTAAGAGATGATTTAAGATACTGAAACTTTTGTATGCTATTTAAATCTTGACGGTTATGAATCATGGTGTGATAAGAGTTCCTAAACTCTAACCACCGGTCATATGCACCATCAAAGACTGGCAACTTAATTTGCGGCAACTTTATAGGTACAGGAGGTATTGAAGAATTAAAAACTGAGTTTTCGTTTAATAAGCACTTCGCGGCAGCCATATTAGAATAATAATGTTCTTCATATGATTCCCTATACTCTAATTGAGCAGTACAATCTTCCTCGTCTACTAATTGTTCTATTTCGCTTTGAATATCATTAAAATTTTGAAAAATAAGCGTTGCCGACTGTGTGCGTAACTCTAAATCAAGTTTCTGATTCGTACTTATATCTACGTTTCGTAATTTACTAAGAAACTTTTCGAATATCGTTAACCTGCCTTTAAGAGTGCCTCGTTGTCTTTTTAGATCAGCGAGACGGTTATTCGAATTTGAAGTGCTAGCTAAGCGAGGAGATTTCGGCCTATCTAGATATTTCGACTTATCCCTGACTGTAACGTTTTCGGCAGGTACCTGATACGCCTCATCATCACTCATTTTGGAGAATATGAAAGACAAAAGTACTCACAGTTAGACACCACGTGGCACGGTGACCTGGCGATGTCGAAGCGTAACTGAAAGTTATAAAACACGGTATTAACACGGGAAAAGATACGGAAGAAGGAAGGAAAGTACAACCTGATGGCTTCGACCGCGGATCAGCTTGATTTCTCGACTTCAATTCCACGTTGTCATCGATCGCTGGTTCTTCTTCGTAGATCGGCTCTGGAGGAGCACTTGTTGGCGTTTCTAGCGTGTATTTGTGTTCGTGTTGGTTCTCGGGTTCGCAGGACTCTTCAATGATTCGTATAATTTTAATTTAAACGTATAACGTATATTTATTATAATTTTATTTAACAGAGCTCTTCAGTTCCGACATGGATAGCGAATATAAATCAGGTGAATGAGTGAATGTATCGAATAGAACGGTGACTGCGCCGAGGTTCACTCCATAGTTCATTCTTCCGTTCATTGCTTCAATGTAGTTCAGACTGGTTCCGCTACCCGCTCACAGATGGCGCGACGTTCGTATTGGGTGCGTGAACAGACATCATAGAGTCTGTTTGCATAATTTCAACTCAATATGCATTTTCAAAGAATTCATACCCAATTTTAGGTATTCCAATTTTATTAAATTCAAATCATAACTATTCGTGGGTCACCGCACTACGAGTGTTATACCTATTCACGTCACTTGCTTATCCATTCTCTGAGCCACCTCTGAGCTTGCTGATTATCATCTGAAGAAGCTTTTACTTCATATATACCTACCTATACCATTTCCTTTACACCCAGTATATAATCCTGTAACACTAAGCTTCATTAATTATTCATGCGTGTTTAATTAAAGCATGGAGATTTTTCGTACTCCAATTAAACCGGATGGCCAGGCGTGCTAGCGACGTGTCTTGCAAAAAAACGTTCCAACTCGATGTGGCTGTAGTTACGGCAAACTTGAAGTGGACATAAATAAGGGTCGCAATATTCGGCGGTCCCATCACAACGGGCGGCGCGCTACTCTCCATTTTACAAAACAACCACTAACACACCATTTCACACCTTATCTTATCCGCAACAAAGTTTCATTTCCTTTAATTCCCCGCTGAATACATCTTTAAATAACAATAAAAGATAATCAACTTTGTGTGTTCGGCAACAGGGACCGTTTTCGCAAGACAGTGGGGATCCACAGAGACACTTCAAGAGGAATTTCTTGGTGAAACTGTACAGCATCAGTTTTTGGAACAACATGGATTAAATAAATTCTTTCGAGTGTCATTTGTTTGGAATTACGAATCAAATTTGCGTCCGTAATGGTTATGTTTCTCAATAAGTTAATATTAAAGTTTTTTAAAGGGAATTTTCTTAAGACGTAAGTAAGTACCTACAGTTTGCGATGCCAGAGATAAAGTCTCGAATACTTCATGTTTGTTAATTACACGGATTTTATTCGTAAGCAATTAAACGTGTCCTTTTAATGTCTTAAAGTTTTAGAGTGTATTGCCGACGGAAAATTGATTACACTGTAGTTACCACTATATATAGAAATTTACGATTCGCTTAACAAAATGTATTTTTATTTTGAAGGACCTACCTATACCTATGTTCATATATCTTAGTACCTATTTTTTTTTTAAAGTAGGTACTATTAGATACGTGGATCTGTATCATACCTAAGTGATTTTATATCGACATACTCTAATATTCATTTTACCGTGTTTCTTGAAATCTGTGCAGAATTTTGATTAGAGTTAAATGTTATATCTTATCTCCCCTCACACATGCTTTCATTTCGGCAACATTTTCCTTATATATTTTCATCCGCCCATCGACGTTCAATTTCTTCGTCGCGTGCAGCATCCCCGCGCAATACGAGAAAATAACCGACCCATTTGGGAATAGGTACCTTACACCTTAATACAGCTCAAGAGATTTTCCCTTTGTCCATTCATTCCATACATATCCACTCGGATCACGTAAAGCGTAAGAATATCCCGCGAGACGGGATGGTTTTCCTTTCGGCTCCATTTGGCCGCCCAAGAGACTTATTATACCGTGTGTGCAGTGTACACGAAGAATATTTTGTCCAAATATAATCAGGGGATACCAGTTTCTGGCCAAACAATGTTTTTGTTTTTATTCAATGTTATATGAAAGGATATTCGGGCGACGAAGATGGGCGCTCTTACAAATGCAAATGTTTAACTTCATATTGGATCGGTCGGGTTTGTCATTTATGTAAGCAGATACAATGGTATTGGGGTTTTTTCGCTTAAAATATTATCTGCATAATATTTTAGAAAACATCAGTACCTAACAGTCACTCAGTAAAGTACCAGTGATAAAATAAAATTCTAACAAAATATTTAAATAAGTAAAACTCTATATCTATACAATATAGTCACATTGATAGAAAGCATTATTAGAGTCCATAATATCATATTCAATATTATAAATTATTGATACACACCTTCCGCGTGAAGAAAATCGGTTACAACTACATATTATTAAAACATCGTCGATGAAATCAACGTATTCACAATCATGGAACGTTTCTACTGCATTAAAAAGAATAAAAACTTTAATCTTATAAAGAATTCAATCGTGTATATCTAATGTGATTACTCGAGACATTTGGAAGCCGAACATATTTTTTTCAATATCGAATTAGCAAAAAATATTTCGGCAAAAAATGCCAGCGCATCTACCAACTAGGTATATTTTGTTGGGTTGTGTGTAAACAAGGTAAACAGACCCGTCACCGTCCGTTGGAGCCTCAATAATATAAAACATGGCTCATACCCGCCCCCTGCTATATTTGTGTCGTTTACCCTACCCTAGAGCGTGTAGGGAGATTCCTCGGACCAGTGCTGTTCCAAAAATATTTTAAACAAATAGTGCGGGCAGGTGACGTGAACAACATTTGATTAAATTTTTGGACCGGATTTTTTGTATTTCGAATGAATTTGGTTGGTTAGGTGTGTAAATATTTCAGCTTATCTGCAACTGATAAACAAACCAGTTTATCCAAACACCGTGGGCCGATTGAAGATACAGGCGGTACTTTTAGCACATTTAGACAACAATTGCATTCATTGATATCATTGAAAGGCTTATTCCTGTTGGGAATTATAAGGAAACAGAGGGTGCCTATCGATATTATTTACTGTGGCACTCCAATTTTTATCCATTCTGTGTTACGGAAAATATAAAGGATACCACATTTATATTTTCTATACAAGACAAAACTATTATACCTATCCTTTTTGGTAGAAATAACTGTATTATTAGGTACCTACCTTGTTGGTACAGTGGTGTCTTTTTCATATCGTTTATGTAAAAATATAATAAAGCTCCAAAAAATATAAACTCTAGCGTATACCTACTCTAAATTACAAACTCTCCGAAATAAATAAATTATTTTTCGAATTAAATCCTAAACATCCATGAAAAAACTAAATAACTATACTAAAATACTTCCAGAAGTAATACCGAATAGGTAGGTATTTTTTCTTATACTTGACTAAATATATTTTCCATGTCACTAGATCTTTGAAAAAGTCTTGGTTTACCTAAGTAGGAAGGGAACTCGCAAGGTCACGTATCCAACCGTTGGACTCTATGGCCGAAATTACGCTCGCCGTTAACTTGAGTAACCGACCTCATCATAGATTAAAACATTAAACAGATGCCTTAAAATTCTGACGACATTTCAAAGATTTTCCTTTATTATAAAATATGACTTTATGATAGGTAAATATGGATAAGATTAGTTCAAGAAAGATGATATCATTGAAAGGTAGGTATAATTTAATTTTAACTGACTGATGCCCGCGGCTTCGCCCGCGTCAATGTTGGTTATCGCGACCTAAAGTAATCATGAAATTTTGAATCCCGTTCCCGCAACCCATGGGAACTTCTTCCAGGGATAAAAAGTAGCCTATGTCTTATTCTAGGCTATAATCTTATTTAAAATGATAAGGATTAAGTCGTGTGTACTTGTGATCATCATAATTAAAAATTAGCTTACTAAAATAAAGAGAAGTGAATAAACTTATAAAACGATTTAAGGTGTTTTATTGAAGAGAATTAATACCGTATTTGTGTTTATTGGCACACAACATTGTCTGGATTTTACGCTATTTTGGGGATAGTAGGATTTAGAAGCAATATAATTTATTTAATAGAAATACTTTCATAGTATCAATCCAATAATCTGACGAGCATGTACTATTACATACATAATATACATTTGAGTTTTATCACAAAAAATATACCATCGATAATTTTGCTCATTCATTAGTCGCCAACAAAAATAAATAGACAATAATATTCAACATAAAATGAATGCTTGTTACCACAAAACTAACAAGCCTGTCTAGATCCATAACTTCTTATTCTATGACGTATAGCTCGCACGTTCGGCGTCGGCCGTCAGCCGATTGGAATATTATACGAGAGGCCGCATCGGCCCAGGGCTGGGCGGTCCCACTGTGTAGATTATCTCAGTATCACACTTGTCATTTTTTTATTATCTTTGTATGCTAATGTTGATATTACATTCTTATTTTTAAAATGGTTATATTCATGTTATGTGTTATGTAGTGTAGGATTGGTCATATATTTTAGTTTACATATTTTGTAATAATTTTCTTTGTACTCATATTATTATGTTTTCAAAGGAGTATTTTCTGTCTTTCTTTAGGTCTGCCTATACAGCTTCCTAACTTAGGTTTACATCACAGCCATAATTTGCTCGTTCCAAAAATATTGCTTACTAAGTAGCTTGATAAAATAACATATCCAGAGATGAAGTAGCTAACAAAGCTAGGAGATAGTAAAATTACCATAAATATGTTCTTATGTTTATGAAAATTACGGTGATGGGCCGCGACGAGTCAGCGAGAGGGGCTTATTGTTAGTCAACATTTTTCCTCTATGTATATTACTGCTCCCTTTATACACTGATTGAATAAAGACGACACAAAATATTAAAGAACTACATCCACTGTTTTTATTTCACCTTTACCAATACAAACGTAAAATAAGGAAACATGTAGATACTGTGAAATCATTAGCAATATTTGAAACTGTGACTCTACTTCATGATTCTGATTATTTCTGAGAAAAATTAACGAGTAAACCTGAAAATGGTTTGGTAATCCTATAAACGCAGCTTTAAGCCAGCTTTAAGGCTTGCAAAATCTTTTGTGATTATCTCTACATAATATGATGATGTCACAATTGTATCTTGTATTGAATTGTTGTATCTGAAGCTCTATCTAGAAGAATAAACTAGCTAAAATTTCGTTTTTTTAGCTTAAGTATAATTAAGTAGGTGTGTAATTAAATATTTCTATGGCTCTACATACAAGAAACGTTCACTCCTAAAACCTCAATTATCAGTAGTTCCGAAGCCTGTTTCTAATGGATAAGGTAGAGGCCACTGACCGACTGTATGACGTCACTTCTAAATTATTCACCATAGTTACCATAACATGGCGTCAGGCCTCATAACCAGTGGCTCTACCTTAGCAACGATCTATTGAAAACATAGAGTCATATAAAATACTTATGATTGATACAATTGGGTATTCTTAAGTAGTAGAGTTTGCTCTGAATTGAATTGGCCCCGAGAATTGCAAATTGGTGATGATATTTCAGACAATCATATTACATTATCCCAATACCTCATATTTAGGTTAGGTAACTTTACTACATAAACTACCCTATGCAGTATAATTTTATTATTTTAACGTAAGATGAAAAATGAGGCATGAAAAATATGCACCATCTGACTACATCGATTCTATGATTGAAAGGTTATTTTTTTCAATTTAAAATTCCCTATTTCAGATATGGCGCTCGTTGGGCAGCAGTGGTGCAGAACATTTTTTGGCTCGACTCAGCAACCCGCCTCAAGTGCACCTAAGCGGTCATGAACCCGCTCCCAGACCAAGTATTAGGACTCGAAAGGTTTATTTTGCCTTGCAAAAATAAGGCTCAGCAAAATTTTACTAAACTTACTTGTCTTAGCAAGAACTTCAACGAGAAACGTACACCAATCTTTTTTGACATTTTTTATACCTATCATCTATTAACTCTATAACAATAATTCTTCTGTAAATTTTGACTAGTCACGTCAAACGAGCATTTGAAACTTGTTACTTGTTTCCCCACCTCATTACCTATCTATTTTATTTTACCAATATTCGTAACATGATCTCGACTAAACCCACACCAGTATGTCAGGTGAGGCATTGTACGAGTCGTGACGTGATCCCCGGGTGTCCCCCGTGCCTCGCGCTTCGCCCCCCGCCCGCTCCCCCCTCCTACGCCTCCCCCGCGTCATTGACATGCAAATGAAACGGGCCACGCTTGCGGACCGACGGTTATTTATCTCTGATTGGCTCCGCTTATTCCGCTTTGACAGACAAGTTCCAATTTCGAACGGAACCCGCTGTTGTGTTTACATAATTAGATATGTAAACGAATGTGCATGGGGGTACCCGATCGCGGAATTCGATGTTTAAAATTCATATTGTTGGAGTTAACATAAATTATAAGATAGATATGCCTTGTCCAACTTAAGTTACGTACTTAGTTGCAGTTTTTTGTGTCAAAACTTTTATTGTAAATTCCGCTAAGGTCGTCTATAGGTAATTAGCCATTTCGTTGCCTGTTTAAAAACGGCAATGGTGTTTATTTTGTTGGCTACAAACTACGACCAAACTATATTTGATACGACACAAAATACTGCTTTATCCTGGGACAATTTTAGTCAAGTTTAATAACAGAATAAGCACCAACATCACAATGTTGTTGCAAAACATTTTACCTTTCAAAGGTAGGTTCTAAACTAATCTTATCTTAAAATCAAACTTGACTTTCACAAAACGTAAACAAACAGATTTTGCATACCCAAATAGACGGCTAGGCAATCTGATTTGAGACGGAGATAAGCGATTGCATTGAACCGCTATTCGTGTCAGTCAGCCGTATAGTAAATATGCTAGTTTATCGACAAACTAAGCTATAAATTAAGCCTTCTAATTCCGATTTACCATTGATAAAGCAGGTACAAATAGTTTTCCCAATTGTTCGTTGAGTTAAATAGGCACCTATCCTATTTCCGATGTTTCTTTTTCTTGGAGGGGAAGGTATTATAAATACACCTACGTTTATTCATATCTGCCTTTAATGTGACATAGTAAAATGTGTAAGTGGCGTACATCATTTTATTTGGTAGACATTGTTATCTGACGATTCTGAAACAGGCACTTAGATAAGTCTAATTAAATTTAATTAAGTTAAGTTGGTGCCAACATAATTAGCACCAAAATATGTCGTATTTCATAACTCTTAAATACAAGTTCTAGTTCAGTGATCGCGCGAGCGGTCCTTCCGACCGGTTCGCAAGCGATTCTTTTGTTCAATAAAGCGATCGTTCGCACTAAGTAGCGGCACGCCATGATGGCCGTTTTGACATGTGGAGGGGGGAGAGGATGGACCTTATTATAACGGAATAAGATTCATTTTCGCATTGTTTTTTTGACATTCTTAATTTTTTAAACTGTCATTCTTATTCCGTTATAATAAGGTTCATTTTCTCCCCCCTCCCACATGTCAAAACGGCCATCATAGCGTGCCGCTACTTTAGACAATAATGGAACAATTTATTGTAATGGACTGCTCTGTTGGTAAGTAATGTATATGTAAGTAGGTAGGTATTTGTAAAATTATGACCAAGGTACGAGTATTTTTGATCGACGTATTGTATTACCTAAGACTTACGCTTACGAAGTCGCGCAGATAGTAATGAAATAATATAACTACGCATCCGATATGGCTGTGTCGATATAATTAGTATTATTAGGTACTTATCTGCATAAGTTTGTAAATCATATAGGTATTAAGTTTTCAGCGAATGTGTTTTAATCATGTAAAACAACAGTTGCTAGTCCATTTACCGCCCGCTCTACTAGCTTGCTTGCGAAGTAATCGCATTTTGTTTACAAATTCTGTGCTCACTAGATGATCTTTACATGTAGGTAATCAATTCTAGCCGGTAAATAGGTAAACCTTTTGAAGACGATAACTTTGGTATTCTTTATGTTAGTACACAATAAATGATTGTGATACTTACTTAGTAAATGTTTTAGTAAATATCGCCAGACATACTTACACACTAACTATATGGTCTCAAACTAAGCATCGCTTGTTGTATCTACCAATCGACTGGGGGCGATCCCAGTGACACCCAGACTCGGACTAGACACCTAGACCACCTTTAGACTAGACCAACAGGCTGTTTCCGAAATTTACTTTTGGTGGGAATCAAAATCGCAGCCACCACATTTTTATGTAGGTAGGTGAGTATTCTTTCAATTTAGTCTCTACATAGTCTCTACCACACGAATATTAGGTACTTACCAATTTCTAGTTACTTTACAGTATTACAAAATATATTTGGGTACCAATTCCCAAACATTACCTAAAATGTAGGTTCTAAAGTTAACCTATGTTAAGTAATTAAATACTTGGGTTACCTACACGGAAAATCTTATCAACCCTCAAAAAGCACATAACCCGAAACACAAAAAGCCGTGTCAAAATACAAGGGACAGACTTATACTAATATTAGTTAGGATACTTTTATCTCGCCAAGTTTCCGGGTAATTCGGGTTTTGGTTAACCCGGATTGCTGGGGTTTGAACAAACTTCGACACTTTGATAACTTGGAAGTGGTTTAATTCTGCAATCGATGGAGACGGGCTACGGTTACTTCTACATAGAAAACTTATTTTATTTAGGAATGATAGGTTGGGAGATTTGTGCTAATGACTGGGTCTGAACTGAAAATATTGATATGAGTGATGCAGATCTTATTGTATAATTTTGTTTTTATGTCTTCTTTGAGACCTTAATTGGACGATCTTAGATCTAAGATCGATCGATACGATCTAAGATCTTAATAACAATTTACCAAAATAATACAAATCTCATTCTCCAACTATTTGTCTAACGAATTTTCTAGACGACGAACTAAAACTTTTTAATCAATTTGGAAATCTGATTCTATCTAGTTATGTATCTGAATAGTAGATTTCCACGTATTGGGGCGAGCGATTGCCAACTTTGGGGATAGAGGGGGGTAAATTACTATTTTTCGCAAGTCACGTATCGGTTCAAGCTTATCCGACGTTAGGTTTGATGATAATAAGTGATACGGCCAAATATGGAAACGTAGATATATTGTTACTGGATATGGTATTTATAAAATGGATCAAGAAAGTTATCTTTTGTAATCATTCTTACGTGCACACACTATCTGATATGATCTGATTCTGAACTTCCACGCGCCGTCTACTAGACTCACAGTCGTAAAGACAGATTGTTGTGACGTAGAGTCGCTTACCTACAGCAGTAAGTACCTACCTACGATAAAACTGTCGTCCATGACAATTTACTGAGACATTATGTCGTGTTATTGGCATACATAGCGAGAAGTAAATTAATGTAGCTATTTCAACCACATGTAAAACTACACAGTGATATCTAGGCCAGGAGGTGAGATCATAAAAATAAGCCAGTAGATTTTTAATGTAGGTACTATGTCATTTCAGTTCTTTTTGTATTTATTCTAAAATGAGTTAGCGTAAACAAGTAGGCAAAGATAATATTTCTTGCCAACATTCATAATACCTTTATACATCACCTATGTGGCGCTGTGTTTTACGTTCATGCTACATAGGTCAGGGTCGTTTCCTACCGTCATCCGGAGGCTACCGTCGGTCAGTTAAATACAACAATGTTACAGTTAACATTAAGGCCGTAACATAACACGCTAGTGAGAGATAAGGTTGCTTGAAATAGAGAAGAATGTAGCGACACCATTGTAGAGTTTATAAATGCAGCAATTAGTGAAACATGCAACAAAGTTGTAAGTTGGACTGGGAGTTGTACCTATCTCTTATGAATGCTTACACTATCTTAATTGTTTTACACACTTACCTTATTATTAAATAAACCTTTTACGCACAAGTAATCATTATTATCATAATGGTCTTATAATTATTATATTTATTTGGATAAAATCATTCCTTAAATTGGTTTTGCTTGTGACGTTAGAAAGCAACATTCGATAACACCAATGCCGCATCTATTCGATATAATATCACAGCACCAGGCGCACGAGAGGCGTCCTCGCAGAGTCAATATCAATAAATGGGAAGCTGGGAAATTGGATGTGTTGCGGCTGGTGGCTGGGCCCGACACGATACGTAATAAGATAGTAATGACACGTTCTTGCCACTCGTAAAAATATGGCCGCTGGCTCCCGGTCTATGACTAAATATTTAACTAACGTGATATGTCTTTGCGGACAAAGAGCTCCACTAGTTGTGTTCTGAGAAACATTAATGTTTGTTGGTTACATTAATTAATGAATTCGCTACATTCAAAAGTTAGTAAATGAAATAGACAACGATGCTAATTCTGTTGGTTCACTAAACTAAATATATGGTTGTCCTTTTCATGGACGTGTGAGACCAAGATGGCTATATTTTTTGTTATATCAGTCGTAATTTGTAGACTCGGTTAGGCAAGTCTCAATATAGTTCTCAATTTAATATCAGACGTTAGTGATGTGAAACAACAATCGTAATTATATTATTATTTTTTGTTCCATCCGGTATTAATTATTAGTTAAGTATTTTAGTCTGTATGGCGCAGAATCCATAGCTAAATATAAACGGCCTCGTATTGATAGCAACCGCGGCCTTGAAGATACTAAACAATAGGTTATCGTTTACAACGTCACTGTCCAATTTCGTACATGATATGAAAACTTTGTTTGTTACTATACGGAATAATATCATAGCCCTGACTTATTTTTTTACTCACAAATATTAGATTAATAATTTAAATAATTCTATATGCTGGATTAGACTAATTTTGTTTCTTGTTTCATTGATTTCATGAACTTATCATTCATTTATTTGATTAATTTCGTATGTAAATGTTTATGTAGTTAACCTAAGTTTATTCTCTCTTATATTTAACACAGTTACATAACAATATTGGCGTAAGTAGGTACATTCATTTGCGAAAAGCCTCCAATTACGGTCGAGGCTTTTCCTACATTCGCAAATAGGTTAAGAGGGCATGCACGCCCGACCGCTATTAACAATAAAGGCTCTACCTCTGTATACTCTACATAGAGCAAAAGTTAAAATACACTTCAGGAACATACCATCCACACTCGTAGTTCATCCATTTTCCAAGCGGTGCGTTCTGAAAAAAGGAAACAGACTTAATTAATCATTGAGGCTCATTTGTAACCATTCTAGTAAATTGTGTGTAACCGATTGCATCAGCTTACAAGGATTGATTTGACATTGACACGCCGCGCATGCGTATCGCCCTAATTCCGTGTACGGTTCCCGTAGGTGAAAGACGGGAATATGTAATTGTGTTTGAGTAGGAGCGAGATGTGTGTAGGGCGCAAAGCCACGTCTCGAAAAGACGGGTCGGTAACATGGCCGACGGCTATTGCATCTGCATGCATTTCAAAGAATGGTCGTCGATGCAGAAGGCTTCGCTGTGGGAACGTTCGACTTTCTCTTTTTTAATCATGATTCGAATTTCAAATTTGTATACCACCAATATCGATTAGCTCGCAGGCATTTTTTTTAATCTGATAAAGTGGGAGGTACTTAAGTGGACTTAACCTTGCGATATAAGAAAATCACCAAAATACAACACACAGTTACGATTGGTTGTCAGCAATAGCAATTTCGTATTTAAATTATAGCATAATTTGTAGGTATCTACCTACCCAATCACCTAACTTAGGTAGGTGCCTACTGCGATGTAACTCCATATCATAACTTATAGTTTTTTCAAATAATTATGACAAAATGTTAATCGAAACCCTAATTTTATTCGATACCAAATAAAATATGTAACATGTCTTGGTATCAATTTATGCAGATATTTGTATGTAAATGATTCCACAGGCGATTTACATAAATATCGATCGGAAGATAATTCAATGTGGAATACCTGATTTGAAGCTCGTTGTTCGGAGTTCAATTCAAAGTAAGAAGATAACGGTATTGATTTTAAATTCACTGTTATTAACATATTTTTGTTGTAAGCACAATTTATTACGATAGAACTTGGCAATATTCTATGGAAATGTATTTTGAACGCATCTTTCATATAAAAACTTTAATCAATGTGTACCAAAAGGTTCAATGCCTAATAGCAATTTGAATGTTATAGACGAAAAAAGTTTATTAAACACAAATAATTATTTAATACATGCCTATTCCATACAATATTTAAGTCAATATAGTTATTTTTAGTTACTTGTAAAAATATACACATAAATACGGAATAATCCTTGCGTAATAATTTCGAATGACAGGTAGCAACAGCAGTTGATAGGAAAGGTCTCCCTCTCATGTCATTTGTCCGTAACCTTCCTTACCTGGGCCCGCTATCTACAAAGTCGTCCACCCAACATATCCGCCGGCCGACCTCTCCGAATAGATTGAATTCGTACAATCCAATAAAGGTGTTCAATTCCGAAAAACAAGGTGAAACTGCTCGGAGCAATCATGAAATTCTTGAAATATCCTCCGCTTCTAATAAGTCGAGAAACTTTAATTTGGACCGGCGCTAAAACAAAAGCATTCCCAAGGCCTTGGATGCTAATCGCTTCAATTTGGCGTAAGTAAAGTAAATAAAAGTTTAAACAGATTAAACTCGGTAACGAGGGTAGCCTGAGGGAGGGGCAAGAGTGGAGGCACAATTATCTCGTCCTATTTTCCCTTCTAATTTCACGTTAGGTCTACCCTTGAAGGGAAAATATAGACGTGCGCAGAAAAATCGCAAGTAGTACGAAAGTAGCAAAAAAATTTGCTAATTGGTAAGTAGAGTACGTTAATAACCATCTTGCAACTTTCTAAACATATGTTTAGTATCATACCATCTATTTTGTTAAAAGGTAAACCGGTGTAAACTACCGGTCATATTGAGAATTATGTTTAAATTCAAACTCTCGAAAAGAGGTCCATTTATTCAAAACGTTTTTGAGCTCATAGCATATGTAAATAATGCACTTATCGGTGGCATCAGAGAGCTCTCATTTACTAATAGTAGACTAATATTCTACTAATGTAAGTAACATGGAGCTTATTTGTTTACCGACCTATCTCTTTGATCTTCGATTGTATAGGAAAGATAAGATTCTTTAAAGAGCCCAGTAAGTACAGTAAGCCGATGATAAATAAAGATTGCATCCGTAGACTGACATATATCGTTTGTCTCCCTAGAAGCGATATAAAGTGAGTTAAGGTTCGAATGTAGCCCCCTTATTCATAGAGATTTTGCCCAGTTTGCAATGGTTATGAAAGGAACAAATGTGATTTGTAACTCCACTGCAGGTCGATTATAACTTTCTATGAATAAGGGGGTAAGTGTTTTAAATTTTAAGACCAATTGGGATGACGCTTATTGGCAAAGAAATCGTAACATGAATGTACAAAAAACTTGATGATGTATTTCCCTTACAAAATTTTTCATGCGGTATGTACCACATCATCGCACTGAAAATCCTCATCCAAATTACTTAGGTATAATAGATTGCTTGGAGCGAAAATAACACGACATGCTCTAATTCTAGGTATAATTTGCGACCAGTCGCAAGTCTGCATCGTCCAACGCTATCTCCTTGCTAAAACGTTTCCACACGCGCTCAGTTTTTCTCTCCATTGAGTTCCACACTCGTGGCTTTTTGGGTTATACGACGATTGCGGAAATATAATAACACGCGGAAGTCAAGACAACATTGCGTCGCTGTAAACTGTTGAACATTCATTATGAATGTTATTTAATATTTTAACGACTTCAATTATTCCGGTTGGCTCTTTATGAACCAAATAGTGGGTTGACTTGAGTAGAAATATGTCTTACAAATTGTAAGACCTAAATTGTAAAGTAGTGGCAATTTAATGTGAACGTAATCGTCTCTGTTTTACGTCTTTGCGCTGAAATACCTAAAGGATTAATTTTCATTAATGTATTTAGATTTAAAATTACTTGTAGCTTTCGTGGATAAAACCTGGCTTAAAAGGGGTACCTAATTATTTAGTGGTAGGCCGTGCCTAAGTAGTTTTTATGTAGCGCCTAGCTATATTTATACTAAATGTGTAGACCGACCTAAACAAAAGTAAGAAGCAATTTTGAACATTGCAAAAAATAAGCCAAGATTAATGCAAACAGCGGCTAAAAACACTCGCGATTATTCCCTTTTCTTTTAGTCGAACGACGATAATATTATAATATTTTACAAGAGCAAGAGTTGTAACATTAGCATAGGAATCGGCGTAAGTTGATATCGTTGAACTTTATTAAGGAAAGCTCGCGATAAACACCCCATGATACTGATCCCGTCATCACAATTCTGCTTTGGTTTTATTCTAATAGCTGTAGTCTGGTAAGTAACAATTGTGATTTGCGAAACGAAAATATTGTCTTCTGACTTCTTGTATTTTCGGTTCGTTTGATTCTATTACCTTGTTTAGTTGTAAAGTTTTAATTCATCAGACAGACATAACATTTCTAGGTACTTACCTATTTTATAGGTACCTACAGAATCTAGGTAGGTATTTAAGATTACCAACTGAGGAATGTTGAGACTTTTTTCTTGCTCTTGACAATCTAATTATCTTGCGCAGGAGAATGGGTATCTAGGTACCTACTGATGTTTAGTGAAGTAACTAGCCTCTACAGCATCTTCAGCATATTTGTTACTATATAATACTTACAAAACAATTATAAATAAGCATCTACTTTCAAAATAATGAAAAGATCTTTAAAATATAACCAAGTAATACCTAAGTAAAATTATGAGGTGTCTATTTTCATTTTAGTAGCTATATCTTCACAATACAGCGTCAGTGTTACCTATTTAATGATAATATGTGTACTTGACACTATACTTAATTTCTCGTTATATTATCTACACGTGGTAACTCTACATTACACATATTCTATTCGATCGTGGCGGAACCACAGCTGTGTGCCTGGTATTTATCACTCGCCATCCCGTTCCATTAGATAATCTTATTACCATCAGCATATTATGTCCATTCAAATTTGTTTGTGTTGCTATCTGACATCAATACCATATTTTGTGTATTACCATACTGAGTAAATAAGAAAACTCTGATTTCTTATTTTTTATAATTAAGATTTTAAATTATTTACTTATGCAAAACAAAGGACGTTCCAATCGCCATCTGCTACATAAATAAGCGTTTAATATTAGATGTATTAGGTAGGACGAATAGGAGGTATGTATTGTCCTTTACATAAACAATACAAGGTGAAACTGCAAACCTGTTTACCGCGATAAACGGGAACGGCTGAAGTACAAACATACTCGAAGTATGTACTAAGTCGATTAATTAACACATTGTAATGTGACAGAAGAGCTTAACTGATAATCCTTGTTTTCTTATTGGTATATCTACCCAAGTATTATATTATAATGGTTCACTTTTTCGCCCAATGAACTTTTGTGACGGCATGCACAATACGAACTGAATTCAAATAGTAACTAGGTACTACTAACTACTACTAATATGTTAGTTTTGGGGCGGGTTATTACGAATGGTTTTCATCTAAAGACGTTGAGAACTCCTCCCTTCGTAGTAAAAATAATGTGAAATACCAAACGTTAATAGAATCAATTAGTCTCAGAATCTTTTATGTTAGTGACGTACGAAGCGTTTGTAATTAGCCGTGTACCGACCCAGCGGTATAACTGACCGAGCAGCGTCGCGAGGCCGCCTCGCTCGTTCAGTCATTACGCTACCTCGCTCGCCCGCTGTCATTTATCTTTTGCTGCTGTCAATGCAACTGTAACTAGAAAGGTATATGTCATTTCGCGTGAGCTTGCTCAAGTCAAAACTGTTCGGCGTGTGTGGCGTGGTAGCTACCCGAGGCAGCCTCGGCAGGCTGCGCCAACAGTTAGTACACGGCTATGCTCCCCACATCGTGACTCTATTTACATGTTTTTCTAATACCCTCTCCCCCCTCCTCCCCTTTGATATTGGGTAGATCCGTGACTTGCATTGAGTAAGCACTATTAGCAATGTCCATAGGTCTCGTGGAGATTAAAGCACATTTACATAATGCGACAGACAATGCGTCGCCCGGAATAAGTTTTTGTTATGAGGAGGATTTCTGCGGACTCACGTATTGTAAGTGATCAAATCTCGTATGGGATGTGTTTAACATTATATGACAGTTGATATCATGAGCTTAAATATTCAGTGGTATGATAGCTGTGTCCACGACATTATATGCGTAGGCATTTGTTCTTTGAGTATCCCGAAGAAACGTTATATTTTTTGAGACAGTGATCAATGTTGAGCTCAATTAAGCTGTCACTACTATGCTAAGGTTAGAAGGCAGTAGAATTAAGTATGGGTCATATTCTGGTACCTCCATATCATGTAGTACTACATGACATTAAAAGCAAACAAGACGGTTACAACAAAGTTCAAAGTATTTGCAATGTGTTCCCGTATTTTGAGGGCTCTAGTTTAAATAGTTGGTGGAAATAATTGCGGAGCGAAACTTCATGTGGCGGGCTAACGACTATGTATGTGGAGACCTTATTTCGTGGTCCCAGTCATAAGAGGCAGCAAGTTTAAAAACAAAGGAATACTCAAACATCTTTTATATTTTAAAAACAATACCTACATATGTTTCGAAATGATATCAGTCTTCACAAATTAACTTATTATTAACATAACTTTTTTAATTGTTCACGCAATTTAATAGTAGCACTCGGCCTTTTATCATTGTAAAGCAATTTTTAGTGTGACATCTCATGAAATAAACACATTAAAAAGTCGTTTATTTTGTACAAAAGGCAATAAAACTTGCCGCCTCCGTTTTCACTTTCGACAAAAAATTCAAATTGAATTCATCTAAGTTTCACTTTTTGTTCATAAAAAGTTCACAATTCATAGTACAGGTAAACATTGAGCTTTGTTAGAATTTTTATTATCCTGCCATTGCTACCGTTTTTTGTCAATGAATTATTCCCTTTGTTTTCATTTCGAGGTGTCATTTTTAACTTCCGAGGTAAACAAAGTTTAAACAACTCGCGATGAATGTCGATTCTTATAACTACACAGTTACTTAATTAAGAATATAACCTGTTACCTTCCTTATAAAAAACATAATATATTTTATGTACCTATCTATTTTGTACTAAATTAAGTGATTTAAAATATTATTATGGATGATTTGACATATTTTATAGTTATGTAGGTATTATAAAACGGTAAAACCCGATAGACATAACAATATTAAAACCTTGCAGAATATTTTTTTTGTAATTTGAATATTTTATGAGTTTCACAAGACTTCGAAGTTTAGACAAGAAGATTTAATAAACTAGAAAAAAATTATTAACTTAATTAATAAAATTACTTAAATTGTAAACATTTTTGTGGCCATATTTCAGCTGTAACGGGATTTATCAAAGTATTCAATTCTCATCCCAAATATTTTTAAAGAAAATATGTCCTCAATTTCTGACCTTATTATTTCTGAAAAATTAATGATTAAAATAAAGTATAAAGGAAAAACGGATTAAAGTCATTTACACGAGTAAATTTCATTTGATAAGACAGCTCATAGTCGCTCGCTAGCCTAAGCTGCGAAACATTTTGCAATATTTTTATTTAGTTTGTTCTATCATTTATTAGTGTTTTTTTTTATTTATATTATCTAGTTACATGTAAGCAGGAATTATCATGGCCTTGAATAGGTAATAGTTTGTACCTCGACTAACCTAACACCCTGTATATTTTTTTATGACTTCAATAATTTTTTTTCATTTCAGATTCACTGCTCTTCACTGGGCCTCTCACACTCGGACCCTACACGAGAGAGCTACCATTTATTCCGGGACGCTGTCTATAAAGCCAGAATTTTTAGTTACTACTCATTCCGACTAACTTTGCCCTCGGGTCGGAATGATCCGAGTTTAGAAAGATCACCTCTATTCCGAGTATGATAATGAGCAGGTGTTGACGAATGAAAATGTCAGCAATTTTTTTTCATGTTTTTTTTTAATCTGTCCGGGCGCTATTAGCCCCAGCCCGCGAACAACCTCTGATATGGGAGTCAGAGTTCTTTATTGTGTCTTAAAATTATAATAAGTTATTCGCAGTTTCTTTTTATTAATTTAATTAAGTATTAGGTATGTTTGAAAGTTGAAAGATGTGGGGTTTGTCGATCCTTCAAGAAAAATAATAAACGTAAATGTTGTTTTCTGGACTAGGTACCTACTCACCTGAGAATAAAAAGTGAATCAAACGTTAGGTTATAATGAAATAGGTCGCGCTGTATAATTAAATAAGTAGTACTTTCATAATTACCTACTACAATAATTATGTGTGTGTGTAACGTCACGACTTTTATCCCCATTCGGGGGTAGTCAAAGGCTTGAGTGGCCATACACCACCACATTGTGGAGGTATTAACCAACTCAAAGCCCATGTTTCACCTGATAGTCAGAACCCAACGTGACAGGTGGTGAACCTTGTCACCGTATATAAAGGAACTGACTATTACCTAATCCCGAGGGATAGGTAGGTTTCCTCACGTTGTTTTCCCTCACCGTCAGCGAACTGTAAATTATGCACATAGATGAAAATTCATCCATTGGTGCATACCCCACCGGGGATCGAACCTTGGACTTTCTGATTGCTAGTCCAACCTGTTCACCCCTAGGCTACAGTCGCTCCCAGTCGCAGTCTACAATAATTATATCACCGAGAAATAATACGACGGTACTTGCAAAAACAGAGATTTATATCAGACGCAAATTTGTTAAAAATACGTCACTTAAATGCATAACATTAATATGTTAGCATTATTTTAACGTAGTAACGTACAGTGTCTAGCAATTTAGCTACAATTTAACTAGGTACCTATTTCCTTTTGTACATATTATTAACAAGATAAAAATAACTATGTACCCATTCACCAACGTGTTTTGTGCACAAGTAATTATTATTATACAGGCTGACTTCATTGACTGCGTTGCAAGCGCATTGACGTATTATATACCTATAAATATATCTTAAATATAACGTGTACCTAGGCCACGTGTGCATGTGGATAAATAAACAACAATTTTCAGTCATTCCTAGTTTTACTGAATTTATTTACTTGATGCCTATCCTATACGTGACGTGGTTGTGAGTAAATTATGCAGGTAGACGTTCGAAGGGTAAGTCAAAAATAACCAGCCCCGTGGAATGGCGTGTCCCGGTCCCATGAACTCGAGATGAAATATTGTTTCAGCGAAAAAACACGACACACCAGCTCTTTTGGCGTTGCTCTTACCGTGGTACGAACTCACGCGATTCTCACCTAAAATGGACAAACAAAATTTGTATTTTTTTATAGTAGAGCGTTGAATTCTTTTTGTTGCATGTTTTATATTACGATATTTTATATTAAACATCGCTTGAACAATAATTGAAATTAAACTTTAGGAATGAGTTATGTTTATAGATACAGTTATAAAACATGCCTAATTCCACACATACCTACAACTTTTATGTTTAATGTTTTATTTTCCACAATTTGATCAAAAGGATTTTTTATCTATCTATTTTTTGCTGCAAACTCATAGTAACTCTATTATGTATGTTTACGTTGGATACGAATATAGCAAAAATATCAAGCTCGCCGAGGCAAGAGGGCGACGTCGAAACTATTCCGTTCTTATACAAATTTCACGAGGACACCGCTCAAATACATTTTGCATGAACCCAACACCGTGGTCTCTCAGGAAACTTGGGTTCTTACTACGTTCAGTGCGACTTTCATGTCTTCACTTTGTATCTAAATTCATACATTATCCGCAATCGTGGCTGCCTATAGGAGGTACCTACGCAATAGGCATGTAGGTATATAAAATTATAATATACAGGTTTGATACATTTAAGAATAAATAAAAGACTACCTAAGTATAATAATCAAAAATCTACCAAAATAAAAATTGAAATTGAAACAGATTTAAATTTTGGTAATTATTCTAACATACCTTACTAGATTATTTTTTCAATAAAAGTAGCATATCCAAGTTTGGAATATAACTATTTATATAAATACACATTATTATCAATTGATATAAAAAAATAATACCATGTTGATATATACGTTAATTGAAGAAATATAACATTAAGTACAAACATAAACAGTAACTCAACCCGGTTTTGAACATATGCAGCTAATAAGAATTCCCTACGGGTCTAGAGGTCTAGACACGGCTACATTAAAGGGAGCTAGCTAGTGAACTAATACAAGACGCTATAGTGCACACATTATTATAGTGCTATGAGTCCAGTCGGCCTCACAAAGCTATGAATGAGCGTGTAAGCTGACTTGAATTACTAATAACGCTCCAACTGTGTTATGTTAACCTGGTGTCGCTTAATGTGTGAGAATATGTTTAATTGTAGAACATGAAGTAAGTAATATAGTATAACGTTGTCTGTAAATATTTTCATGTTTATTTAAACAATTTGATCTACCTATGTAGAGTAGTTCCCTACATATAGGTAGGTACGTAGAATTTACAATGTTATAATAATTAGATGCTTTGACCACTAAATTTATATGAACACGAGTACTAACGTTTATTAACTTGGTTAATTGCTTAGAACGTCTAATTTAGGTACAAATGTTTGAATTCATGAATTATAATTTGCTCGGACCGTTTCAACTCGAGATAAAATGTTAAAGTTTCTTGCTTTAATCTTTCTTCATTTTGAACTTTGGTAATTGAAGTTCATGACAACATTGTTTCTTTTAAAAATTAGAAAGAAAAGTAATAATCTTGAGTGAGCACTCAAAATCTTCATCTACTTATTGTATGACAAACAATAATGCAAGGCCATCTCATAACTACATACTTATTTCAAGAGAGGACAAAGTTGCAACGCTACGAAATCTTGTTTATAGAACACTGTCTGAGTGAAATAACTTTAATTAAATTAGGAAATTTATTGATACAGTCACTTAGGATGTCGGTTATTTGGGGACATTGGGGACATTTGGCAACTGTCTTGAGCTTGTGGAATCGTGGTGCGCTTACGAAATGCTCTGACGCGAGTGAGAACGGCTCGCATTTGGGGAAACCGAGGGGAGCGGGACCACCCACATCGATTTGTTTACTGCGCATAAATTAGTTTCAAATAATACTTCTTATTTATAATTTAACACTTGGAAACGACGTTGAAAGCATTAGAAATTATTATTTTAAACGGAAATACATTGCAAGTCTTAAACTGATCAGTGAAAAATCTATTTTAACGATCAGCTTGTGAGCAATTGTGTCGTAAAACTTTTACAACTTATTTAGGAGCGTTAGTTAAAGATGTCTTCTTTGATAAAGAAACTGCTGGATAGATATTACTATTAACATTACTACTTAACCGAAACAGTAACAACATAATATTATAAAAGCTAATGAGATTTGATTACGAATTGAATGTGATTTCTTACCACACAATACGGAAATAATATACAAAAAATATAAGAAACAGCAAAAATATGCGAGAGAATTGGGCGGTGTTGTTTCTGTACAAATTGGGCGCCGGTCTCCATACATTCACATATTGGCCAATATAAGGCTGCACTGATGATATAAGCGGGACGGATTGAGTTGGGCTTTCGGGATTTATGCCATAGAAAATCAACATTCGTCCAAACTACGTCTGAAGTTTCAAACCTTACTTCTTTCTAAGCAATTGTTTTAGTAGGTATGGTTTTGCGAAAATTTTTACATCTTTTGAAAAGGCATAGTTAAATAGGTAAATTAAAATGTAAGGACCTTTATTTTATACGAAGATGCTCAGACGTAAGCACTCAATTACAATTTAAATATTTTGACGTAACATAACGTGTGTTTGATGTTTGTTATAATAAAAGGAATTCTCCTTACCTAAAGGAACACATTAGCGGCGTTCATAAATGCCGAGCGGCATACCTTAGCAATCAGTTTTGACGATTAACTGATTTTGGTACACAAACTAAACTAACTAGAATACTTTAACCATCCTTCTCATGGTCATAACGTATGAACAAGACATAAATAGATTTTAGATGCGCCAAATTTAGTCGTGATGACGACAAGAGAAATGGTATGCTTTTGTGTCTACCCTGAATAAACGCTCCGCTCTCTGTAATGTAATCGCAGCCTACCTCTTTCGACTCGCACTCATACTTACTTCCTCGGCATATTGGCATATAGGTATAAGTTTGTTCATACTATATACAGCGTGTTGTGTTTACTACTCGGCGTTGATATTCCGAGCAAAGTCATCCAATGCGTCGACGTGTAACACTTGGTATGGGGAAGTTTGATCGTGTTATCGGAAGGAAAGTTCTGCCCTAGTTTGCTTTCCTTATTATAAGAAAAATATCTACTTTGTTACTGTTTGGATAGAATATTGATATGGAGAAGTAACAAAGCTGAAACATACACCGAAAAGAAAGTTATCTTGTAGGTATTAACATTCTTAAAATCATGTTTCATTTTCTGTACCTACCTACATTAAAATAAGATTTCAACATTAAATGGGTATTTTGCGGGACTACCTTAGTTTTTTATTTAACTCTACTGTAGTTTTTGGGCTCTACCGTAGTATAAACTCGATGCAAAAAAACCAAGTGTCCTCGGTACAAAGCCAATTTTAAGGCAGATGTCTGCAAATTCGATACGAAATTCCTACCAACGTTCAAAGTTTATAGCCAAAACCAGAACAAAATCCTCACACATTCAATTTTGTAAGCGTCAAACTTTTTAAAATAACCCGCAATAGTAATAGTAATACAATATAATATTTTCAATCCAATATGAAGTTTTATTCCCCCCGTGTGTGCGAAACCGGACTGATTTCAGATTTTTCAGCGCAGTGTTGCCCGAACGTCGGAATTGGCCAGACTAAAATAACGAACGGACGTGCCCTGAAACTGTAAGGAATTATTTTTAAGTTCGCCCACTCCGACGGATACGAAGATGGCGGAACTAATAGAAAACACAGACGATACTATACAACGTGTAACGTAGGTACGGGAAAGTTAGCGATGCAAGTTTAGGTATAGGTAGTCTACATTCATATTTCGTAGAAGAGAATTGGACAAGAATAAGCCTACTTTAACTAAAGATACATTAATACAATATGAGGCGCTCATATATATTTTAGGCGCTCATAGCCAGTTGCAACCACTGATCGGTAAACGATCGGAGGTTAAGCAACGCTTGGCAAGGTCAGGCAGAGATGGGTGACCATTTAGTGGCATTTAAACTGAGCGTCTCCGTGCTTCGGAGGGCACGTAAAAAGTCGGTCCCGGTTGTTGTCTTCTTGGCAGCAGTTGTTAGGCCTTGTCAGAGGCCTTCGGGTAGCTTGAACAACTCTGACAATAGGTTGGCCACTAACCATACGATAAGAAGAAGAAGTACAATATAATTTATAAAAAGATTTAGATATATTAAAAGGATGTTTTACATGAGCATCTGGGGTGACCTACTATGTCCAGCAGAGAAAGTCTGATAGCTTTGGATTTGAGTATTCTGCTTAACATCGTAGCTACAGGTAAATAATAAAGTTCTACACACCGCTACTCTATAGAACCTAACAAAAAGGCAAGTAATTCGTAAGAAATCTGATATTTTCAATCACGAAATGCGAGCACCGAAAATGAATCTGATTAAATTCATGCGACTTCCCTACAGGTTAATGATACGGAACAACGCCATCTAGCGGAAATTTGTACGAATACATTAAATGCTTAAAATAAATAAATGGTTATTTATAAAAACGGGTGTAATATATTCAAAACCGATGACTAGGTAAATTATATTTTAACTTTACATAGAGGCACATATTACACAGGCGATGTAGAGCAATATATATATTCTTACACTGCATTAATGTATTTGCCTCCTACCTACTACTTATAATGACAGGTGGATTTTTTTATGACAATGATTGGTCACAACTAAAATATTTTATTTCTATACATGACTCAAAGCATCTAATTAAAATTGATTGTCTTCGTATGTCTTAATTTAGTCTAATTCGTTTTTGTTTTATCTTGTTGAATTGATAATTAATTGCCACAAATGATTGGAATTTACGAGCTAGGTAAGAAAAATAATCATCATCAGCTGTAGTAGATACTTAGCTGTTTAGTTCTTGGAGTAAAAAAAATATATTTGTAGAGTAATTAATATTGTAACGTGGGATTGTAGAGCAACTGAATCGGACATGTAGAGTGTGACTGATCACTGAATAAGTAGCTAATATAAGTATCTACATTAATTAAGCTATCATCATAAGTAGGGACTACCATAAAACAAAGATTTACTGGACTACCCGAGAACGAGCTCTACATTTCTAGTAATTAACTTTTATTCTACAAATATTGAAAATAATCTTCACATCTGACATTCCAAATCTAATCTATCATAACAGGTAACATATTATGTAATATTGAGTAACATTGCTACCTACATACCTATAACATAGAGTCTCTCTCAAATAGGTACTACATCTTCGACCCAATCTCTCGCGGATCCCGCCAAAGCTGCGGTGCCATAGATGCTCCATCAACTTCAAATTTGAAATTGGAACGAATGGAACAGCCCCGGTAATGGAACAAGTTAGATGAGAGGGGGAAGGGGGCGCCACGATCGTCGCCCGCTCGAGGTTCACGCAAACTTTGACTTGGCTTGATATCGTATAACTTTACTTTAAAGAAAAACTAGTGAAGAGTTTTATAAATGCAATAGGTATCTTGTAAGGTATGCAGTGAAAGCGATCAAAAATATGTTTTAATAAGTCCTTAGTAATTCCAATTAGATTACTGATGATCAGATTTTTTTTTTCACTTGAATGAGATGGTTAAATAAAACCTTGTCAAATTCCATTCCAAGCCTTTATTATCGAGGAAACTATTGGCTTAAGAGTTTCAAAATTGATTTAAAATCTAAATAAGTACCTAGGTAACACTTAGTCAAACCTATACCAGAGATCCAACGAAGCATTTTAGAATGCTAAATGCTAAAGGAACATTATCTACACGTCAGTAACAAAACACGTAAGTAGGTAACGAATACCTATCGTTTTTGCTACAACGTATCTGAGGTTACGCTTTACGCAATTAGTTATGCCAATTGTACACCTCACGTGGTTGATAACTTGAACCGAAGTTAACCGAACCATGCTCTTAAAATTAAGGTGCCTACGTTTTACCATTCAAATCTGATAATTTAAATACATTCGTTTGAGAACTTCACTCAAGAAATACTAGTGCTTTAATTTTTTTACTACGCAGTTTGCCCGATAAAAGTAAGCAATTTGGGATTGATTTATTAGGAAACACCAGAGGTAATATTTTGCAAGAATGTTAAGTGGCCATTATTGATAATCTAACAGCTATATCCAATAAGCGGCGTTAACGGCCGCTGTCTTGTAAGAAAATAAAATTTTATAAAGTTTTTTTTGATAATTGTCCACATCTATCCGATTATAATTATAATATAAATAAATGTGAAATACCTAAGTTAAAGTTTTGCATTTGGCTGGAACACTACCTTGTGTCTAGATACGATGAATAGGAGACGTAGAAAAACAAAACGCGCGCATGCGCTCGACCAATATATAATCTAAGAACAAAACTTCATATTTCGTGACTGATCCCAGCACCGACTCAAAACCTCCGCTAATAAGAAAACTAATTTCAAACTTTTCCGTAGCACACCAGCGCCAAACGACTAAAGTTCAACAAAAATACGAACCATTGGTACAGCGCCACCGCGCGACGAACGGCTGAAGCTTTTCAATTGCTCTTTTTACGACTTATACGATCGTTAGTGTGCGTGAAAGCTGCTACGCACACTCACGCACAAACGAGTTTACTTTTGTGCGTGTGGTAGAGTTTTTATGTGCTTGTGTTACGTCCCATGTACAAAAAGGTTGTGGCCCGACGGTCGTGTCGCATAGTCGTTATCTATTGGCTAGATAGATGGCATTGGATGTAACGTAAGCGACCCACGCTTGATATAAAACCCGGTATACATTTGAGTACTCACCGAAAATATTGCTGGCGGTGTGTCGGAGTGTTTTTCACAGGTTTCAGTAAACACATCTGGACAATATTTGGGCTGAGGCACGCGCCCGTGAGTGGGTAGTGAGAACAAAATTAGGCACTGGGGCACTGCGGATGTTTAATTAAAACCGTAAAGACGTGTTGGCCAACGCGTGGTTTTCTCATAACTGTGATAAATTACTGCCATTTTTTTTACTGCTAAGCTAAAAACTCTCCGCCAAGAAATGTGGAGCGAAACTGCATTGGCCATTGTTTAGTTTGCCAATTTATACGGGTCGGTTACACTTGCGACTTTTATTGAAGCATTACCGATAAAAGGAGTCATAATAGGTTTTATAGCCAGATTTTAATGGCGATGTGTTGAACAGATTTGCACTTCATTCACTGAGTTGCGGGAATAGCAATTGTATTTCAAAAATTTCCTATCAAAACTCAACAAGTAGCATCTACCTGATTATTTAGAAAATAGGTATTGAGGACTTATTAAAACATCAAACTCTACATCATTTTTTGGACATACTACAAAGAGTAGCGCAAAATACCAGCGCAATTATAGCGCAGTAGCGTGAGGCAAACAAGAATATTTTTTCCATCGGTTATGATAAATATCGTGTCGAATCAGTCACCTTGAACCGGCAGTAGTCAATGTCGATGGGTGCTAGTATGATAACAACGCAAAAAGAAGACGAATTGAAAACATTTAGGTATGGCTATGGTAGCCTAAATTAAGAAAGCCAAGTTGGACTTCTGAAATATGGTCTATTCCTGTTTCTACAGGAAATTTCATAGAATGCTACAAGCTGAAATGTATCATATTTCTTCATAAGGGGTTGGTAGGTAGTGTTTCGCATTTTGACATTGAAAATTAGGTCCAAATATGATAGAGTCGTACTTATACCTAATACCGTTTTAGAATTTCTCGTTAACATTCAATTCTAAAACCTACATAAAATTAGATTCTCTAACTTCATCATCATTTCGAACAAGGTCCCACTTCCCAATTAAGTTTTCAAATCGATTTCAATCTTGATATTCTCGAATGATTTTTCAATCGAGATCTTTTGATTAGCAATTCAGTAACAAACAATGGCGTCCTTTATCGTGGTTGTTTATCAAGTTTAATATGCGTAGAAAGTCGGCCCTGTTATCAGTAACGCGGAGAGGCTTGTTCCATTTTGTTATCGCGGATTTGCGCTCTGAAATTGTTATTGTGCTAGGTATATGGCGTGTGGAGATTAACTGAGTTTTACTCTATGTAATATTTTTTGTTTCAGGTGTATTCATGGTGATGTAACCGATTTAAATGAGAGAGAAATAATATCTATACTCTACCTAAAAATAATAAAGCTGTAGAGTTGAGTAGTAGAGACTCTGAACATGTTTTATTAAAAAAACTTTTCTACTTACTCATAATGTCGGAAGACGTAGTATTGTACAGTAAATGTAGTAACCAGTAGTACCATCAAGATAATAAGGTATGTCAATAAAAAATAAAAAGTATATAGTTTACAAAATAGGAAATGTAGTAAGATTAATTGAACTACATCGTATACAAAAAATATAAAACTCTACATACATTAAGATAATAATACACCATATTCTATTGATGTATGTCTCTACACACGCGAGGCCTACTCGTGGCTATAATCCCGACCTTGGCCAAATGAAGATGGTAGATAGCAAGTTTGCTTACACGATGACGCACTGCACGACCCATCATCTAAATGACACGTCACCAACCCCTCTTGAATGGAACCTGCACATAAATGACATAAGTGGCTTTCCTTACACTTGTAACTCTATTATGAGTTGGTAGATAGGTGCTGTTTTTTCTCACTAAATTAGTTTATTTTGACTTGATAGAGCATCTTAATAAGAATTACCAAAATAGGTATTAAAATGGTAGAGATCATAATGTCAATTTCTGTCAAAAATAATAATAATAAAATAATAATTTAGCCCTTTTAACGTCCCACTGCTGGGCACGGGCCTCCCCTCAATGCGAGGGGGATTCAGGCCATAATCCACCACGCTGGCCCAGTGCGGGTTGGTGGATTTCACATGTCTAAAGACATGCAGGTTTCCTCACGATGTTTTCCTTCACCGTAAGCAAGTGATAATCATATTAAAGTTATGATTCACACATAGATTTCGAAAAATCCAGGGGTGTGAGCCAGGGTTTGAACCCATGACCTTAAGCCCACAAGACGCGTGCTTAACCAATCGGCTACCACTGCTTAAAAACTGCTTGTCAAAAATACCATAAATAAAAATGAAATTCTTCGAAGGCTACTTCTAGGTATTCTCCACTATTTACTCTACTCCGAATCATTATAAAAAAGGTTATTTTCAGAGGTATAATATCAACTACTCGAACTAAATAAGATGGAAGTCAAAAACAGGTGAAGCTTTTGTAATAAGATTACCTACATAGAGAGTTTTCTACATTAAGGGCACAATGTATAACGCATAGGTATTTCAAACTCTACATCATCGGTACCTATGTTATTAAAGTAACAACACTATCAATGGATGTCAGAGTACAGAATAAATAATGCTAGGAAATATGTCGTTACTTGACATCCAATAGGCCTTTTGTTCTATAAGAAGTACCGACCTATGACATCATTCCTCGCATTTGTATCGTACACGCGGATTGTGACCAATGCTGGAATACTAATTCCGTTAAACTACTAACGGTTGATTCTTAGAAAAACAGCATTAGTTCAAATATTAGTAAGTACATATTTTCAGCAACACCTATGATAAAATTAATAGGATACAAAAAAAACTAAACATTAATAATAAGGATTATGGCCTCAAAAGGAGTGGTAGCCGATTGGTTAAGCACGCGTCTGACGGGCTTAAGGTCCTGGGTTCAAACCCTGGCTCACACTTCTGGATTTTTCGAAATCTATGTGTGAATCATAACTTTAGTATGATTATCACTTGCTTGCGGTGAAGTAAAACATCGTGAGGAAACCTGCATGTCTTTAGACATGTGAAATCCACCAACCCGCACTGGGCCAGTGTGGTGGATTATGGCCTGAATCCCCCTCGCATTGAGGGGAGGCCCGTGCCCAGCAGTGGGACGTTAAAAGGGCTAAATTATTATTATTTATTATTATGGCCTCAACCCCCCTCGCATTGACGGGAAGCCTGAGCCTAGTAGTGGGACGTTAAAATGGAAATTATTATTATATCAAAACTAAGGTCAAATTAGAGAGTAGAGAGGATGAAAAAGAGTTGAATAAAATGTTTCTCAATTTCTAAAAAGTATATTTCGAAAATGCGAAGCAGCTACTACGCTATAAAGAATTTATCTGAAAACGTTGAAATGGAAAATCCACTTTCAGACCAAAGCGGCAAACGAATACTATACCGCACGGCGAGGTTTAAAAAGCAGAAAGCTTCTACCTAGGTCCTGAAACTTATGACCTATAAGCACTAGCTGTAGGCCGCCACAGGATTGTATAACAGCACTCGGTCACAAAGGAGTCTGACCAAGGCCGACCTCACCACCTCAGCTGATCGAGCAAGCCGTTAAATCTTTACGGCCTATGACGTCACACCTCGTCTTTTTTCACCAAATGATTTACAACCCATAAACCCTCCACAATAACTGTACCGATTGTTTCACAGTTAACCGCAATATTTAAACCCTTTCTAAGTAAAGTCCGTTATTGAGTAAGGTTTTTTGGTCCAGTTTTTGCTCCAGTTAAGTTTATTGTCATTTGAAAACTGTAGCGAGGAAGTCGTTGAATGTTATGCAATTATATGCAAAAAAGGGTTAGTTTTTTTGGTACAGATGATATTGGACAATGGTTTTGTGAGGGCAAGCATTGTGAAGTATTTTCTTTGCAAACTATTGTCGGGATGGCAATGTGCGCGGGACATTAACATAAAAATGCAGAATTCGGATGGTCAAGCACGTAGGCAAGGCACGTTTTCAAGTTTCATAAAATTACTAACTAGATATTATTGGCTGAAAAAATCAATAGCAATTGTCATAAAAGTTTCAGTTATAGATAGGCAACACAAGTCCCTTGTACATAGCAGTAAAGAAATACAATTATTACCTCATATTTTATTTATGAAAACATTTCTATGCGGTTCCGTAATTGGCAATAAAACGTGTAATTGGGACCCCACATTGCGAAAGGGAAGTGATAGAAAATATATTGTTATGTTTTCCATGGAGTATTGGTTTCAGAATAAAAAAAAACTATTTATTTTTATTCAAGTTTCAGTAGAGCAAATAAAGTGTGGTCCTTAAATAAAGTATACTGTAGCATGTAGTATGTAGGTATGTATAAGTTTTTATCAGGTTTTTTATTTATATTAAGTGTTTTTTGAGCGTATAATATCCAACTAGACCTGATTAAAAAAACAATAACTATCTACAATTATTTACTTTTGATTGTGAAAAAGATGTGATTGACTTTTGGAAAGGCAAACTTTATACGTACCCACAAGAATAGAATAGACCTATCTAATACAAAATCCGCAGAAGGCACGTCAACGGAAACAGCCTTCCATCCGTGCAAAATTCCAACAAGCCAAGTACAGGATGTTTGTTAAAAAACGTAACGTTGCGCCCCTCATTGTAACCCATCGAACGGCGCCGATCGTCGCCGACGTGTTTTTTGTAACGTTCTAAATATATATGTATGCGTAGTGTTGTCTGAACACATAAATCATGAACTCGTTACGATTTACGAGCTCGGTCGGGCATACCACCGATTGGAGCTTTAATTTTAGGGTTAAACACACTGATAGGATTTAGCGAGGATTTAGAATAATAGGGATCATGTGTACAGTAATAAATCTTATAAACCTCTATGAAACTTCAAAGGGATTTTATGAGCTATCTTTGTTTCTACCCGAAGTGATTTGATTAGTTTTTATATAAGAAAAACATCTCGTAGTCCCTATTCAAACCACATTGAAAGTTTTCCACTCGAAAGTATATAAGATGATAAACGAAGCGCCTATTTCCGGGGCTATTAATTTTCATAACACTTCACAGATATGATCATGCATGAATGTTTGTATTTTTATATAATAAATATTCAAGAGGTTTTTTATATAAGCCAGTTTAAAATTAGTGGTGTTCTCGAATCTAAATGTAGTTTTCACGGCATAAAAATCATGTGTAAATTGACACTAATGATAGCCGGAGGTGACATTTAAACGACATGGAATCTAAGAAAATGAGTGCCCGGAATAGATACATTAAGAAACGCCATTATACCCTGAAAAAAACTGCTAGAATATAATCAACATTCTGAAATTAACGGCTTTGTATATGGCTGATAAACAAACATTTTATCCGAAATATAAGCCAGACTTATTTAAATTAAAAGATATGTGATGTCAACATTAACTGCATGAAACTAATCCAGCACAGACTAAACAGTTCTAACTTTATTCAATTTTGAATCAACCGTTTCAGCCTGAAATAAACGACTTTATTTTAAATGTAAGACCCGTGTTTACGTTAACTGCACGTGTCGGTAACTTTCACCGCTTTACTCGTGCAATAAAACCCCAGCCTAATCGCTTTCAAGGGCTTTAAGCGGCCATGACCCGTCCTGAGTGACGCTCGGAGGATATGACTGTTAACACACTTAGCATACGCGTTGAGAAGAAAGTAAACGATCAGAATTTTTTATTAGGAAAAATAATCAAAAACGGTGTTTTTTGTTTTCAGGTTGAATTTAGAGTAGGTAGAGAAATTCTCATTGTTGACATATTAATAGTTGAGATCGTAGACATAGCTTTATGTCATATATCTTATATCAGCAATATAAAGACCACCATTAAACTCTTAACTATTAATATGCTAGATCAGAAAATATGTCTTTATTAGACGCAGCTAATGCGAATACTCGTAGATCTCAATTGCTTAAACGATCCGTTAATAAATAGCAATGATTGGAGCTAAATGAGACAATTAAAATTGAAATCATGGGACCAATGGGAACTAGTGTAATTAAAGCTTCGACCTGGTAATAAATAAATACCTTGGTACCTATTTATACAGGTGGCTTCATTTTGTCGATTAACACAGTTCAAAAGTTCATAGAGTTATGACAAAAGTATATACGTAATACATTTGTAGGAAAAATACTTAGTCATTTTAGGGATATAGAAGTAAATGTAATATGAATCCTTTGCTCCCTCAATCTCACTGGGTGGTCTAATATCACAAGCTGCGATCTCCAGATAATATTTTATTTTTAAAATTACGTAGCGTATACTAATCATGTTTTGAGCTTATGCCATCGTGATTGGATGCAAGTACTATCCACATACAGGGATAATGCTGGTTTGTTCATCTTTATCATTCTATCTAACGAACAGATTTCTTAGGTCAATGCACGTTTAAGATAGGGCCTTAATGAAAATATAAAGAAAGAATTTAAATAAGCAGGTGCCGCGGCTAATCAAATCAAAACAGGTTGTATATTATTATACCTACCTACTGCATCGTGGTTTCTTAATTTTGATAATGTGTCATCAAAATAGTGAGTTAAATAATTAACTTTTGTGAGGTAGTTGGTAGGTATAACTGACTAGTTATATTGTTTCTAAATAATTGTATACTGGTTAAAAGTATAAAGTTTTTAATTAATTATAATTAGGTAGGCACAGATGGATACCAATACAAATACCAGATAGTTACACCTAGTTTTTGAAAACCATTTCTGCTAAGATAATTTTTCAGTTTGAGAAAACCTTAAGTTAAATTGAGTCGAGTAAGTACTAACAGAATAAGTACTAGGTACAGTATGGACAATTACGCAAATGACAGCTCAAAATTACGCTCTAAAGAGCTGCCACTTACGCGGCACCGCCGTAAATGTAGAACAACAATTGTAAACGAAACTACTTGCCAGCTGTAATAGTGCCTTTATAGGCAAATATAATTAATACGTCTAATAAACAGAGAGTATCATGTTCTTGCTTACTGTTACATATTCAGAATAGTATTTATTTGTTTATTATTGCATGTCTGAAAATACAAAACGAGAACTCTACCTACTCAAAATATGAGAAAACAAGAGCAATCCGCCCCATCTTTAAGTATTTATACCTGGGTATCTAAGTAGGTATTTTTCCACAGATTACAAGAAATAGCCGCATTATTCTCCAATCAATAGCTATCACTAAAAGCTGTAGTCTAAAAAAAATCGATCGCGTGAAATGTTTTGTGGCTACCAATATTATTGCCGACTCTATCATAACATTTACGTATTTTTATTTACATTTCAAAAATTTGGTGGGTACCAATTTCTGTCACAATCCCCACATTTTTCTTTGGTATCGTGCCAGTGTGGGAAGGTAAAGCTCTTACATCAGTATTCCAAACGAAATTTATTCCAGTGATCAGCATTGAAACCCGATAATCTCCATGTTTCTCGTCAATTTGCCCGAAATCAACTTACAAAATACGTAAGTTATTATCTGATTCGTGTTTGGGCGAAGTCACTTGGTACATTATTTGGTTTTAATCAAACTTCAACTTTGTTATTGTAGTTTTAGGGTAGGATTTTGTGGTTGTGCGCACGATAGGGTGGGATAATGGGGTCATATGACCGAGGTGTAACGTACGCATACACGCAGAGGCGTGTACCCAAAGTGTCAGAATATTGGCATCGTGTATTTGTCAACCCTACGTACACTGCTAATTACGAGATTTTTTAAAAATCCATATGAAACACACTGCGCTTTGCTTTACCTAGCTACAGGGTGACACCGTTGGAAATATTTTATGACTCTACATATGATTCAGATTATTCTGGGAAAAATTATCAACAAGTCAATCAACAAATATTGTAAATGATTTCGATGACACCCTGTATTTGAAGGTAAACCTTACTAAATATATGTACATTATAATTTATAACCAATTTGCAGTATAAATTTTGTATCCATAATTACGTATTCAAGTTTTTTTTCTATATTGAAATTTGGCGGACTTTAAAATATTTTTTTTGAGATAGGTAACTATTTTTTTTTAAGTTACCTAATATGTGTAGACTCTATACACATATTAAGTATCAAGCTGTGTACGCACACCACCCGCCTCCACATATTGGCCGGCCGGCTATTACGGAGCGGATCGGTCTATCCCGGGCCGGCGGCCATTACTCCGGCCGTAATCCGGATGGGTCGGACCCGATCGACTAATGACGCCCTAAGAATTTTGTTGCGCATCTCATTACGCATCTTGGACGTCGCGTTACGTAACGATGGCTCTACATGAATGTTGGATGGCGTTTTGTTTGTATCTCTATCATAGAGATTACGCGTTTGTTTGTTAGAGAATAAAACATTTTTTTTTTTTTTTCAGATGTCATGTGCGAGCTACTTTCAAAAACAAGTAGAAAAAGATTTATTTTAATGCTAGTAAACAGAACATATCAGTGACACCGTATTTATACCTACTTACTCAATAGCTTTTCCAGTAGGTATGTACTGAGGAACTCAGTAGGTACTCCAATACTTATACCAAAGTTATTCAATTAACTATCGCCTTAAGAAACCCTGTCAGCAGAAATAATAAGCATAAAAGTTCCTTGAAGAGTTCACCCAACTCTAGAAATTACCTATTCCCTCTCAGAGGCAAGAAAATCGATAGGAGGTTAGGCGTTCCAATATCTACGTAGAACCTTTTATTTTATACATCTTCAGGAAGGTATTAATTATTTTAATAATGTAATAAGAAAACATAGTAAAATTTTCATTAAATACGATATTCCTGAATCACCCATAATTTAAATGAATATTTTTGAGTTTTATTTAAATTTAAAAGCTTTCTGAATAAATATTTACCCCTGTTTCTCGTTTAATACCTCGGCTTGAGAGGGTGCTTGCCATTTATTTTCTGTTTTCAACGTTTATGTATAAACAGGCACTACTTACTCTCAACATGAATATTTCGTATCCGAGTTTTGTGCCAAATGGTGGCGAAGTTTATAGAATAGGTACCCCGTTTGTGGCTTAAAGTAGTATTACTGAGCTTTAAACTTTTGTATTATTGGGGGTGTAAATCCAAATATGTTCCATAAGATTTTAAAGATCTCCGTATGTTTAAATTGTGTTTTTATTAGATATTCATTCATTCAGCAGATTAAACGAACCAGGTTTACTGTGTTTATTTAAATACTACATGGTAATCGTTATGAACCCGATTCGTTTACATTCAGTAGATAATCGCTTGGGTCCATATGGACCCAAGCGATTATCTACTGAACTGATTATAACTGGTCCTTATATAAGGACCAGTTACAATATTTATTACCATCTTAATCCAAATAATCGAATATCCGCATTTCTTTAAATTGCGAGATCGAAAAAAAAATTACATGTAAATTAGACCTTGTATGAACAAGTCTATACATAGGTATATCCAATACCTAGGTATAAATAATACATGAGTAACACAACGCGCAAATATAAAAATGAGGAACAAATATTTTAGCCTCCTATTTGCTAAAGGAAAAACTGGAAGAAAAAATAATAATACAGCTTTATTCAAGAACGGTCCACGTTCTTATCTTACGTTCATGCCTAGATCAGTGATCGGTCAATTAGGGCTGTGACACAGCAAACACGTCGTAAATTAGAACGCACAAACACGGTTAATGAGAGCTCGCAAACACGCTCTTCGAGTGCTTGTAGCCAATAGGGATTGAACGCATGACGCGTGTCTCGATTGTTTGGGCATGGGGCCCTGTTACGTGTCATGTATTTGTTTTGTGGGATAGAAGATAGTGTTGGTACCACATGAAGAATCAATATTAGTTATGACTTATGACAATTGAAGTGGCTGGACTCGTATGATTGAATTTTATTTATAAAATCATTAGATTTTAAAGTATTATCCAAATGATTTTAAATCGAGTAAACCGATTCATTCATAAAGTCACAAGTTATACACTACATGTGTTGTTTCCAAAAAATATATTTTCATTAGTGAATCGTACCTCTTCACAAAAACAAACGCACAAACATTTTCCAGTTTAAGAAAATATGAATAAAGTATAGAAATAAAATCTTTTGTTTTATTTTAGTGTCGTGTAATTCCAAAACATATCTATTGTACCAAAGAATATCCAATCTCTTTATTCTGAAATAAACAGAACATTTGTAACTAGTACCTATCTACATTCATCCATTCTCTAAACTTTCTAGACGCATCATCGTGTTTGTTCAAAAGCAACTGCACGAAGTGTCCAAGTTTAAAATTCTGAGCCAATCAACATAGACCTGTAAAAGTGAATATGTTTATCCCGCAAAAGTGGTGTACAACACTATAGTGGAGCGCCGGGGAAGGTCTTGTAGAACTGGCTGTGTATCTTGAAGAATATCAGTTGGACAAACACACAAGGGGGTGTGAGGTGTGCACGTGGTGGGGGGTGGGAGGGTGGTGTTTACTACGCTCCGGGGAGGTGAGCGGAGAAATGAAATTGGCAGATATTTCGGTGATGTGTCACACACGTGTAGGTAAGCTTGGCTAGCAATGAAAGTTTTGCGAGGTTTTCCACTTTCGACGCGAGCGGAATAAAGTAAAAGAAGGCGAATGTATTTAGGTAGGCCTTTATATATGCGTGAGAAATGAGAACCCTTTCCTTACATTCTCTGCGTAGAAAATATATTGCCTGTTTTCTGAGCCTGCCTGTACCAAGATCGGTATGCAGTAAAGAACTACCACATAAAACGAAAATAAAATATAAGAAAAAAATGCAGTAAGTATTGACAGATATTATATAACAGAGAGGAGTGTGAACCAGTTGTTGAGACTGTATGCCAAAATACCACAAACAATGTAATCTATACTGATAGTTGCAGCAATAAATGCCAATAATTTTATTAAACAAAAATATGCAAAATTTATTCATTGGTAAATTAATACTATTTTATAAGTACATCACTACCAGTCGATGCTTAGCACAAAAATAAATACTTTTAAATAAAATTATTAATATTATGTAGCTGCCGACTTCCGGTTTTTTATACCTTATAATCTATTTTTGAGTTATTGATATCATGTATTGTTTGAGTTCAAAGAAAACACAATTCTGTGTGGAAAACAAGGAGGGTAATGGTCATGTTTGTCGGGACCGCTGATATTGTTCACAAACTTGAAGGTTAGTTCGATAAAATAACGATAAAAGAATATGATGATAGAAGTAGCAGTTGATATGTATAACAAAGGAAAAGTCGTATAGGATAAATATTTTCCTTGAAACATTCTACTATAAGACTGGTATAGTTAGGCTGTGGCCGCACTGGTGATTTGGTTGCGATTCAACGGCGATTTCTGAAAAAAAAAATCTTAAGGGTTTAGGGCTTTGGTCGCTATTGCATCGCAGTCGCCTTACCAATGCAGCCCCGGCCTAAGTCTCAAACTCATGAAGCTGTTTCATCCTGAGAAGATCAAGTTATGTTCAAATACCTAGATATAGGTTAAATAATACAATATTAATAAAATGTATAACACAGCATATACCTACTTACGTAACAAATTTCATTTCGCCCAAAACAAATTCTACCCACGTCCCAGCTATCCTGAATTATAAGAAGCTAAACAAACAAGTTGGAGCTCCATGTTTTGTGCCAAACAATAAAGAAATAAAGGCTGCTGGCATAATAATAAAGAAACTTACCGAGTTTGTAGATATTACTGAGATGAAAGAGAATAAAAAAGCAAGATAATAATATATCAACGTACATACGTCAATATGCACGGGTTGATACCATGTGGCGTTATAGTGAAGGTAAACTGAACCATATGTAGTTTAATAATTATAATTACAATGTGTAGAACCCCGATACCGGCTTACCGATACGATCATCTTAACCGTATCGCCGATGCGTCGTACGATCGCACGATACATAGCCTGGATATCCAGCACCGCTACGATCCGGCCGCATTACACTTTTGTCCGATCATCAAGGTAGATGCGATTAAAAACGGGCGTTGTCGATAACTAGATAGGAAAGGGCTTAATACGATACGGTAATAGATTATACGGTGATACGATAGTCAATAAATGATACGGTGATACGATACGTATGTTCGTTTAATAAGTACTTGCACCACCCGTGAAGTGATAGTTAGACTACAGTTTAAATTCATAGAGTCAAACTAACTTCGGTTATGACCGCAGTTAAATTAAATTTTGTTTCGTCTAAAGTTCGTCACAGTAGCATTGTCACAGTTAAATAATAACCCATAAATAAGCTGGTATGTGTTAGGCATATTTCAAAATGTTCGCTGGCGGCCGTTCGATCAAATAGAATGCCTTACAGGGCTCATTTCCTTTTTGTTACGGAGAATGGCGTTCATTTACATAAATTTACCTATTGTTATTCTGGGTACGGCCGCCATCTCAACAACAAAGATCTCACAAATTTCCATAGGCTGACTTGTTTCCATGTTTGTGTAACATTTGTTGTTTTTGAATAAACAAGTAGGTTCATAGGAAAAATAGTATAACGGGTGTAATGGACAGCCCTCCACATACTGATGGGGTGACTTCAGTATGTCATACTAAGATGATCGGTACATGAAATTAGTTCAGGAACTTTATGGTACCCCAATACACTCGGTTTGTTTTATTAGCTTATACGCAATGTATCGTTACCGTAGCAAAACGCACGTAGCCAACGACCGCCCTCCCCGCCACAGGGTCAATGCTTGCCGTCGAACGCGCTCGTACCACGTCATTCACGCGTTGTTCTTAAGAGGAGTTCAACATCCATTGCTGGTTTTTTTTTATTTTAGCTGTTTTTTTACAGAAATGGAATGCTGCGTACCGATAATGTAATTATACATTGAAATAAAGGAATTGTAACTGAAATAAAAGATTTCAAAAATCAATTTTCCGAAGAAAATTTCTAGTGGAATATGATTCAAAATAAGGTCCTGAATTCACCCTGTCAGTATGCGGAGGGCTGTCACTTACACCCTGTATATCGATAGATGAGTTCCTACTGTTTATTAACTCACTGATATCCATTTAAGTTTAGATTTAAATAATTTATAACTATACTATAGTCTATCAGTATCAGTTCCTGTATACACGGCGACAAGGTTCACCACCTGTCACGTTGGGTTCTGACTATCTGGTGAAACGTGGTGAAACGGCTTTGAGTTGGCTTAATACCTACACTATGTGGTGGTGTATGGCCACTCAAGCCTCTGACTACCCCCGAATAAAAGTCGTGACGTAGGTAGGTATATAGTCTATAGGTACTATACCTTCTTACATTGTAAGAATTCATTATTTAATACCTTTGGTATAAGAAAAAAAAATTTTGATCATGTTTCCAATTTTCTTTTTATTAACACAAATATTTCTGTTTTATACACGCACCCAAAATATATCAGAAAACGAAGGAACAAAACTCGACTCCTTTAGTTTTATTACACCTCCTATACCCAAGATAGATGAGGAAATTTCCTCCGATACTACAGAATAGGCTGTATCGGAAACGAGTTAAATAACATACCTCTTTTGTTTTGTTTTAAAGCCCCGAGGAAAATAACAAGACGGCAGAATATTGATGAGGTACCTCTAGATTGGATTTCTACTCGCTTGATTTTATATTTATAAACGATTTGAGTTCCCAGCGTGTCTTTTCGTCCGCTGTCAGTGAACCAGACGGGAGTATTGCTTTCCTGTTTTTTATTGGCCGATAGGAAATGACAAAATATTACATCTACTCGATGTCGGTAATAGCTTATTTCTTCGCGTGGGAGACGCTCCGACGTAAACATGATAACAAATTTGTAAGTCGTAATATTCTCTGATTTATAAACATTTTACATTCATAAAAGTTTTGTTTTGTGTACGCACACGCGTAAAATATAAGCTGACGAATTCGAAGAGAATCACGAATGACATAAAACACAGGCCAAATCTGAATTCATATCATGTCTTATCAGAATGTCTTCCGAACGGATAAGTTTGATCGCGTGCGGGAACGAAACGTGCGTCTGCGACCGAAAGGTCTCATTTTCTTTACAGCACCAATTCTATCAGCAAAGCTTCCCTTACCTACATTTTCTGGTAACGATCAAGAGCATAACTGGCTAATCTTTAGAGCATTCACAATTATTAGTGTTCGCAAAAGGTAGTGTTAATTGTGAAATACGTTCGGTGTAATAAGAAAGAGAGAAAGGTAACTAAAAACACAGTCCCGTCACATTTCGGACGGAACGTCGAAGAGTTAATGAAAGGCATTTGTATGTAACGGACTTGTGCGAGCTTCCTCCAGGCCCTGATTATAGCCCCTATTGCGTGTTTCTATAGAAATGCCTTTGGCGATGGCTATGGTACCCATTGTCATATATAGCAGGAGAATAATCATCGTGTTATGGTAAACAAAAACAAAAAAAAATACATAGCTTCAGAAGCCATTGCTGATTCTATTGATAGTTTAACGAGTAAACTAACTTTTTCATATCCTTTTCATATCAGTTACGCATGAGCAAGACCGAAATATTTTTAAGCCGTATCTATTTTTGTTAAGAGGTGATTTGACGAAAATAATATCGGAGCTTTTTCGAAAAAAATAAATCCGAAGGCGAAAGAAAATTGAGGATTTCGATATATTAAAACGTTTGAAAAGACCCACCACTTGCTTTCAAAATACAGAATAGGTGCGGACCGTCAACCATTCCCGAACAAACGGCCGGCCGTAGCATTCGCCCGAGAGCCCCGAGAGGTGGCCATTTGGCTCGCGCTCTCTCGGATACTCCTCCGCCTCCGTTTCAAATAAACCAGCACAGTTTCCAAGCCAGAGTTGAGAACAGCGTTTTAGCCGAACGTCGTAAACTGAAGGTTCTCGAGACCCGTTGCCACGCGACTCACAGGGGCATCTAAATTCAAATTTTTCTTCTCGACTCAGGCAAAACCTTACGACTCCCTATCTGCATAAAACGAGATGAATTTCATTTTATAACGTTACGTTCACACTAGTTTTATGCGGGCGCTTGTAATTCGATTTGACTTAGTAACTGCAGTTTTTCCGAGTGAAAATTATATAGGTACCTACGTCCTAAGCCCATCTGTAGACATAAAATACCATGTAAAAAATAGTCCGGGAGGATGAAAGTAGTTACTATCGTTACCAGTTTGGCATCGATACGTAATCCAATGCTATTTTCGCTATCCATTTACCTACCATAAGGTTGACAACCATGAGTGTTCGCCTTTCATATAACTTAAAAATACGTATATTTAAAAGCTTCCCATATCAGTTTTTATTTACATAAGGCATTTTTGTATTAAATTATCGATACGAGGACCGGTCCAATGGACAACGACGCAGTTATCGCTTACAAAATGCAACCCACTTTCAAGTCACCGACTAATTAAAATGTTACATTGTATTTAATCTATCTGAACCACGCGACTATGTATTTTAATACAGAAGGCAAACGTATTAATTAAATGGTGGAAGCACTAGTCTGGCATGCACTCGACTCGTTGGCTCGTCGTTGATATCTACCTACAGTTTGGTCTCTTTGTCCCGTCCCCGACGCGTAGGTTCATAAACAACCACAATTCACTCGAGAAATGAACCCCACATTGATAAGGTACAGTTATTTAATCTTTCAATTTAAAATCATGATCAGTTAACTCGAAGCGCTTGCGACATCGGCCGGAGCGACCAGAGAACGATTCCAATCTTTATATTTAACGTTCGATAGATAAATATCATACGCGTAGGTATATCTATACCGCGCTGCGGACTTCCTTAGATAATATAATAATTTGGCTGGCGTCATATAATTTCATGACGAAATCTCGTCTACTTTTTCTCTCGGCAAATCTCAAAAGTTTCCAACCTAAAGCATTGTGAATAGACCCGTAAAACAACGAACAACCATTCATTTAGGGATCTCGAAGTTACGTCAGCGGCTTATGAATAAAGAGGGGTCGGCCGCCGGAAAAATAGGGGGTTATTCAAAAGGAAAAGTTTTTTTGCGTAAAAAAGGACGACTAAGCGGTGGATTATCGTCCATTCGCCGACAAGAGTTTTGTGGAACTCGCGGCCGAGTTATAAGGACAAGCTTTTTATTATCGCTTACTGGAAATGTTGAGGAAAATATCCGGATAAGAAAAACAATTATCACCACGCGCCTCCCGGTGTTTACAATGGGCGTGTTTACCCGACTACTGTTTGTCATGACTAAAATTTTAAACAGGCGCAATGAACCGCTTCCTGGTTGGGTTTGGGACCCGTCTAAAATATTGATGCCGGTTTTAGGCGCCGAGCCAGCCCCGTAAAGCGTTTTGAAGCATAATAAGCGACTCAAATCATTTCTAATTTGTATGAATAATAAAGATAGCTGTTAATGACTCTAGTTGGTAGTCGAATGGATTTTTTTCAAATTCAACGACGTACAACGGTGGTGTGATAAATAAGTAATTTCCGCCTTGTAAATGCGTGGTTCTCACGAAAACGTACGATTTGGGCGGATGAGTTTATAATTATTTTCCACATGTAGGCTGACGATTTGTTCCGGGACATTAGCGATGGCCGTAGAGCCCGGGTCGAATCCCGGCCGAGTAACGAGAACTCCGGCTCAGCGTGAAATTGTGAAATTACCGGGACGCCTAAAAGCAAACTCTACTTTTGACTAATTAAAGAATTGAAGGGTTTCCCAATTAACTTGCATAAAAATAATTTTACAATGTTAGATTATTGGAGTTAAAGCCCATTTTTAAGCCCATGAAAAACTGTGACCGGATTTCTCGTAGAGACTACGGAATTCTAAGAATTACGTACTTATATTTCAACCTCTTTGTGAAACAAACTTAAAATGTTGCCTATGAAATCAAATAATTGAATTGAACGCGTTACAAAAATATTTACAAGAAGTACTATATAAATTATACTGGTAGTAAATCATAATTTTTGATATTTACTAGAATAATAAATACTTAGGAACTATCTCAAATATCAAGTAAAACCTACCACTCTACAGAACAGCATCCTACTGAAGTTTCAGAGCGTATATTGCGTTTACGCGACCGTCACATTATGCCTCAGGACTGTGAGATAATGGTCGCCACATCGACGAGACCTCGGACAATGTGCTCAGGATTTCTACAGACAAAGGATATTTTCCTCACCAAGTTTGTGTAAGAAGAATACTATTTGCTTCACAGATAAAATATTCTACTGAAAATCTTTTGTTGTTACTGAAATTTGGCATCTCAAACGTAGTTACTATATTATAGTATACCTATACTGTTGATATAAATCAAAATAGCATTTTTAATATTTCTTACAAAATGTAGAGTTATCTATAAATATGTAGAGCAAACCGCACTGCAGTGCGGACTTTGGTCGTAATACCCATAAAACGTTTTCTATTTTGTGCAAACGTAGAGTATCGTTGTACCCGAGAATATTCATAACCACTCTCCCTCTCTATCTACTTAGCCAACCAAGCTGAAAATTTAATATTTATTTTCTTATTTGTAGAGCCATATCTAGTAGGTACCTGTAAGGAGCAGATTGCCGCAGGACAAAGATTGCTATGCTTACCTATTTGGGTGAGACTATACCTATAACCCATGGAACCCTTAGACATAATGTCATAACAGCTGATGGCTCAGGCGGCGTGGTAGCTCGCCTCATATAGACGCACCCTTTTACTTATGGTGTACCTATGTCTCTCTACATAGAGGTATACCTACAAGTGTCGAATAATGAAAGTAAGCAGTACAAGAGCCTAGAACTTTTTAATTTGATTTATTTAAAAAAAACAAATGAAAACAGATTGTACACACAACAGAAGGTTATACACACCTACATAATAAAAACATAAGTATATGAAACGGGTCCGCACTGCAGTATAATTTCGACGGTGAAATTCTGAGCGTACCTATTTTGTTTGCTTGAGCCAGCAGTGTTCCCTGAACTCTGAGATAATACCCCCTCTCTATCTTCCAAGACTTTTAATGTTCTCGCTTTCATACTATAGGGGGAGACAAATTCTTCACGGATAAGATAGGTGGAGATTATTTTAGTGAGGTGATAATTTCTTTGAAAAAAGGGGAAGGTTTGTTGTACTCTTACTAACACAAGTGTATTACATTAGATCAATGTTTGATTAGTTATGTATTTAGGTACCAAACTAGTAAACGACTAGCAGCATGATCATAGATATAATTCTTTGATAGATCCATATCACTCTGGTTAAAATTGACAAAAAAACATGCATCATTGCATGTGAGCTTACACCCTTAGTTAGTTTATACAGATTGTGTATTAATTTGTTAGACAGTTGTGTCTCTAATTGCGATGCAAATTAAAAGCTAAGTAATTTAATTAAGTGAAGTTCTAGCGGAGGAGATATAACATACCTATTTTACACCCAGACATGTAGATCCCTGTCTATAGAGTAAAACTACTTACTTAGGAACGTGGTTATACGCAAATGTAGTATTCCTTTAATAAAAAATACAGGGTTGTATTGGCCTGATTAAAACATGGCTTCATATGTAGGCCAGATAAAAGGGCCCACTAGGCCTTTACATCCTCCATGAATTTTAACATCACCTTCATTACAAAAGCTATTTTATGCCGGAGAATATCAAAGGCATTTTAGCAGAGCGAGACAACCTTATCAAAATTCAATATCTTTATTTTGTGTTGGAAAAGGACGGTGCACTCGGTCCAACTAATCTCGATGGAACAAAGTTGCGTCTCAATCCCAAACAGTTTACTACTAAACGTATCAACTCTATGTCCTTAATTTACAATTATAAACTTTATTGCTCGTTGATAAAGTTTAATGTTGTGTGTGTTTTATTGTCGCGTATGTTGTTTTGGAGTGGATATGGAAAGCTCTATGTAAGCTGCTCCTTACAAAGTAAGCGTCGGCGGAGACAAGTCGAACAGACATTTTAGCAAATATTTCATACCCTTATGTTCGTAATTAAGGAGCTAATGTTGCTGATAATAAGTTTAACTTGATAATTTGCTGCCCTCTTTGGATGACCTACCGCAGCGCAATGATATTATTAACCAAGGAAATTAAAATATTCTCTACATTTTTAATGTTCATGATTTGTAATGGGCCGATTATAAAAAGGGGTAAATAGCTTATCTATTACACAGATTAAGTATAAAGCAGTTTTGAAATTTTTCTTTTAAGTTTACGTAGCTACTAAAGTGCAGTATCTAGGAATTTACTTACATAGAGTACATACTTACTTATCTAATTAATAACATAATTAAAAAAAAAAAAAAAAATCGTTAACTTTAAAAAAAGCCAATATTTTATTCTACCTATTGTTTTGAGGAATTATTGTAGTGGGAAGTAAAAATATGTCAGTACAGTCGCTAACAAAAATGTATGGTGTCCGCTAGTGACATGCGTTAGTTAAATAAATCATTCGGGAAGCGCGATCGCGCCGCCCCGGCCCCTCCCGGCCCGTTCCCAAAATGGCCGACACACAGCTGACTGTTCTCTCACATTTTTTTGCATTACAACCATTTTGTCGCAGCCATTCTTTTTTTTTTCGAATACCACCGACCGCACAGAGATTTCTGCATGTTAAATTCAGTTACACTAATTTAATTTGATGTTTACGTGACGCGTTGTTAAAATGTTTCCCTGTTTACGAAATTATATAACTAGGTTATGTATGTCCGTAATAAACATGTTTTGGAATTATTCCAAATTACACCTACAAAGTCACTTGTTTTGATGTCGCGGTAGAATACATTTATCTGTGGGAGGAGGCTTCCTTGTTGACTCTAGTAGACCCTGCCCACTAATATCTATTGACATGATTTTGTTTACTTTATGATGATCCATAAATGTCATACATTATATAAACATTACTTTATATTCTGTACCCATATCAATATTTATCTAATTACCTTCCTACCTACACTTTAATATAAACATACATCTGCTAAAAAGCACGATTAAGTAAGTGAATATAGAAAAAAAACTTGTACGGCTTACGTACAATATTTTGTAATGATTCAATACTGCTAATACTTTTAATTAAGTAGCACTAAACCTTGATAGCTACAGTGTCGCCGTATCAAGTACGGCCTACGTAGCTGTAATAACTCCGTAATCTTCTCGAAGGATAATATTTGACTTTACTCTGTACAAGTTGCCTTGTTCCATCTTTATGATATTAGGTTAAGTTCGCTCCGAAAGGATTAAGGCGGCTCTTAATTCAACGCTCCCGGGCCGGAATAAATTTAACGTTTTGAGGAGCTTATGAAGAAAAACTTGAGATGTACGGACGGGTAAGCTCTCTCGTTTAAAATATCGCCCGTTATATCCGTGCTCGCAGAGTACCCAACAAAATATGTAAGTTAATGTTGAGCGCGAGTGTACATTAAATTGTTGATTTTAGCAATGTAGTACAAGTATATTAATGTAAATAATGCGGCTGCATTTACTCGCTTGGCTTGACTAAGCATCGACTTTAAAATTTGGCTGCATTTTATGCTTCGCAGTACGCCCGCCAACAGTTTAATTGCCATACGAAATTTACGCGAGCTTCAAATTATACCTGCGAAAACACGGCACACGCCGTGATGGGCGCAGCCTCCGCAACTCGGATACACGCGGCAATTTGGACGAATCTCTCGATATTTCATTTTATTTTCCTCTCCAATTTTATTTTATTTCCGTGGAACAGAACGCCTCTAGCTGAATGGAAGGTAATTGTAGGCTACACGGCGAAGGGTTCGCTTCAGGGAATAATTGTACGAATATAGCGGAGCCTCTGGGAGTGTTTAATGCCGAGCCAAGCGAGGCCGCGTTTTACTGGGCCTGCGCGTTATGCTTAATGCTGGACCGAGGACGAAAATTATCTGAGTAACGAGTTTCGTAAAAGCGGCGATGGGAACTAATGAGACTATTGGGTCCCTCGACTTGTTGTATGAATATTTTTATGGGGTATAACTTTAATTTTGAGAGGGGCGATTAATTTTAACGGTTGCGAGAGCGCTTCGTGATGGACAGGAGCGTCGACGAGCAACGGTACTCTTACTGATAAATGGTGAAAGCGGTGAAAGGGTGTGCGATAAACTTAAGGTAAAAGCATACTCACCGATGTGGAAGCTGTGACGTCACATGGGACTTGGACTTCGGACACACTGCACACCACTGAATATTTTAAATAATGAAATGCCCGGACAACGGTCTCGGGGCGTTCCCTTTTAAAAATGCACTGCACTTGGGTTTTACTGCGGCCGTGCAGGTTGGTCGGACCGAAATTCTCAAGACCAGGATAACAGAGTCATAAAGGAGGTGGATCCTGAAGCTCACCACTTGGAAAATAAACACAACGGCCTCATCATGGCAGGGTAGCGGCAATCAACTATTTATTCGTAATTTTCTATTTATTTTAAAACAGTCAGAAATTAAACAGAAGCAGTTCTTCATTTTAACGACTCGAGCTTTCGACACACTGTGCGTGAACAAAATTATAGCCTAAAAATTCTAGATATAATGTCCTGATTTTGTTTTATTTTACATAATTTCCCAATTCATTATACAAACGTTTGATAATAACCTGCTTGGGGCTGATTAGAGACAATCTAAATGACGCTCGAATAAATTTATGACCACTCAAATTAGAGTCGAAGTTATCTAAAACGATATCATTATGAGAACTACTATACTTGTAGTAATTTAGATATTGAATGTTAATAATAAAAATATTTAATTAAAATCTTATACGAGTCTAACACTTACGTACCTACCAACCAACTTACAGAATAGGTATTTCAGTTAATGTAAATTCATATTAGGTAGAGTAGTTCCTTCCTAGAGCTAGATATCTACCAACTCATTGATAGAACAGACAGTTTTTTACATAACTTGGCCATTATCTACCACGCTTTACTGTCCGACTTAACATTGTTCCTAATTAGAAAAAGAGATATTTCCCAACAAAACGCCTTAATGTGTCGCCCAAAAAAAGCAATCACGAAAATAGAGCTGCTCTACCTAATTAATTCTAATTAGCTGCTGGTAGGTGGCTCCGTTACGACTGAAAGGAACTGGGGGAGAGTACGGAAAAGCTACAATGTACCGTAACTTTAATTTAATACAATTTTACTACATTATTAGTACGAACCACGGTGCATTTGAATAATTTTGTCATTCTTAACTAAAACGTACTAAAGTATATCTATATTTAGTTACGTTTAGATAGTGATGTATACGTATACTAGTGTTGTAACATTTCTGATTGGCCGTGATATCTTATCGGTGATCTTATTTATTAAGGATGTTTAGATTAAGATAATTTGAATTTAAATTCTTATTGCTGGGAATGAAATGACCTTTACTTCTGTTCATGACGTGAAGTGACTTTCACCACTGGAAGTCAACTATTGTGAAGACCTAATTATTTTTTACTCTAGCTATCATATCCTATAGATAGTATATTGAAATCTTAGGTATGTGTTCAGAAATATAATTATTTATATGAAAACATACATTTTACCAGATATTAGCAGTAGGTATCGATGAAAAAGAATGACTAGAGAAAGCTAAACTAGAAAATACCACAATAGAGTCATTTCCATAAATCATTAAAACAAATGGTGTTCATAACAATCTAGATAAGTAATTAAAATTTAAAAGAATTTTGATTGGCCCATGTCAGAACTATTTCTATGTAAATGTATTTCGAGAATACAAATTGTTTATAAAGAGGCCTACTTTATAACGTATTTTGATTACATTTAAAATCATGTCAAAATTAAGATGTTAAATGAATTTATTCACAGTTATATTTCTAGTTTCTAATCAGTATATAGCATGTTGAAATTGGATTGAGCTGTATAAGTTATTCTTAAAGTTTCTGACGACCTGCATTGATGCAGTTGTTCGAGTGTAGACCTCGGCTCACTACATCGAGAGGTTACAAGTTTGATTCCCGCCAGAGGTAAATTTCTGAAACGGTCGTTCCGTTTTCCCTGGTCTAGGTGAAACTGGGATCGCTCACAGTCCATTGTACAGTACTATCCATTGTACAAGCGTTGCTTAGTTTGGGATCCTACAGTTGGTGTGTTAGTTTTTTTTGTAATATCTAAAAAAACCTACAGTTAAGCGAGCATTCCAAATTAGGTGGTGATACCATATACCTAAAGTTTAGCAATCATATGAAACCAGCAAACATCAAATGATTCTCCACGTCTCATTGAACGTAAATAATACACATTTACATACATATAGCCCACAATAATGGAGATCGTACTGCAAATTAGGGTTACTCCGTGTGATATTTTGCATAATCGAATCGACTCCACCCAATTGCGCTTTCGATGCAAATAATGGTATGTACAGAGTGGGCGACTACGAGCGTCAATTAGTTAAATGAGTAAAAAAGGATATCGAAACAAATATTAATATGTTTTTGTCTTTATCGCTTTAATTGTATGGATAGAAACTTGCAAGAATTTAATTGGTGAATATTTTTGTTGCTTGGTTTGCTTGCGTGTAAATTTGATGAACAATCCGCCTTAATAAAAGTATCCAAATGTGCTATAATAATTATATTAGCATTTCTCGTAGGTACGTTCTTAACACGAGTGTAGAGCTACTGTGAGTTACCGTCAGCATTACGGCTGCTTTTACGAAGGACATATTTTGTCCGTTTTCCTTTTTTATTGCCTCGTTCAATCGCTTAGTTTGTACACACCATAATATCTCAAATCTGCACATAATGAATTTCAAGAAACGATTCACCCTGCGGGGGCTGTGATTCCTTTTACGACAACTGGTGGCTGGAAGTCTGTGTACTGTCCCGAGAACTATCATTTGCATGTCATTTTGTACAAGTGCTTCGGCTTTGGGGATTTAAAAAATGGTCGTATTTAATTGGACGCTATCATACTGTGATTTTGAAGCACGTACTTAGTTTAATTGAGTTTAAATTTTACTAAAATTATTTTTTGAATTCGGTTGTGTGATTTTCTTAGTATTCTAACAAGGTCAACGTAACAACGTAGTAACGTTACTATAATTGGGCCTTATAAAATTAGTAGGTAAATTTACTTTATTTATATCCAAAATATTCCCCTAAGTAGAGTATAAGTAGAGTCTCTACAGTAAGGAATCTCATCTACTGCGTAAGAATTATAAGCAATTAAGGACTCAAAATATTTATAAGATTACTTCACAAAGCAATTAATAATAGGTGTCAAACCAAAAACAAAATTATACTAGTTTACTAACAATATGTACCTACCATCTAAATAAAGCGGACTCTACATCTGAGTAGCCGCTAGACCAGTTTTGACAGACGTTTAATATTCCGGTGTCGCCATAGGCCGTAGGTACACATACCGTCACGCTGTGAATGACAAATACGCGGACAATCATTGGATATTTTTATCTTCTATCAATAAAGAGAGGCGTGGGTGGCGTATGTATGGTAGGTATTATTGGACGTGTCATTGTTTGGTCACACGAGCTTTGATAGTACTTATAAATTTGATGGGAATACCAATTCTATATTTTCTGGGAAACAAGTAAGTAGTTGGGTAGAAGAAACGGCAATTTAGTTGTTAAATAGTTAACGTCTTAGTTACGAAATCATGGCGTTAGGAACTCTGTAATAAGACTGCAACAGTGTAAGTAGATTATGTGCATAATCGAAAGTGAATGCAATAAGTCTACTAGTACAATTTACACGTATCTTTATGCTTAAAATGCATGCAGGTTGTGTGCATCAAGGTATGTGTAACGAAAGTCATTTTATATGCAAAATAGCAAATCTATTATCTAATAGGTAACAATGATGTCACCCTTCACATCACAAGAAGTAGGATTTTAGATTCAAAATATGGCATTATTTTTTTGTAATGAAAAATAATAAAAAAATATTTAAGCGCGGTGTACCTCAATCCTAATTCATCAAGTCGATATACGCAGATAAAGGGCAGGGCTACAAGTCTCGCTCCTTCCCATAGGTTTGTATGTAGATCTATCTCCCTCACACTATCATCCAGAGATACACATGGAAGTAAATTGTGTAATTTAGTTTGTCATTATTGTAATGCAATTATGCGTGTTAAGTTGTGATCGAGCTCAATTATTGATATCGTTCTAGTCATGTCATTTAGAGTTGATAAGAAAATATGCGTAGAGTAATCCTACTTATCTACCTGGTTTATTGTTACTTCACGCCATAAGTAACGGGATGGTTATATTTGATAAAATATTCCTGTTTTACCGTATACTAATACATAAGGGGGGCGGGGGGGGCAGTTTTAGATAACGTAATTTCCACACTATAGAGATGCATGAAATAAATGACTTATTATTATTATTATTATTATTACGACTGCAATTGCTTTAAGCTATTTATGAGACTGATTAGTTCTTATACTACAATGACCACTGAAATTGCTCACTGTATTCACATTCCCATGCAGGGTTAATTGTGAAAATGTCCTTTTTGTAAATCCCAAAAAGATTTTGACCTTTTCCTTCGTAATCAAGTATCATATACGAATTGCCAAAATATTTTCATCATAACTTGAAGTATCTTAGCCCTATAAGGTTGTGTGATGGGCTTATGCGTATCAAGCGGTAGTGAGGAAAGGAGCGGGCGCCGACAGCGATTGATATACGGCGGGCAAACGCGAGCTGACTCACAACTATTGACTTGAGTACGCTTTGAGTGTGGTGTGAGTTAGAGACTGGTAGCGATAAGCGATTAATGGGGCAACAAATTTTAAGTTAGGAACATAAACTCATGCAATGATGAGTAGGTAAATTTGGGAACAATTTCATTTTATTTATCTCGGATTGGCTCTTGGTTTCATAAAGTTTTTTTTTACTATGGAACTATCTCACTCCTGCACAAAGGCCTTTTCGACTAAGTGTCCCACTGCTGAGGCAAGGCTTTCTTTATACAAATGCGTTAAAAACCCTAACTGTAAAAAAATCTTACCCGCTTTTTAGCTCACCTTCTAACTCCACCGCTTGACACTTCCAACTTGTACCATGACATAAGACCTCCTCATACGTGGAATTTTTACGTAAGCTGTTCCCGTCGAAGGGAATTTATTTCGAAAGCAGGTAGAATTGTGGTATGATACTGTAACGTAGGTAACGCGTTATATAACACGATACAATCGGACATATAGAGTAGGTACCTCAGAGTTGAGTAAATTTATACCTAGGTACTATGTCAGCAAATCATTTGATGTTTGCCCAAGCAAAGGAGAACAACAACAAACTTGAATATTGCATGACAGACAGCTGTATTACAACTCTTAAGGTTATAGGTAGAGTTGTCTTTAGGTTGTAGTTTCTCCTATACCAGCTTTAATAATAAAAACAAAACAACGCCGAATGACGATGGACCGAGGGATGACTGCACTAGGCAAGTCGTCACGGAGTCGTTAGATAGTCGTCACGTAGTCGTTACGCGCCGGGCAGCGTCGCCGCCGCCAATCTAAATAATTGACCCGTCCGCTGTCCGTCCGACTGTGCAACTCCTTACTTGAACAGTAAATGAATGGAGACGGCCTTCGATAAAAATTATTAATTTTCTTATTAAACCCACGTCGACTTTACACAATGTATTAAAGATATTTGTTTATGGTGATTTAATTTTTTGTGGAAAATAACGTAGGTAAACTGGTTGGCATTATGTGTCAATATTATCGGTTCAATTGAATGTTTTCTTTCCATATTTTACAGAGCTCGTTTAACTTAATTACGGCTATTTGAATACATATGTAATGTATATTGATAATTTGTATGCCATTATCATATCAATGCCGACCTAAAATGATTTTTTAGATAACGATTTAAAATATTTCCGGCTCCCAAGAGCATCATTACCTACTAGGTATCTATATCAAATAATTAAAGTCATGTGATGGGTGGGACCAACATTATGTCACAAAACACTTTTATATTCATAGGTGTAGTGTAGCACTCAACATGTAACGCAACACTCTATTCAACAATATTTCCTTGAATTTTACACTCAAATTATATTATAAGAAATCATCTCTATCGCTTTTCCTATTCGTATATAACAGTAAAGGGTGGAAGTAAGAAGTAAAAAGAGGAAAAAAGTATATTATTAGTCTCTTACCGAAATGGAATTGGAACATTTCGTAGAAAATTCCAGAAAATATTCACTTCGCTTTACTTAGCGAGAGCGGCCATCATACTTTGGCCACGTTTAGCTACCTACACAATTTAATAGAATTTCGCTCCCGGGGAAAGTAATACCTATTCGGTACATATTTTATTTGATACCTTACCTACCTATTTTATGTCTAGAGATAGGTTATTTTTCCAAATATGTTTATTATAATTTATTTAACTTTTGTTAGATCTTTTATGATATGAGCAGCCGATCTTTATTGATTTTTATAAAAAAAAATACGTTTCGGTTTTACTTTTATGTTAAAAAAATACTAGTGACAAAGCCTATTGAATTAAGACGTGAAAATACTTATAGTCATATCTATTAAAAACCTTACGGCTTAACTACCGCTAAAATTTGACGCTTTCCCTAAAGTTTTAACCTTTATCAACATTCAAGTTTGATGTAATCCACTCCGAATGGTTGTTACTGGAGAACGTTAAAACTTGATGTCTTCTGTTCCTACTACAATCTATGGTTATTATTTTTTAACGGCCAGCTTAATTATAAAGGCAAAAACTATCATAATTTACTTCTCAAAAATAACAACAGGTGAAAAATTATGAGTGGTTCTAATCAAATTAACTCAACCCTATTTTATCATAATCGTGAGCTTAAAAAGAGAATTCATATATTTTATTGAAGGTCGTTAATAATCTAACCAATCCGCGCGAGCTATTTAGAAAATCGAACTGTCAAACGTCGATGTAATGAAGACTTTATATATTTTTATTTTTTCTTTGACGATGCCGCCAAGACGAATGAGGTAAAGGTAAAATAATAGTACTACGGTGGATGGGGCCGAGCTTCATTGTATAGCCATCTGAAGGGAGAAGTTACGACCGCGACAGGTGTGATGTCGAATTAACTTCTTATATAAAGTCGCTTTTTATACAACACCGACTGCTTAATGAGGCTGAGGGATCACAGTAATGAAACGCGAGGTGTCTCGGACTTTTCTTCTCGACCTCTTTTCCGACTTAATTAAGATCTTTTTGGGGATTAAAACCTGAGCACACGTTCAATCTCGGAGCTATTATGAAGGGCATTAGTATGCGTGGTTTAATAGTTTCTAACGAGGAACCAACCTGCACGGATGATGGTTTCATCATAAGACACGGCACAGTACCTGCAACAAAACGATTGTCGATTAAAATACCGAGCTTTATGCGTATGTCTATTTTAATATGGAAAATCAATGTGGCTGTAAATTAAGTCGAATGCGGCGACGCACCGAAAACTCGTTCCATTTTTGATCGCGGTGACATTTTCGACGGGCCGTTATCAGATGTGTGGTGGTCGTTGAACTTACGATCGGGATTTCAAAACAAAAATGTGAGGCGAATAGTTGGGGACAGTTGCCAGATTCGATGCAACAAAATACGGGAACAAAGCTGAAAATTTGTAGAACGACTTCGAAACTTACTTACAGATTTAAAAACGGATATAGGTGATGTGTGGTGGTAGTTATAATTCACACTCACATAAGATTACTATGAAAAGGATTTCTCTGATATAAAGATATCCCAGAAATCAGAACATCTGGCAACACTACAACTTACTGATCGAGTGCGCAGACAAGACAAGAGATGTGTCGTCGACATGACATGGACTTGTTTCATTCAATCAAGACAGCGGATGCATTGTGCGGGGTGTCAGTGACCCGTTCTGAAATGTGGTATGGTTTGTACGCACTGGGTGGTTAACACGCAGCTGTTGAACGCGCGATTACAACTATTTTTGTTGGTCTTTAGATAGGTATTTATTTTTGTGATAGCCTAAATTTATTATAATCGTGGGTGTAAAATCAAACAAAATCTTTTTAATTTAAGATATATTTTACATGTTATATTTATAAGGTAACGAATAATTAATTTAATTTATCTGATTCTAATCAGAGGTTAAGTTGTTATAATCAATAAGTTAATTTATGTTCCTTGTGGGATACACAAATATATCATATTATTAGAATACCACATTGCCGTCACATTACCTATGAAACTTACGGCCGAATACTCGTACTCAACTTAAATTTGAGAGCTGCTTAACTTTGACGCGCCATACAAAAAATGACAGTTAACGACGTCTCAAACTGCTAAGCGGGACTTAAATATTTAAGCTGCCTTTGAGTATTCGGCCGTTAGACTTGTTAAATTAAATCATCGTGTTTCGTGCATTAAACGCAGTCGTCAAATCGCACAGTGCGTATGCGCCTTTCCGTGTACCTGCTTCTAATCAATATTCATGAGACATTGCAGTTATGTGGAACTTGAGAGCGTTTATGGTGGATGCCACTTTACTCAGACTCTGGCGTTAAGAGCCTTAACTAGCCATATATGTTGGGATGGTTTTAAGCCTCGTAGATATCTAGATAAGGCGGCACATATACAAGCTCGTGCGATCAAACGACTTCGTCGAATTAGTGCGGCGACATTTTCAGTTCGTATGATCACGCGACATAGTGACACGTGGTGCCGTGTATGTTATGCCTTATTTAGAAGGGACCTAAAACAAACCTACTTTTCTGGGGGATTGCAATCACCTCTATATTGCGGCTTAGTTGTAGACATTAAATGAATAACTACTGCTATAATCTAAATGGCCGCGATACATTTTATAATCTGCAATCGAGTTACAATAAGAGGCGATGGTAATTCCCTGGTGGTAAAACTATTAAATGTTGCAATTTAAAAGTAATATACTACTAGTCTAGTAAAATTAAAAGTCCAATTAGTATATTACCATTTTACGCAGTTATCTGTTTGTTTAAATAGGTGCATAATTGGATGGTGAGTAGATAGTTGCAAAGATTTAATCTAAATGAATCACTTATCATAAACATTAACAAGTATTTTATTATTATACTCTACTATTTACAAGAAATATAACAATCTATATTCAATGTATGTTCGCTCTTGCCCTGCTTTTTGTTGACACGTTAATTAAAAGCCTTTCGAAGTGCTTGACATTTATACCTTCCAATCAACGCTCTACCAATCTTTATTTGGTGACGAACTCGTACTAAATGGAAGATTTCAATTTGAGAGGAAAATAGCTCGCGTCGCATACCAAACGTGATACAATTTCATTTCAATGTAGAGCTATTTCAAAATAGACTCTTTGTAAATAAAGAAATAGTAGATGCAGTATGTTTATTCTATAATTGTAAAAAAATGCATTTGTATTTTGTATTGTAAAATAGCGTGATCGTTTTTGAAAATAAACCTTTAGTATTAGGTTTTGATAGTTTTCAGAAAAACTTTTAGCGTATCGTATTGATTGCTACAAACCACCCGAGGACCCGTATAAAAGCTAATTGAACTGCACGGGAATGACATCGCAGCGATAAAATTACAATTCATGAAGGCGCCAGATGTATAGCGCCGGTTTATAGCTGAAGCGCAAATTGAAAGCGCTGGAGCCGCTGCCGGAGACAATTGCCTGTTATTGTTTATCTATTAAAAATTTATAGGAAAATTTTACGCGTAAACAGTACACGCCCGTTTGGGGTAGGGTGGCCAATTGAAATGAATAAATAAATATAAACATCGCCAGAATAAATTCCAATCGTATGGTCCCAGTTTAAGCAACGTACCGTACAATGGTGTGGGGGCGATCGCAGGGACACCCAGGCTGAAATCCCAAATTGTGTACTCATATTTTACCACACAAAGAATTTTACCTGCTTAAAATAATATCGACTCGGATAATTATCAGTAAAAATATCACAGAAAATATTAAGAGGAGGGTTCGAAATTTGGTTGATTTTCTATTCTACTTTTTCTTTAAGTAAGTATGTGGACTAGGAATCTTATATTTAGATGTATGATTTTTGACTATATTATCTTGAGTATCTTTAAATCCAAATCACGATTTGATGAAATTTTCTCGATAAAAAAAAATTATGAAATGAGCTCTAATTATTTACAATTTTCCTTGTTACCACGATGTTTTTACGATTTAGATCACGAAATTATTTCTAAAACATAGCAAATAATGATATCTAAACTACCCTTCAACCATATTTTAATTCATGAAGTAGTTTTTTTTTAATTCAAGCAAATGTGGTTTGGCGCTTACGTTGTTTATTTCCGAGCGCGCGCACAATATCGCCATCTCACATTTTAAGTACTTGAACTAACCATGTCTCTCTCTAACTTTGTATTGTCAGTGTCCGCTCGGACTTGTTCGACAACGGACCTGTGAAGGATTTTTTTAAAAATATTACGAAAAAATATTACGGTCGTGCCACATTACAGGTACAGTACAGTATTTACAGTCCGCCGACGCCTATGATAAATAAATAAATATCCTTGGAAATTCTTTTACACATGACTACCTGATCCCAAACTAAGCAGAGCTTGTACTATGGAAACCAGATAACTGATATTACTACATATACTACTTTTTGTTTGTAAATACAAACTAAATATACACTTAATTACACCTAGACTCGGGACATGCGGACATGTTCATGCACACAAATGCATGTCCTGGGCAGGAATCGAACCTACGACCTGCACTGCAGCGTGATTTTCGTTTGCTTTTCCTTGTCTTGTGTAATTTCTTTTCATCTCTTGTCATTTTGTATCATCTCTTGTCATTTTGTGTCATCTCTTGTCATTTTGTGTCATCTCTTGTCATTTCATAGTTATTCGTGTCATTTCTGTAAAAACTCCCTATTTCGCTTACTGTTATATACTTGCAGCATGGTCTTGGGCCGACAGTGGGAATACATTGCTTGTCAAAACAATGGAGTCGTTTGTTGTAGGTATGGATGGGCAAGTAATAAATATATCATACATCAATAAATTATCGTAAAAAATAACATTACAGATATGGATAGGAAAATGTTTGTCCGTCCTATTCAATCTATTATATTATAAACGAAAGTAACTCTGTCTGTTACCTTTTCACGGCTAAACCGCTGAACCAATGTTGATGAATTTTGGTATGGAGATAGACTGGGTCTTGGCGGAGAACATAGGCTACTTTTTAGGGTTCCAAAGGGTGCTAACGGGACCCTATTACTAGGCCTACGCTGTCCGTCTGTCTGTCTGTCCGTCTGTCAGCGCGGGCTGTATCTCACGAACCGTAACAGGTAGAGAGTTGAAATTTTCACTGAATGTGTATTTCTGTTGCCGGTGCAGAACAAATACTAAAAATATAATAACATTTAAAAATAAATATCAAGTCTCAAACTTGATATTTTTGATGTGTTTATTCTACGGTGGTACGGAACCCTTTATGTGCGAGTCCGACGCCTTCAGATCTTATGAATGTTTTCTTGAAATAAATATAGTGTATTTTAAGTAATTAACTGGCCAACCCTCAGGTCCTACCTACCATGTTAGGATCTTTTTCGTTCTAGCGGGTGTAAACCGTGATTTAACGACTTAATGTGATAATTTTTGTATTTAAATTATTCAATTCAATGTATTTGTTTCAGACATAGTCCAATATTGATTATTAAAATTATTATAATTTCACAATAAATATAAAACAATAAATAAAAGTAAAATTAAATTAAAAAAAATAAAAAAATATTTTTTATTTTTCATGTTTTATCATTAAAATACAATATAATATAACATAAATTAAAATAAAATACAATAAAATAAAAACCTACCCCTAATTAAACAAATACCGTCCGCGTGGGATACTGGCTGCATGTCCTCCCTGTATTCAAGCTGTTCCTGTTGTCAAGCGAATTTTTTGAGCAAGGAAAGAGCCAGCCCTCTTGTCACCTGTGGCGGTAACCAGTCTAAGGGTGATTTTGATAGATAAAAAAATAAAGATAAAAAGATAAACAATAAATAAATGCATGGTTAAATCAATAAAATTAATAAAAACTGAAAATTAAATTAAAATATAAATTAAATATGGTAAAAATAAATATTATGACACCGCTGATGACTTCATGATCGGCATCGAAGTTAAGTACCAAAGTATTCCTTTGCCTACGAAACATGAAAAAGATACTCATATCCGGCAGTCAGTCACTGACACAGAGTATGTACATTTTTACCCGACTATGGTGGGCGGAGGGTTATGATTTTGACCGATATGTATGTATGTTCATCTGCTCCCGTATAACGTCCAAACTATTTTTATCATAATAATTTGACTAATGAGATATCGTTGGACGCGTCTGGATCGTCCGCTGGTTATAGGCTATTATACGATCGAAATATTGTTATACGTATCTATCAGCATATTGTAGGTATCGTTTGTCTTCTTTTGACTTACTTTGTCTTCAGCAATAAAAACAACATAGAAATTAAATTATTTTTTTCAAATACACTCGACATAAAAATCCCATATAAAACGAAAAAAATATATTTGAATATTTTCATCCATTTCATCTATTTTAAAAGGTGCACTGGGACATATTATTTTAATTGTACGAATTAAACAATATTGTTCCTTCAAAAAATAACTATACTATAGTCTACTCCATAGCTGTTCTGTCCTAGCTAAGCGAGAGGGATATATCCTTCGGCAGCTCACGCGACGCTAGCCACACCCCGAAACTAAAATTCATTTTTTTCTTGTATCGTCTTAAGGCTGATCTTAGTTAAGAACTTATTTAATTTGTATGTGAGTACATTGCAAAATACCTACGCAAAATGTTCATGTATTCCCCCTACAGCAGGCAATATCTGTCCTCTGACTATATTACTACACGGGAGAAGCAGTTGATTACCAATTTAATTGACTTAATCAGGACGCATTCCGAGGCATCTTGGCACTTGGCCCAATACCAAAAATAAAATGAAGGTACTGATTTTTTATCAATCGTTGGCGAGTGTGTTGACGCCCGCTGACTAAGAAAATGTAACGAATCCGGAAAAACTCAAAATAGACGGTCGCAAAACCTGGTTATGATAAGTGTAGGTTGTACTATATATCATAATTTCATAGGTAAATATTTCATCAGAAAATTGGAGACTATTTCTACGTGGACTGAGATCAAAGAATTTCTTTACGAAATATTAGGTCCAACATTTCATCTGCACGATGTTTCATGAGATGAAAGTAATGAAAACATGTAGCAAATCACGAAATTGCGTCAAAATTCTTATAGCGAGAGAGACGTTGACTCGTAACTTCTGTCTGTATTCTCTTGAATTATCCAGCTAGACAAAGCTTCAGAAGAAAACTATTTTCAGGCACGTTTCATGGAATATAATCCCAGAAGAAATTTATTTTCACTCTCATGTCTCTCATGAAAAGTTATACCTACTATGCAGTTATACCTAAAACGAACAAAATAATAAGAAATTATATTATTGTAAAGATAAATGTTAAAATATGTAGGCAAATAACGTTGTGACATCACGATGACGAAAACCCATCAACACTGCGGGAAGCAATCCACAGACGGTGCGCCATAGCTGATTAGAATATTCACTAAAAAGTATACATTTCTATGTTAAAATATCGATTTCGAAATAAGTCTTCATACTTGATATTGTCACTCGAATACGAAATGCTAGAAGCGTATAATTTATTCGTGGAAAACGTTTCTATTTTTAAATAATTCTTTTTTTTTATCCGTATTACGCGGTCTCCGCCTCGACTAACAAAGTATGTATTGATTGGGTGAGCGGCGGGCGGGAGTAATCTAGCTCGGCGTATCTCACCGTTCTATTTTCGAATCTTTCGATTCGAACGAATTATTATCATCCACGATTACCGGACCGGTCTGGGGTCATATTTCGTTCAGCATTATGGCTCCACAGAGAATTATCGATATATAATTAAAAGTCGGTATCGATACGGGCGAACGATTAAGCGATTTACATAAGTACGTCGCTAATACGATATTGGATGACGCTCGCATAAGTAGATATGGGTAATAATTTTATCGATTCATACGCCGCGTCAATATCACAGCAACATTGTTGATTAAGAGCGAGGCCGCTTAGGATATACGTTTTTTATCAGCAGATAATGTAAATTTCGAGTTCGATGCCATGTTTTTATAATTCCCTGGATCTCTTATGGGACGTGTGAACGTGTGTGGGGGTTCTGAGTAAAGTTATGTTATCTATACTAATATATAAAGAGGGAAATGCTGACTGACTGACTGACTGACTGACTGACTGACTGACTGACTGACTCATCAACGCCGAGCCGAAACTACTGAAGTTAGAGACATGAAATTTGGATAGTAGATATATTTTGTGACGTAGACAAGCAATAAGAAGCGATTTTGGAAAATTCAACCCCTAAGGGGGTTAAATAGGGGATGAAAGTTTGTATGCAAGTTCGTCATTTTTCAAGTTAGAATTATGAAAATTTGTGTTGAGATGTCTTTTTAAAAATTAATAATATGGTTTTCGGTGTTTTTGAATATTCAACCCCTAAGGTGGTAAAATAGGGGATGAAAGTTAGTTGGGAAGTTTGTATAGATATTCGTCATTTTTGAAGTTAGAGTTATGAAAATTGGTGTTTAGGTTCCTTTTTAAAAATAAAAAACTTGAATTGCTGCGTTTTTGAAAATTCAACCCCTAAGGGGGTAAAATAGGGGACGAAAGTTTGTATGGAAGTTCGTCATTTCTGAGGTTAGCATAATGAAAATTTGTGTTAAGGTTTCTTTTTACGTATTAAAAATAATAATTTCATCTTTTTTGAAAATTTAAACCCTAAGGGGTTAAAATAGGGGGTGAAAGTTTGTATGGAAGTTCGTCATTTTTTGAACTTGGAATTATAAAAATTGGTGATTAGGTGACTTTTAAAAGATAAACAATATTAATTTCAGGGTTTTTGAAAATACATCCCCTAAGGGGGTAAAATATGGGATGAAAGTTTGTATGGAAGTTCGTCATTTTTGTAGTTAGAATTAAGAAAATTGGTGATGAAGTGTCTTTTAAAAAAATATAATAATAGCGTTTTTGAAAATTATACGGGGTGTGGGATACGGGATACGCGATATGGGATACGGGATTTTGTATATGGGATACGTGATACGGGATACGGGTTACGAGATATGGGATGCGGGATGCGGCATACGGGATGTGGGATGCGTGATACGGGATACGGGATACGGATACGGGATACGGGATACGGGATACGGGATATGGGGTAAGGGATACGGGATACGGGATACTGGATACTGGATACGGGATACGGAATGTGGGATGCGTGATACGGGATACGGATACGGGATACGGTATACGGATACGGATACGGAAGACGGGATACGGGATACGGGATACGGGATACGGGATACGGGATACGGGATACGGGATGTGGGATGCGTGATACGGGATACGGGATTTGGGTTCCAGAAAACGGAAACGGAATTTTTTAAATTTATATTCTGCGCGGACGAAGTCGCGGGCAAATATGTTCATAAATGTGGGTGAGTGTGGGCAATAGAAACAAAATTGGTGAAACATGACAAGCTTAATACTTACTTGCTTTTACTTACTATCTTGGCGTCATCGTTGGACACTGTCGATCCTGGCTTACAGGAGTAACAGTGGGAGTGTGTGGCGGGCTTAGTCCCTTTTAAAAAAAGCTTAATACTGACCTGCTGGTACACCTTATCCACAGCGGCGGACCATAGAGTGAGTAGAGTGGAGTGAGGGAGGGGGGCCGAGTCCCCCCTCTCCCCCGCGACGGCTGCGCACGCGGTGGCTGCGCGCGCTGCTAGCGACACTGCGCGCGCGCACCGCCATAGAGTTGACGCGCACTCGCCGCGGAGACGCTCCACCAGCTGGGGGGGAGTGGGTCGATTAGGATAGTCTGGGGTCGCTCCCAGTTGCACCCAGACCGGGGTAGCTGGGTTACTTATAGAAAGAATTGTATCCGATACAAAGGCGGTCGTCAGTCAATACAAATGCGTTCTATACAGGGTGGTTTATCGAAAATAATTTAAAATGGTTATTTTTTTATCACTACATATTATAAAACAAAGTCCTAAGCCGCGTCTGTCAGTATGTCTGTCTGTTCGCGATAAACTCAAAAACTACTGCATCGATTTTCATGCTGTTGTGCATGCACCAATGGATAGAGTGGTTCTCGAGGAAGGTTTTAGTATATAATTTGTCAAGTTTTTGTATACATTGGCTAAAATATAATGATATTTGTTGGAGGTGTCGGAAAAAAAAAAGCCGTCTGGGAGCTTTTGGTCGCTATAACCGACATCCACGCGGGCGAAGCTGCGGGCATCAGCTAGTGATAAATACTTTGGTTAATTTACGTGGATGTTATGACTATGTAAGAGATGTTTGCCAGACCGACACACGCGTGTCCTACCTACCTACACGTGTCGATGATGTTAGTGTGGATGCGACCTCGATAACGCACAAATTAACTGTGTATGCTGGTGTAGCAGACGGTACTTATAAATTATAAGTTTGCATGTAAAAACTAATTGAAACAGATAACTAATAATAAGATATGTTTTTTTATTTGACAGAGTTTAAAAATATAAAGTGTGTTTCAGATTCGTAAATGATGTAGAATTTGCTATAAAATGCGAAATTTATTTGCAAACTAAAGGCCCATTGGGTTCTCAACGTATCAATAGCTCTACATTATTTTGTGCTTAACAAAAATATGACAAATCTGTACTTACATAATAATTTAGCACCTATTTTTTTAGGCATCAGATAATTTGTTATGATTCTGGTCTTATTAACGTCATGTCAATATTATTCTTGTGTTTATTATACTTTGTACAGTGAAATAGACATAAACATCGGCTCCTTATGCTAATTTGAATAAATTCCCGATAGAAATAAACGACCTCGTGGTAGCACCAACCGCAAAGAATAATCTGAATTATTTGACACTCCACTTCAATATTACATCAATATATAAGCAAATCTCATATATAAAATAATATTTATGCCCATTTCTATCATAAATATTCTTACAGTTATATTTAAAAACTTGTTTTTGAATAAAATATGGACTGTACCTATAATATCGACATTTGTTTGGCACCTCTGTTCTTCTCAATGCTACATATTGTACAGTTAAACAATAATGACATTTCTATAGTAGAAAACTATTTTTCATGCACGAGATTGATCTGTCCTTGTTATTTCTACGTCATATGCGGGCAAAATTTGATCTTAGAAAAACAATCTCCGGTCACATAAAATACAAAGTACCTAAGCCGGTGCGCGGATCAGGTAGCTATCTCATATCTTTGTCTCAGCTAGGTACTAGGCTCCGATCCAATAGCGGAAGCAGATAGGAAACTGACGGCTTGCAATAACAATAATGCGGGGAGCGAAGCTGGGCGACCTGCCAGGGTGATATCGATCCGCACCACGCCGCACCGCCACCAAAACTTGACCCCCGAAAATATGTTCCATGCCCCCTTATTTAAAGCCTTATTCGCGAATAGGGGGATTGGGGTAGACCATCGTACACCGGCCCCGCAGATCTACAAGTAGGTCAGAGGGAAAATTTACAAACACTACTCCGTGTGGAGTTTTTTCGCAAAATAAACTGAGAAAATTCTTTCCGGGTCAATGCAAATGGGGATGTTTACTTGATCGAGCAAAATACTTAGGTGTAGGTAGCGGACGGGAGGAAAATGGGGGTTGGGGTAATAGAATGGTGGAGGTATCAAAGGTTCGATGAGATTAGATTGTGTCTATACACTTTGATTAGAATAATTAAAGTGGAACGCGGTACTATATCTGCCTACATAGAAATGTAGTTGGTACTAGAATTAGGATTTTTGGATTATGGTCTCAAATCCCTCGCAACAGATGATGAGAATCTTTGATTAGATTAGATACTACCTAGTCTCGTGTCACTGATAGTGCCTTCTATATAAAATAATGTGATATATATCTAGGTAGTTTACACTTAGAGAACGACAATGAAATATGTATGTAAGTAAAACTAATTTAATGAAATCCAAAACTCTCCATCAAAGGCATTCTGAGCGTTATCTAAGCACGAGATCTTTTTGTTCTTACTGACAGCCACATTACATAAAGAAATATGCGTCCACTTGTAACCAAATTAGATATTTTTTTACCCACGCCTATAAATCGTTGTGCACTCGAGAACCTACCGACTTATTTTCGAGTTACGTCAAGTTTCCTCCCGAGATAAGTAGTACCTATCCAATCCTACATACCATCCAGTTTTCAAGGACCCATAAAACAGGGCCGCACTTCCTCATTACGGCTTTATTTTCTTATCTTGTGGGAGGCGGGGGGTATCAAGATATATTGGGCGAATATAAAGGTACTAGAGAAAGGGACCCGTGGGTCGACAATCAAGCGACCTCCAGATAAAATATTTAAAGGTCACCTTAAACGCTAGGCCTTCCAACCACTCGAAGAGCTGAAGCAATTTAAATTCTTCGTTTGGGAATGAGTTTTGTTTAAATTATGTTATTAGTGACTGTTCAAGTGGGGTTGAAATTCTTTTTTCAAATGAGTTCAAGTTTAAAGGACTTGAATTTATTGAAAGACGAAATTGGAAAAAATAGACACCATTCTTAGAACTTATATTTGATGAAAAGTTACTTCCACATAATATTAATAAATACATAAACTTTATTCTTCATAGGCTGTTGTATATATTTTACATTTTAAACTCCAATTAGTAATTATAAATTAGAAGGGTTTTATGGAAAAATGCTAATTCAACGACAATATTGTTTGAGAATCGACTGCCATTGAAACACAGCGTGTGTTTTATGTCTTGATTGTTGGTGGATATAGACATAAACAATGCTAGTAGAATAATAAATTATCTCCACAATGCATGATTTGGTTAGTAAATAAAAATATTATAAATGTAGAGATACCTTTGGTACCTTTATCAACATATTTCTATGTATATAATTATGTTCTATTTTATTCATAATTCTTTTTTAATAAGGCCTATATTGACTGTCCCACAACGAAGCAAATACTTCTTCTTTGAATAATTCACTAGTTAAATATGGACTCTACAATTGGTTATTCTGTAAACTTCATTAAATGGCAAATTTGTGAAGTAACTATTCCGGCAATCAAATCCAATAATTTATAGTTAACGGGAACAACCGGACTTAATTTAAACAAGTACTTAAGATACAAAATAAATCACTATTAAATTTTACTAAAAATGATTGGAGATTTTTTTGATTACATCAGTCGGGGTACAATTAGTATAACCTTTGACACGTCCTTAAATAAAATTGTAATCTTATGCAAACTAATGTTATAAGTCTTATGAAATAAAATTAAATGGTCGTCTATATGGTCGTTTAATAACGGAATTATACTTCTTTTATTTTACATAGGTTACGTTACTTTTCCATTTGCCAACCTATTAGGGCCACCGCAGTCTTGCTACTTTTAGCATCGGCGACCGGCGATTTTGCTACTGTATCGATGCTGCGTCGCGTTTCTTCGAGCACGAACGAGCGAGACGCAGCATCAAAATCGCCGATCGCCGATGCTAAAAGTAGCAAGTCTGTGCAGGCCCTTAGACTAGTCCGAGCGTCCACAAGTCCCGAGCAGCCTCACCTGACCAATCCGTTAATCCGTTATTGTGTTATGTCTATGGTTAGACGACAAACATGATTGCCCAGGCGCATCGCTCGGCACATGTGGACACCACCGATATTACTATAATTTATGTAGCTACATAGTTATTGCCTCTACATAGTTATAAGCAATGATCTAATGAAATGGACATAGTTATTAACTGGATAGGTATTTACTGGACCAAGTATCTTAGTTATAAATTATAATATTATGCTAACTAACATCTTAACGTGAGCTAGTCTTCAATAAACATAATTAACTGCTGATGAAGATCACTAGACTTTATAGGCGCAACTGTATTACATAGATCGATGTTGACGACCAATTGGCGCAGTGGTTCGAGCATTGGCCGTTCGGATCACTGCAACGGGTGGTTGCGGGTTTGATTCCCGCCAGCGGCAAATTATGGAAACGGCCTTTTCGTTTTTGCCCTGATCTGGGTGTCACTGGGATCGCCCGCAGTCCATTGGGCGGCACCCATAATTTAGGACTATACAGTTGGTGTATAAATCTGGCGATGGTTTTTTTTTATTTTATATATCTAGAGACATTTATGTAGGTACTAAGAGTAGCTTCCAGGGTTGCCTCATGCGTGTTACACACGAAAAGGTAATTGTTTCTGGAATAAAACTTGTTTTCAGAGTTCCCGGAACAGTTATCGTGTCATTTGTCGTTCGTATCACAGTTTTGACAACACGACATGAAATAACGAACTTTAGAAGGAGCCGCGATTCTTATCATATTTTTATTAGAATTATTCTGAAAAAAAAAAACTTATGTGTTTTAGGTATTAGGTGCCAATGCCTGGAGCTTATTTTTGACGGTTTTCCCTGAAGACACTTTCAGTAGGTACATAAACGTAGAGTCGCGTGTCTATAGTTATGTATTTCAGTGTTAAAGCCTAAAATATATATTGGTACCTATCTTAAGTAAAAACATTTTAGTTGCACTAATCCACTTATCAATATAAATGATAAGCTCTATCATAACAATAATAGGTTGTACCTACATTTAAAAAGCACATAAGAATAACAGGTATGCACATTTAACAGGTATATATACTTTTAATACTCTACATACAATTTCAGATTTGAGATTTTTCAGTGTATTTGGTTGACAGTCTTGAGTTTCCTGCGTTGACTTTATTGATAGGTATTCATATTTAAACATTAAGGGCCCGTTTAAGAATTGCCAGATAACTTTTATCTACCAAAGAAATATGGCGTTTGACAGTTAGGTATATCATAGAATATCTATCAAAACGCCATATTTATTTAGTGGATAAAAGTTACCCGACGCTTTTGAAAACTCTATTAGGCTGCTTTGTAAATCACTATACATAACATGCCTAGCCTAAATTAAAATTACAATATATCATGCGTGCATAATAAAAATAAATAATTCCTAATACACAACGAAACAGAATAAGCCAATTGCCAAGTCCATTCCGTTTTTCATTTAGTTTTCCTTACGCTGACAAAGCCTAAGCGAAAGCAAGATTACCGCTTACTGTTGTGAAAATACACCGTCGAGGGACTGTAGTCTTTAGGTTTGCGTAATAAAGGTTTTATTAAAGGTGATTATTTGTTTATAGACGCTATTTTTGTGTCGCGTAGGCAAGTTCTGCGCCGGTTTGAGTAGCCGTCGGCACGCGATGTGGCGTGCTTCACAAAGCCCGCCCAAATTACTTCCAGTATGCCTACCTGGGGTTTCTATTCCAGGGTAACATAGTAATAATCTGAAAGCTCAGATTGCATGCGTCTAGAAGCTAAATGCTTTTAATTCTCTTGAATATTTTCACACTCTTTTGTACCTAACTAAAAGTAGCTTCCGAAAATTCAACTATCGACCTTGATCATTCTAACAAAAGTGTTTTATGGAGAAGAAGAAATAAGCCTAAACATAACCCTAATTAAACCCTTAATAATAGGTAAAATTATTATTTATTTTAGGTAAGTAAACCTGGCCTTTTACTAAAATAATTTATGAAGTTTACATTTACTTGTTGTCTTTTAAAATAATTTCAGGAGTTGTGCAGTCATTGTAAAATTAATTTAACAAGTTGTATGCACAGTACAAACACCTCAGAAGCGATACCTTATAAGGCATATGAATTTAGGCGCACTATATACCTATTAGGTAGTACATAATGGTTGACACGACCACCAAATTGTTACCGCCTAACACACTCCATCGACGGCTGAATATTAATATGATTGCTGCAATACATTATGAATACAAACCAATTATATTAATTGTTCGGTGTTATGTCACGGTTACTGAGTAGATAGGTACTAAGAAACGTTACAGAAGGTACCCATTGATTGGTTTAATGTACCTAGTCTTATATAGGTAGTTACTTGTGTGGAATATTATAGGAGAATATTAGTAGATACAAACCTAAATATTGAGCTATATGTATGTACATTACAAGGTTTATGTAGATATAATTATGTATAATGGTAAGTTGTCATCCTCGTTGTATTCAGTAAATACCGTCATACTGTTTTTATTTTTTCTCTGACCACAAACCTATAGCTAATAAAATACATGCACAAGTTATTTGAAGAATAACTTAAGAATAAAGTCTAAAGGCAGGGATTCCCAAACTATTTTGGGAAAGAGACCCCTTTTCCAAAATGAAATTTTGTCGCCTGTAAGTTTTATTAAACAGAAAAATTTTCGAATTGTCACTTTTTGACATATGTCGCACCTGTCGGATTGTCAGCTTTATTATACAGGGCCCTGGTCTAAGGTAATACTCGAGTTACTATGAAGACTAGATAATTGAGTTTCCCACTGTAAACAGAGGAACCTATTGCACAAGCTGTAGTTTTTCAATGTGAATAGATATTGTGATACCGGAAGGCAGTTAGGTATAAAATCCATTGGAATTTCCGGCTTTGCGACATTGTAAGATAAGTATTGCTTACAATGTTACTTTGTACCTTTGGTATCTATTGCTTGGATTAACTTATTCAAATGTTAACCTTAGTTAGCCGCTAAGTACGGTCTGAGGATTGCTGAAATTCAGGCAAATGTTAGATAAACTTAGATAGTCGAGTGCAGGTACTCGTATAATAGAGATTTTTGTTTATTTAAAATGCATAAAATATTAATAAATATTTGAACTATTTACAAAAATCGTATATTTAAAGATATAATGATTAGGTTTTAACTAAATCTATTTTGAGACATGAATTATTAGTTTTACAATATTCAAATTTTGCCATATACCTAAATTAGAATATTTCAATGTCAAATTCAATATATTTGTTAAATATATCTGTGATTCAACGATTTAATATAAATAACATGATTATCGATGTATAACTTTGATATTTACCCACAGTTTAAGACCTACCAACGGTTTTATTAACTGACTGTAGGTAGATATTGTTAAAAAATTAATATGTGATTATATAATAATTTATTCCTTAAATGATTAAAAAGTCTTGTTATGTATTCTATCTATGTTATGATACAATTAGATATTGTTATTGAATAAACAATGAATGTTATATTATTAATTTATTTATACGGTACTTAATACATAAAATATAATTACTACTGTCAATTTATTACTTAAGCACCTACACAGTATCTTACTAACAATATAATAAAATATACTTATAAATGAAAAGATACTCAATATTAATTGTAATAGGTAGGTAGAGACTGTGAGTAACTTTTGATATTATGTCAAGAGATGCGTACTTATTAATTTAAAACTAATAAAATATTTTAAGAATGTTTCTAGCACCTGCTGTTTTCCTGATCAGAGGATTAAATAACAGAGTCAATAATTGAGATTCCAAACATTTTACCTACCATTTAGAAGCGCCACATTTTTCCTTCAACATCACACGCTATCACAACACAGACACTAAATAAAAAACACTAATTAATAAAACACTTATCAGTTCGGTGTAATTGTTCTGCATCGACAAATACGAATTTGTCTCCACTGTACAAGTCTGAGGAACGCACTGGCTCATGTTGAGCAATGTCGCCCAGTTATTTTTATAAAGAGCATTAGTAAAACTGTGTGTCGTATTGTGCACTTATTACCCTATAAATGGATCGTCTTTCACATTGTGCGAACCCTTTCAACGTAAAAAGGTAACGTTTTTACAATGGGTTTTTGCTCTACTTTTTTACGGGTTACCGCAGTTACGAAACAAAGTGGTGGTCATTATCGTTCGGGTAAAGATTATAAAAAATTAACGGTACCTATTCATCGTTTCCTGCTGAAAAAAATTTTACAGCGTTACGCAAGGCAAAAAGCTGAAAATTGTGTTAGTATCGGGAGATTTTTTTCAGTTTAATTTTTATTAAGTTGTTAAAGTTATGGAAATTACATTATGTAATTTATATTAATTACCTTATGTATGTATGTATCTAGGAACGACATGTGTCTGCCAATTATTAATCAAATACTATGGGTATGATTTAAAAAATAAACAGTCATAGGAACAAGAAACTTAAAGCAATGAATAATGGATACATAAGACAACTAGGTCGTCCATGTAGATAATATTATTTATGCTTAAAAGTCTGTGTAAATTAGGCCTCTACCTATTCTTATTGTTCAAATTAAATTCAAAACAATCGATAACTTCAGTGTTTCAATTAGCAATATAGATGCAAAATTAGATACAAAGACATCAATAATATGCCTCTATCATCATAATTTCAAACACAATAGGTAATTATTTCCAATTTTATTTAACATTATTATGTAAACTTCACGGTTCATTGTTGGAAGGATTGTTAGGAGTGGGAGGACACCAGTACGAAACATAACGAGAGCTAACTGACATAGGTAGAGTAAACTCTACATATTTGCTTATAACAAAAAAATAACGATAGATTGATTTATCTAACAATTAAATTTAAGTACTCACTGGCACATCTAAAAGAAAAAAATTACAGCTTACATAACAAATAGAACAGAATTAATGAAAAAAAATACAACTCTATGTTACGCAACAATCTTTTCCTCTTCCGTGAAAATTGTACCTCACCAACCTTTTTGTATGCTTATCTACTTTGATATTTAAATATTATCCTTTACATAGGATCATCCCATTTTACCTCGAGGCCCAACGATTTCCTAATGAGAGTGTGTGCGTGCACTGAATGTAGGCACGAGAGGGAGGGCCTGTAACAGTGTGCGTGATTACGTCAAAGTTCTGCCATTCGATACGAGATGGCGCTGTGCACAGAATTGTTTGTTTATTCAGACGACCTTATATGAATTTCTATTAAATAATTTACTGTAAAATATTAAAAATAGGTACGTTTCCATTTTATTTATTACCATTGAATGATTAAATGGAAAAATCTAAAAAACTCAATGCAAAAAATATAAAACTATAAAATTAATAAATAAAAAATAAATATCATGAAATTAATAAAAGAAATAATTAACTAATTTCCTATACGTAAGAATTTAATCGTTTTCTTTGAAAAGAACATACATTTTCATATTATTTGGTAAAGTGCTGCCACCGATGATGCGGTGAATGCTGGAACTAAAGGGGGTTTTCATTGGACTAACATTGCCTAAGCGGCGATACTGCTCACAGAGCAATAAAACGTAAATTATGGCTGTTAAAGATCTCTTTGCTGGAATGAGTTACAGTCGCTTACTGCCTTTTTGTGACGGACTGAATGTTTATAAGTTTTGAGTTCAAATATTTGAAGTGATTTATTTTCCGCGCCTAAAGTCTTTATGGAAAAATAAATGTAGGTACATAGTTGTACTTATACCCACGTGAAATTATATTATGTTAATCATCATTTTTATTATCAGAAAAAATAAAACCTAAATTTATAGGACAAAGAAAATTTTAGTATTTCATTCTATCATTTCGTAGGTATAGTACGCGATAGGTCGAGATGACATTCGGGTTATGAGGTTTTTGCAGAATAAAATCCGAATCAAAATTAGCAGGACAATTAAAATCGCCCACAAAATTATTAAATTAAATTATTCTCTTGCGTTGCGGGTCCTGCTTATTTTGATTCGGATTTTATTCTGCAAAAAGCTCATAACCCGAATGTCATCTCGACCTGTCGCGGACTATAGTTGACCATTCTGTATTTTGTATTGTGAAAAAAAATAGCTTCTACTAAATTAAATAATTACCAATTCAAATACACTTCATTAATTAGATTTTAAGGGGTTCTTAATTTTTTCGGATAGTATGGACTATTTGCTTAATTAGAGGTCAGTTTTTTTTAACGTTTTTCATAAAAATTATAGACTTATTTGTCTGACTCTACTATATCATTAAATTTTCTAGGAATCAGCCAATTAATCAAGCAGCTCATGGATGTAAGGAGATTATATATCTGTAAACTCCGAATGAATGCAAAATTTTGTTTAGAGCAATATCTTTTTACTTCATATTTGTAGCGCTAAAATAAGCCACCTGTTTCCCTAGCATACTTCCATTAACTTTTGTAAAATGTAAGTATGTAATTTAATCTAGTGTGCAATAAACAAAACCAGTATTTTCTTTTTCAAATAAATGTATGCACATATAATATTTCTGGGTAGCTACCGAAGAGACCTAATCTTATTGATTTTGTGTAAAAAATTTTTAATAACTCATACCTAATATGCGTTGGCAAGTATTTTTTTATAGAATATAATATAGGTACCTACCAAATATCTAGGCAGTAGCTAGGAAGTTGAAGAAAATACAGGTACCTAGTCTTATGTCATCAGCTAAAAAATCAGTTGGGCAAGTTACCACTTAAGGAGTCCTACAAAAAATGTCAGTGGCTAAACCTAAAAATCAACCAGGTATTTTTGGGAACCAGGGAAACATGAGCTAGTCACGAAATCGGTGGAAAACTGAGTGAACGTAAATAGCCAAGTTTCTTCTGTCGAAATGTGAAATAGTGAAAAATTAATTTCCTAAACCAGGGATTTTCGAATGTAAACCTACTACTATCTAACGACTTATGTACACGCAACATTGCCCCAAAACCCTAAGCACTTGGAAAGGAAAAATGTAAATGGATTATGTCTAATATATACTGACGCCCACCTATTATGACTTCAAATTGCTGGCTTGTCGTGTCGCCCAGCTATTTCGGGCTTATTAAGTTGACGAAATACTTGTTTGCCTACTGTCACGGTAGGAGGACGAAGGGAAAAGGGGTGACATAATGCTTGTAATATCTATTTGACATGACAACCGCATGGTTTTAGGATTAAAATATAAGGAAGGTATAAAAATCATGGATTATCTTATTATTATTGATTTTGACGAGCCCGTTGGCGTGGTTGGCGTGATGGCGCCTTTCACGCTGCAGGTCGTAGGTTCGATTCCTACCCGGGACATGCATTTGTGTGCATGAACATGTCTGTATGTCCCGAGTCTGGGTGTATATGTATATTAAGTATGTATTTACAAATAAAAAAGTAGTATATGTAGTAATATCAGTTATCTGGTTTCCATAGTACAAGCTCTGCTTAGTTTGGGATCAGGTAGCCGTGTGTAAAAATGTCCCAGGATATTATTATTATTATTATCTAGTAGAGTATCAGTCATATACCCGTTCTTAAGTATTTTTTTACAGATTTGTAGCTACGACAGATTATAATTCTGTAGACAAATAATTCAATTTCCCTTAAGCAACTTAACTTCAAATTAAGCAATAATTTGTGAATCTCTCTTTAACGAGGGCCAAAAGTGGTTTTTGTCAGTGTTGCTTGTCAAAAAGTCAAAAAGTGTTAATATTAAGTACTTAGCTAAGTATTCTTACTTTCGGCAGTCCTTATTTGTGACATTTCCTAAACTATAGAATAAAATGTGTGACTCAATAAATGAATTATACTCAAGAATAAGTAGATCATTACTTGTTCATGGATACGGGGCTTACTTTATGTGAAAATCAAAACGAGATTCCTACCTGAAATCTCAATGAGTACCTACATGAACCTATGTAATACTTAATACATAAAACTATACATATATGGTATGGGCTATGGCATAATATGTTATCCAGATCCAGATTAATATAACACATCATGTTGAAAAGGCATGCTTTTAGGTACCTATAGGCTAATAGACACGGGTAGATGTCCACCTGATTAGTGACCTTTACCAACGACATCTGCAACTTAAGCATAGGTACCCATATGTATTTGCGACGATGGGTTTTCCATCTGCGAAATATAATGGGTGACATCGAAATCGTTCTAATTAAAGTTGAGGAAGTAAGCTGGCAAGTTGGATCGGACCATAGTGATAGTTGTCCAAAGAAAATATTAAATAATTTATCACTTCCTTACGGTGAATAAAAACATCGTGAGGAAACCTGCATGTCTTAGAAAATCTATAATTTTTTTGAAAAACATGTAAAACCCACCATCCCGCACTGGGCCAGCGTGGTGGATTTTGGCCTGAATCCCCTCGCATTGAGGGGAGGCCCGTTCCCAGGAGTGGTACGTTAAAAGGACTTTATTTTTAAGAATATTAATAATATCCTGGGACTTTTTTTACACACGGCTACCTGATCCTAAACTAAGCAGAGCTTGTACTATGGAAACCAGATAACTGATATTACTACATATACTACTTTTTTATTTGTAAATACATACTTAATATACATATACACCCAGACTCCGGACATACAGACATGTTCATGCACACAAATGCATGTCCCGGGCCCGGGCCCGGCTATAGTAGGTAAGTCTCGGTTGTTTTACAAAAAAATATCTAAATATTTTAAACTATGACTCTACCTAGGTCTTATGTAATAAGGATTCAGATTATTTTCGAATCATTAATCAACGACTTGATTACGAATAAAAAAAGAGTAGTATATGTAGTAATATCAGTTATCTGGTTTCCATAGTACAAGCTCTGCTTAGTTTGGGATCAGTTAGCCGTGTGTACAAAAATGTCCCAGGACATTATTATTATTATTGATTAAAAATAGGTAAACTTAAAATAAAACTGAAATTAGCAAAATGTTTATATCGACCGGACCTGTAACTTTGTTCGTTCTAAGTCTTCGTTTAAAAATATTGATAACGATTTCAAAGTCATCCTGTAGGCATACCTATTAGTTTTTAAAAAATATGTATCAGTGGAAAATTCTTGCAATTCAACTGGATGTAGGTAAATTTTGTGCTCACTACACCCTCATTTGAGCGATGAATAAGCCCCGTAAAAAATGAAGTTATATTCCGATTCTATTTTCTCTAACATTAGGTACCTATTTGGAATCTATTAAGTGATATAAGTTAACTACATTGGTAAATTTGCATTTATTTATTTAAGTTACCTACCTAGCCGAGAATAGTCATGATGATGATGATGATGAATAATGATGCTTAGCTACCTAACATTCAAAAACATAGGCACCACCTACCTAATCTGTTCGGACCTACCTGAGAATAATTTATCTGTGTTATTTTATTGGTGATAGAGCCAAGCTGTAGCCAATTGACTGAAGCTTATTATGGGCTGACTCGACTCGTAAGTACCTACTTCTTAATTACCTGTTCTGCCTCACGATACATGACTATTGGTGTCACGATTGGACATAAGTTTAGGTAATCTCATTACACACACTACCTATAGGTATCCTTTAAAGACACTAATGATAGAGCCATGCAGAAATTTTTAAAATGAGAATCCAAGACCTTAATTTGTTATTCCCTTGTTAGTTTTTCAAGTAGGTAAGTATGTATATTTGTAGCATCAACACAGTTTATACTTTAAAGCTGTAGTAAGCTTATTTAGAACTGTGGCCACAATTCTAGTAACATGGGTTTTGCAAAATGAATACATAATGTAGCGTATATAATTTACATTGAGATACTCAGATAGGTTTTACATAATAATAACAATAAGACTAAAGACATATTGTTGCTAAGTTCATTCCAAATAAGTGATAAAGCCTTATTTTTTGAAAGCCTTATTATTATGAAAATACATACCCTACATTTTGACGGGCCCGTTAGCGTGGTTGGCGCGGAGGTGACTTTCACGCTGCAGGTCGTAGGTTCGATTCCTACCCGTGACATGCATTTGTGTGCATGAACATGTCTGTATGTCTGGAGTGTGGGTGTATATGTATATTAAGTATGTATTTACAAATAAAAAGTAGTATATGTAGTAATATCAGTTATCTGGTTTCCATAGTACAAGCTCTGCTTAGTTTGGGATCAGGTAGCCGTGTGTAAAAAATGTCCCAGGATATTATATTATTATACCAACACTTAAATAATTTCAAAAGTCTAACATTCTGATACTGAATATTCAACTTTAAATGATTCATCTTAACTTTGAATGGACCAGGACCTAAGGAATAGGACACTAAGTAACTAAGGGGAACTAAGGAATATGTAGAGCTTTTTAAAATGGGACTTCGCCCGCGACACATTCCCACAACTGTAACTCCTGTAAGCCAGGATCGACAATAGTTTCCAACGATGACGCTAAGGTTTGACCCTGGTCGAGTCACAGGGAAAAGCTAAGTTGTCTTAGATTGGATATGTAGAGCTTGTATACCTACCTACCTAATTATTATTACCGTAAAAGTAAGTAAGAGTATATTTCACCTAATTCATCTCAGATACAGAGATCAAGACCTAGAGTTTACCGGTATTGGGTAGGGAGACTACATGGGTAGATACCTAAGTATTAGACTTATTTATGTAGGAATCTAAGGATCATACTTACCTACCATACATAAAGTAGACAGGGTTACAAATGTAAACTAATCTTATTTATAAATATAAGTTAGTCAACGTCCATTTTTCAATCACTTAAAATCTTAACAGTAAATACCGACCCAGAATTACCATACAAATCTTACAGTTCCAGTTAGAATAATTCAACAATTCGGGTGCTCCCGCCACTAAAACCCAGAGTATATTCAGAATACTCTACAGTTTCATATAACCCGCCATAATCTTACTACACCGCGACTCTACTAAACGGGGAACCAAACCGCACGCTCCGCCTATTTCATCATGGTCGTACTTTAGCATCCCATACATACTGTCACAACTAACAGACATCTGGTTATCTCCCACCGACCGAGATATCTACATATAGCACTACACGTAACAAAAAGAGATGACGCCTAGTGTGCGAGCGAGATAACTATATTTCAAGGTGCACTCCGCTGCGGCAAGGTAATCTTCAATGGAAACTAAATAAGAATCATTTGCATTGCAAGTGCAACCTTATAATTTGAGTAAGAGGGTTGTATTTAGACTGAGCGCATGCACTGACTCTATCATTCGAGTTGAAGCAGACTAGAGCAGCGGAGGTATAGTAACGGTGCGTATGTAAGATAAGGAAGGAAGTATACGGAATTCACTGGCCATGTTGCAATAAAGTTTTATCCAAATTCTTAGGTAAGTAGCTTGCAGTTACTGTAAAAGATGGCGCCACAAATGTTATTTTGGAAAAATAATGTGTATAGAAAATTATTAGTATCGGTAAGTATAAATTTTTGCTAAATATATATTTGTTAGAGCTAATTTTAAGGACTAGGTGCTAGATCAGCATAGATAACTGAAAGAAAAATAACATAAAAATAATGAACAAAAAATTTATGAATTACCTACTAATAAACTAATTGCCTAAACAAAAAAGCGTTTCTGAATTGAAAAAAATTTACATCTAAAGGACTCTACGTCTCTACCTACTGTAAAAAATAATAAGATGGAAGCAGAAATAGTAGCTCTACTATTTTATAATGGCAATCTTATTTGGTAGGTATAGGTAGGCATTTTATGCGATTATGATGTAGGAAGATGTAAAAACGTATTTCCCTATGTTCTATTTAAATACCTACAACCTAAATGAAAAAAACCATTGTTTTGTGATTCAATTTTAAATAAAATAGCCATCAAAATTATAAATAAGCGACGTGTACAATAATATCATCACTTATCTGCCAGATTTTCACCTACATAGAGAGAAAAACTAGATTTTTCTCTAAATTTTCATCATAACCACATAAAACACGCCCCTTTCGCAGCGTAGAAGCTTCAAAATTCCGTTTACTAACACACAGAAGCGACAATTTCTACTAAATATATTTTTTAAACATCTAGCGCGTCGTGTCGGCTTGAAATATTCTAATTCAGTACTCACAATTTGTTTTTATGCGGCTTACAAACGTCAAAGTCGGCGTTTATCACATCGCGTGAGCGCGCGGCGGCGACGCAGGCCACGTCCGAGTCACAACACGAACGAGAAGCGATTTAACCTTGTTTTTACACGAAAAAACCCGAGTATTCACACAAAAAACACCTTCATATTTCGGTAAAAGTACGGAGCGAGCCGAGATGTGTCGTCCGTGGCCGCGTTCGCATCTAAACGGCCCGAGTTTTATGTTAGATTACAGACGTAACTTTTATAGATCCTCGGTGCTATATAACGCGGTGGGCGGGTTCAGGGGAGTGTGGCCCTTACGTGGAATGAGGAGAGGTTATAATGGCGTGCGGTGGCCGTTGCACGGGTGTCATTAAATGTCGCGCGACGAGGGGTGAGGGGGGCGGAGGTGTGTGAGTAAAGTTTTGGGTATTGATTGAATATGAGCCGGATTAGAGACTAATGATCAACAATTGAGTGTTGCCCGCCTTAATTGACGCCGATCGAGCTAGCGTCGTCGAGTTGGGGTAATTCCGTCGTGTCCTGCAGTTATAAATAGGCACCTGCCTATATACTATGTAGGTATCTATCTACGAGATCGTAAAATAGAATGAATGGCTTGAATGAATTTAAAATACTACCTACATAGGCGGGACGACATTACGTATTTTTAACTACGAACGGATTTACAAACACTATTAGCTAAAAATAGGTCTACATTTAAGGTAGGTAATTAAAATATGTAGACACTCCGAGACCATACAAAATATTTAACAGAACTTTACATTCTATAAACATCACTCTTAGATAACAAACCACATACATAGTAAATAATATGATATAAGAGGTTAAAGTCACGATGTTATCTCACGCAACGTTTGATGTACAGATACGCCTCCAATGTAGAGGATTTCTCGGAACGCGACATTGTCCCACTAAATTGCTCTTGATACAGTCCACTCACAATATATGTACAGCCTTGCTCTACTAGAGCGAGGATTAATTTGGTATGTAGGTGTGTATTATTGTACCTAAGTTTCAGGGGGATATTTAACTAAGAAAGTTGTGTGTGTGTAGGATAAGTTTTTCAGTTGTTTATTAAGTATTCTGCACACTTTATGATGTTTTGTATGTAAGCTCTAGAGATTAACACTAGGTACCTAAGTAACAAATTTAATAAAACATGAATGTTAGCGTAATTAACAGACATCATGTAGTTGTATTTATAATTACAAACAATCCACTCCGATCCAAACGGAGAATTCTGATTGCACGTTTTCTCCCGAACAAAAATAAAATAATATAGATCCCGAATAAAAATAAAATAGTAGGTTAAAAAAAACAGAAAAGAGTTAATTTATTGTTTATGTAATCATAAATAGAGTCCAAATACATACAATTTATAAATATGGCTGGTCCTAAACAAACTACGGGATCGAAAAGGACACGTGACTACGACTCTACATCGCTCGTATCGGGATCGATCAGACACACAACCTCCACGATCAAATAGACGCCATTTGTATTCTCATCATATCGCCCTGCAGTGCACTGGCGGACAATGAAAGAGCCCACTAGGTACACTTGCGAAATTCGCAAGGATAAATTCAGTGTGCTAATTATAATGTAGTGAGATCACGAGAGGAATGTATTGTAATAAAAAACTACCTATTTGCTTTCTAAAGATTTTATAAACCACGATTATGTAAATTAATTTGGGTTAGCCTCTTAAAAGCCTCTCTGTACCTACTTTTCAATATAAGGCAAATATTTAATAAAATATTTACCTGTTTCGGTAGAAGGTCTTAAAATAATATGTATATAGTTGGCATTTCATGTTGAACAGTAGCAATACTTTTTGGCATCCCACCTACTTAAGTAAGTAGTAATATGTTTAATAAGTAGGCAATATTGTTTAACATCCCTGTTTAATAAAAACAAGAACCAACAAGAAAACCTCTAGGTACTTCAGACAACTCTTAACTTCAGAAAAAAATACAAAAATAAAACAACACATTACACAACCATGCAGCTATTTTAAAAAGCCCAGAAAAATAATATGCGTTGACATAAAGTGCCAGCAACTGGGTCAATGATAACGTCCGCCATTGCATCCCATATTTGCGCACGGTCGGATCGTACAATCCAACTTTATGCACCTATACCTACCTACCTCGTCATCTCACATACAGCGGTTCATATTCGTTCCTACCTGCGATCCGCGCCCCGGTACCTTTATACATATACGGTTTCTGAATAACAAAACGGTTTATAAAGGGACATGGTTAGTTCGACAAAAGGACGAAAAATTGGTATAAGTTTCTGTAACTATGTAAGTAAAATAGGCTGTAGAGTTTAAGTTTTTGTAAGATTTTTCTTTTAGTCTTATAAAAATATTTTAGAATATGACTGGTAATTGAGTGGAAATCCTTACACTAACTTGAGCATTACTTTCTATTTATAAAACCAATCCGTTTCTATATTTTCAGAAAATTGTGTAGCGTTACAAAAAAAGATCCTTAAAATACCAGACACTCATCCATAAAATAAGCAAAACCACAAACATTATCATTTCATTAAAATTCATTGCCTCAAGAATTTTCACGCAGGAATTTCAACCCTTTAAACAAAATGAAAGAGGAAAATTTCCTGCCACAGAGAGAGCCATTACGGGGTCTTAAGACTAGTCCGGGTTTAGTTCCCTCCAAGGTATTGCCAAAAACAAAAAGCCTGCAGACGGGGCAAGGGGGTGAATGGAGGGGTGAAATGGGGGAGGTTAGGGGGATTGTTAAAGGATGGGGAGCCTCCGCGGCAGTAACCGGTTTTATGATCGGATATTCCGAGTGCGCATGCCCGTTGCAGTGGAACCCGTGCCTTGTATTTGCATCAGATTATAGGTGGATGTCCGGCCGCTGCGGATTTCATTGGGATCATTTACATAGGTTGGTACCTACATAGACAATTGTAATGAGCAAGAGTGGTGACGTTGTCAAGTCAAATAAAATAATATGAGGGGGTTGTTTAAACTACAATTTTGTTATGACTTTGAAATTACTTTGTACTCAATTTTCTTTTGCGAATAGGAAAATACACTGGAGAAAATTTAAAATAAAAAATGAGCTTTTTTTTAACTAAAAAGGCACCAATTTTTTAAATAGCCCGGAAAGGCACACGGGTAGACTTTCCACCTGATGGTTAGTGGCAACCGTGACGAGCAGACGCGGTGTCGACGTTTGAGAAGCCTGTAATCGCGCCCTTTGAACACCTATTTCTTTCATTATGAAGAACATGATGCTACGACAGGTGTCAATAAATCGCAGTACTACACGACAAGCGCCAATGTTAACACACCGTCGTCCGTATACCTAACATAAGCATTAGAAGAATTTAAAATCATAAACTGTTTTAATAGTACTAGCAGCGGTCGTTAAAACGTGTCGTTGTGACGTGTGCGGCGTCATAGAATTATGACGTGGTCAGTACGTTATGACTGCTAATCGGTCAGTGACATGACGCATCCTATTTAGTGCAACAATGTATGTCTGACCAACTTCGTATTCTATATAATAAGCTGAATGGGTAGGTAAGTGGGTACATATTACAAGATCTTATAAAATGTGCTACATAGGCAAGTTCATGATTGAAAAACAACGTCCTTTGCCTTTCTATACTTAACAATCATGTTTTTCATGAACTAAGTATTGTATCCAGACGTCTCTACCTCCAGAAATTTAAACGATTCATATCCTAGCCTATATACAGCCTGACATATCAATGTAGGGCTTGCCTTACTTTGTTTACTATTACATACATACATAGACCCACATGTGCCCATCTAATTAAAACAATTAAAATACATAACATTCGTCTACTAAACACATTGAACTATTGATAGGAGTCAACTAAGTGAGCATACAAAAATATTATTTGATTACACTGTCTATATTTCACAATTTATTCAATTGTCTATATAGACAGGAGACGCGCGATTCAATTGTCCTCCTTTGTGAAGCGACAATATTAATTAAATGTTAGGGAAGCTGTTAATTATTATGTAACTACACAAGTGTTATAAGAGTCGGGAGAGACATTCAAATGAGGTAACTAATATGTTACCGGATAGAACTTGGTGACCTTACAATGGGAATAATTTTGGTAAAGGACTTTTGTCTGATGGTAGAATTCAAGTTAGTTTCCAGAGCTAGACGCTTATAAATAATGATTTAGGTAGATAACTTTATATGAGTAGTGTCGACACTTATTAGTAAGTCCATAATAAGACTGCTATTTTTTAATTTGAAAAAGTCAAGGATTTTTTCATGGAACTCATATCGACATTAAAAAGAACTGTATATGATAGAGACAGCCGTTATAATTATACTAGAGTCAATCACACAGAGGAATCAATATGAAATCACATATATAGCTACATTTCCAGCACTTACCTCCTTACATATCCACATCACAATATTAATACACCGCCACACACAGACACAACAAGAAAACTGTAAAAGCAACCGCGAATAAACGCAATACTTCGACAAATAAACGCATTCTAACTATACCCGCGCCTCGTTGGTATTCATAAAGGGACGAGGCGATACGAGGAGCTCTTTTATCCGACGATTTAAGTGACAACAACGACAATGTTGACGATCTGATGTCGCAAGCAACATTGCATTACTGCACCAAGTATATTCGTGTGTAATACTACATTGTCTCGCGGGTTCGCTTGGCAAGATCAACGGATTCTACCTTTTTATTATTTTCATATATATTATACCGTAATGTTTTAATCACTAGGGGCTTAAAGAATGATTTCATATAAATTAGGGTACCTACAGGGTTGAATTAGATTAGACGAGGGGTGTATTCAAGCATGATAATTCAGTCTTAGGTATTTAAAAATAAGAATAAAAGATCACTAACAAATGACATAGAAAACTTAACAAAAATATTACAAAAAGTTTTGCAACGTGGGTCACCCTTACGCTAGCGAGCGACTACCTAAGCTGTCTTATCAAAAATGAATTTAAATAACCCTAATCCACTTTCCCTACATACTTTATTTTATTCTTGAATTTTTCATGAATTTGTATTTTATTAGATACCTAACTAAATCAAAAATTCATGTATTTTTCACATATTAGGTTAGGAATGGGAATCGAATACTGAATACCTTTCTTCAACAGATTCCTCGTCTGACCTCACACCCTGTATAAAAGTCATTTAGCTGAGGGATAGATGAAACGATTTCAACGCGTTTTATGTTAACAGGTTTTTTGGTTCTAGGTATGGTTTCAATTCAAGGCATCTGATCTGATCATATTTTCATAACTAAATAACAGACGATATGATAACATACAGACAAATAATATCAGTTGAATATACATTTGTAATAAATATATTTTTGGATTGAGCTCAGTTAAATTTACATGCAACATTTTATTTTGAAGCCCCATATAGAGTTTTATATAGTGCCATTTTGGTTTCTTTTATTTTGTCTGTAATTTAGTATGTCTGGTGCCTTTTACAATATTTTTATTTTATTTTTGTACTTACCTACCTATGTAATAAGAATGACTAAGTAAAACTCACTAAATACGCACGTAAAGTCATAAGTATAGAGTTAAAGTTTTATCAACTAATTATCACTATGCTTATAATTTACATGTACAAAGACATACCTATAATATAATCATTTACCAAGTTAAGATTAGGTAAATCATTGGATATGCCACGTTTCAGCCAACTGGCTGATAATTGTTTTTATGATTTAAAAGAATATCCTCCCCCTCCCTCCCCTCCTTTTTTTCCTATTCCTCTGTAGGTTGACAACATACGAGCGATGCCTTTGGTATTGCAAGCACCTATAGGCTGCGGTAACTGCTTTACGCCAGATGGGCCGTACGCTTGTTTGCCGTCTTAGTTTTATTATAAAAGTACAAACAGCAATCTATTGGGTAGGGCGAAATGGGTAGGTATAGCACAGATTACGTATAATAATAGTTTTATGTATAGTACGTTTTTTTATACTTGTCCTATCTGGTAAGCAAAGATGGCGTCCAGCGGGGCGATTGCGTAACTTTTTGTCAATGTTTCAATTGATTTCGTATTATAATTGACACAGGATGAACGAAACCAATTGAAACATTGACAAAAAAGTTACGCAATCGCCCCACTGGACGCCATCTTTGCTTACCAAATAAGACTAGTATAAAAAATTTAATATCTCATCTACTGTATATCATCTATGTCTAGACAAGTTTTTAACTATAAAACCACACGGTAGCAGATTATTAGTTAGATTAATTAACAAAATGCAACTATGCAGTGTAAGCAAATTAGCAAGGGGCAAAACAAAATTGTTGCTAATTAACTAATTAATATCTAGTCTTGATAAATTTCATTATATTATGTACATAATAGGAAAGTATTTCCTTCGGTTATACTTATGTATCTAAGCATGTGTGGCTATTATTATTTATTTATTATAATAAGTAGATGCCTAGATATTTTACGACGTCAACACTAACCTATATGTATTAACAATTAACTTTATTAAGTTAAGCAGCTGGCAAAGGTTATTTTAAACTCGACTCTGCAGTTTGAAAGGTGCGGCAAATACTACAACACGCATATATCTAACATTATTTAAGTTATAATTTCTTACTAAGGCATAGTAGATGAAGATTGTAGGTATTTTCTGAACTTCTGAAGTAAAAAAATTAAAATAGAATAGAATAAAATTATTTGAAAAAATTACTTTTTGGTAATCCTAAATTAATAGTTTGATGCTTAATAGGTGTGTAGATGCTTTACAACAAATAACTTCGATGTCCAACGACACAGTATCAAAGGAATTTCAATAAGGGATGTTTATCCCGAAGGCTCTCAGAACAGGTTTCAAAGGTCCAGTAACAGGACGACGATTGATACGAGTATCTCTTGTCTTCCAACAACTCTGAAACGACTCGATGTGTCCATTGACACTGGATGTGTCTCTACATATTAAGTATTTAGTTAAATGAAAATGTATCATGATTGTGACTGGAAATATGAAAATTTAAATTAGGGATAAGTATTTTCTATAATAACTAACATTTGTTTATGTAGGTAACGGATCGTTTTTGCCGGTCTAAAAGCTACCTTGTTTTCGTACTAGATAAAAAGTTACCTAAAAAAATTTAATCAGAACAAACTTATCATGCATCCTTCCAAAATATCTGCATATATCTGCACATAACTTATTAATACTCATTAACTTCTATTAATTGTAAGTAAAACACTCATGACGATTTCAACCACGTGTATCTACATACAGGTATTATAATAGTTATTAGATAAAACACTTATATTAATGGGAAACACTCGGTTCAGATTTGACACTTTTTACACATGTAAACTGTTTAACGAGCGAACAAACCGGCACTTGTTAGACACTACAATTAGCACTAATTACTTAAAAGAGTATACAAGTCACTGCGCAACACTAAAATGTAGCTGTTAAATAGCGTTAATGGTTTCAAAAATTATAAGGATCTAACACATATAGTGAACAATATTTTTAAGAGGATCAACCCAAATTACATTTATAAAAATTTGTAATCACATTGTATAGTAACGTTTAATGTTGTGGGCACCTAAAAATTTGGTGTTCTAAATTTCTCATTTTTATAGGAACCTGATATTTATAACATGGTTACCTAATGATTCCTCTTAAAATATATTACACTATTTTTGTTAGACCTTAGGTACAAAAATTTGCTTATATTTTTAACACTTCACTTGTAGAAAATCCATTGAAATAACTGCATGGAATACTTCTCAACAATTTAACGCATAAAGTGTTCACGTCCAACGTTATAATTATAAAATTAACTCACAATAACGCGCTAGGGACTACCGTTGTGAAAGACAGACAACAACGCTTTGTTTATGTATCCAAAGTCGCAGAAGTCTGTGTTAAAGTTTGGCTATTAGTCAATTTGCATACAAATGGCCGCCCCTGTAGGGCGACACACTTTCTAAATTATTCAGATCTGTAATTTGACGACAGGATATTTACTTGAAATAATAATAATATAATATCCTGGGACATAATAATATCCTGGGACATTTTTTTACACACGGCTACCTGATCCCAAACTAAGCAGAGCTTCTACTTTGGAAACCAGATAACTGATATTACTACATATACAACTTTTTATTTGTAAATACATACTTAATATACATATAGGTACACCCAGACTCGGGACATACAGACATGTTCATGCACACAAATGCATGTCCCGGGTAGGAATCGAACCTACGACCTGCAGCGTGAAAGGCGCCATCACGCCAACCACGCTAACGGGCCCGTCGTGAAAAAAATCATGTTTTAGTGGAGGAGATTGTGAAAAATATTGAACCATAATTTATTTAAGTAAATAGGTATGTAGAAATAGTACTTTATCGTGAACCAATTCAAGGGTAAAGTTTAGATAGCTTTGTAAAAAACCTAAGCGTAGTATACCTACTTACAAGCAATAGTATACCTATTTCCACATATTCCAAAGCAGACATTTTTTTATTAAACCTTGATGACTATAATTTGATTAGTTAAAACCATGAATATATTTACATGATGAAGATTAATAAAACAAAGAATAAGTGTCACTTGACTATTTATGACGCATTTAACTATATTTACTACCTGTGTTTATTATGTAGATTTAATTTAATTTGCAAATACCTATGTCGTCCAAGGTAAAGTGTATTATTTATGTAACAGGAAAACGTTGATAATTGAAAGACAGAATGCCTTCCTAGATACTTACATGAACAAGATAGGGTACCTTCATACCTATTAAGTTGATTGTGAGCAGGTATTAAAACGCTTCTATTACCTACAATGATTATAGGTAGGTCCGTCCCTTTACATACCTACGCTAGCTAAAGACACTCGACTCTACATCAGCAAGGCAAATGTGGTAGAGCAGGCACTTTGAGACACGCATCCGTTGTTATGCTAATGCTGAGAAACTACAGAGCTTGGATATCTTCATGACTCTACACGGAGTACTTACTCTATAGAAGAGTAGATATTTTACTATGAGAAGAAATGTGACATATCTTAATACGTAGGTAGGTACTATTATTTATCTAAGTTTAGTTATAATTAATTATTTTTATTTATTAAAAAAAAAATAAAAAAAATATATATATTATTTTTAGTGATTAAACGAACTTACCTGTACCTTTTAGGCATTTCAAATAATAATTATAAATTTTACGGATTGAAAAAAAATTGAGCACTTGAAACAGCGAAGCACTGACTTGTGAATGATGACAGCCGGTACAGAGACTACCATATATGTTTCTTAAATATTTATTATCTCTCAAATATAGTGCTAGAACAGCGAGTCTGTGAGTGAAACTACATGTGTATCTATGCTAATATCTTCGAACGAAGCTCTTCGTGAATTATTTATTCCTAACTAGAGTAAATAATTTTACTTATTTTATTCATATATAAAGCTCGCGCCTATATAATTACAGGCAGATTTGGCTTGAATAAGCCCACTTAACAAAGTCTATTTGAATAAGAAATAACCTTGCTATATGCCTACTATTAAATAGTAGACATACAGCAAGGTTATTTATTTTAAATGAAAGATAATTTAATCTTCCTACTCAAGTATTGGATTTAAAACCATAAGCTTCAAAGTTTTTTCATTCTTCTTCATGATTCTTGTGATCATTATCGAGATATAGAAAGCGGAGGTATTGATGACATTTTTATGCAAATCCATTTCAATACACGGAAAGACCTTCAATAACCCTTCCGAATGGTCAAAGAGATTGTTTTCAAACAGACTCCAACGCACGTTGTTATGATAATTTTGTGAAAGTTCTGACGACAAAAAATCAGAAAAGATTTGAAAGCGTCCTTTGAAGGCAATGTTTAATTAGGTTGGGAGGTTTTAGCAGTGACTTATTGGATACCTACTTATAAAATGAAACTTGTAGGAATAATTGCATTAAAAGTTAAAGGATAGATATAGGCATTTTGTTAGGTACCTATTAAAGTTAAAACCTGCCCTGTTTTTTCATGTTTTCAAGAACTTTATTTTTATAAATTATCACAATATCATAAAATGAATACCTACCTGAATTCAAAATCTAATCGTGTGTGGTAAACCATTTTAAGTCAAGCACCTAAACGAGTAACAAATAGCGCTAATTAATTAACCCTCATCGTGCCACTCATTTGCGTTCTTACCAGCACTTAAGTTCATCAGACAGGTAGACTTGTATGCAAATTTAGTTCGATTACCGCATATTTGAATTCACATTATACTTACAGGTATCGCGACAAAGTCACCCAACTCGACTGCAGCTATAAAACTTAGATACAATGCGAGGTCAATGAACTGTACCAGCGCGTTATCAATCATTAATGACAATACAGTGACTAGAAAACCAAACGCATAAATACTAAAGAGGTTATCTTAACCGAGAACCGGTCTGTGGAACCGGTAAGCTTATACTATGTTCAACGTGCAGCGGTAACGTTCGAGGCCGTCGAGTTTCAAAGGTATTATGAACATACTCACGTGGTCCAGATACCAGGATACCAGCGCCGCGCAACAAGTTCAACCGCACTCGATCAAGCAAAACATAGGTAACACTGCACAGATGCACCGTGCCACGGCGTCCTTCCTGTCTTGACACTATCACTCGCGTATCTACGCTCGCGAATGCGGACTGATTTTTTCTCCCGTAACGGCCCATTAAACTTGTAGATTTCTATCTCGCTCGATTCCACGATAGCATTAAGAGGCGAGACAAAGAAAGGTTGCGGTTTATGGGTTGTTGATAGAATTGGTATCCGCTCGGTAACGTACCGCTGTCGTGTTGCATATTTTTATAAGGTGTGACCTTGTACTGCTGGAGGTGGAAAATGCGGGAAATCCGTTTTCTGTTACCCATTTTTAGGGTTTCGTAGTCCCTACGAGAACCCCTTATAAGATGATCCAACCCGTCCACCTGTTTTGGTCTGGCGCAGTGCTACAACTTCTACAGTTTTTGACAAAAGTTGATGAAATTTGGTACAGAAATACCTTTATAGTGGATATCAATTCAAAAAAAAAAAAAAAAAATGACTTTTTATGAGGTTCCTCCCCCTATGTGGAAAGTGAGGATAAATATTTTTTGTTACCCCATCATGTGGTGAATAATTGAAATGGCAAAATAAATATTGTTCTCATACAACAATTTATTATCAACTAGTACGTTTGCGAGATTTTAACCTCTGAAAGTGTGTAGGTAAATCTTAGCTAGCCAAAAACTGTTTTTCTACAGAACTCTACATTGTGCTTGGCCCAATACGCTCTTGGCCGGTTTTTATCTACCTTATTGTGTGTGTGTGTGTGTTTTTTTTAAACACCGTAACTGAAGATAGGTTGCGCATGAAATATTCAAAAAGTTTCATCTTCACTTACCAGAATCAGATTATTTTTCTAAACCACGCTCACAATCACTTCTCTTTAGACGCAGCACTAGCTACAAACCTGTTTTTATTCAAAAAAAAATTCTGAATCCAAAAAAACGTGATCGCCCTCACAAGGTTACGTCGCACAGAATTATAAAGCCGAAAGATGTTTAGGAAATATAGGCGTCGCCGAGAGCGCAGCCGTACATCTTGCTTTATATCGTCTCTACCAGCATTGGAGAGCAGAACATCAAACGGCGTTATGGCCCCCGGACGTGCCGACCGCTCTAGCTGCCCGACAAGGATGGCGTTACGCGTGAGGGAGAGACGCTGGATATTTTTGCAGTTTCAATACTTTTATTATTCGCAACACAAACATTCGGATCGAATATAACGCTTCGAATGAAATCAAGTTTTGCTGAGATCAAAGTTTGGTGGCAACTTTTCAGCGCAAGGCCGCGAGCAGTCGTGGGCGCGGCTCCGTCATTGTGTATCAAACGCTTATCGTCGGAATTTGCTTAATAAAGTTATAGCAGCTTTATTGGGTTTTTATTCAAATTTATTCCGATCGCTGTTTTTTGTTGAAGCCTCCATATTTGTTCTTGGCGTATTGTCGCGTGCGTTAGATATTTGTCAAAATTTGGAATGAATTGAATTGAAAAACCAGACTATTTCGATGATCATTTAGAATTCTAGAATATCATTCATTTAAACCTTATTTCTTTAGTTAGGTAGGTATTAGGCACCTACCTTATTTACTTCAACATGTCTGCTATAAAATACTTGATAGCATAGGTAATGAGAGCAGGTAGCAAACCGATAACATACTCGTATCCAATAGCAGTTGCTACAGTTTAATTTAAACTACGAGATATAGAAACAGCATAAATTGTTCGTAGTCAAATGTATTTGGAAGTCAAATGAACCTACTTACTTTACCAGATAGGATTATGCTCGTAGAAGTTTCCACAAGGCTCGTATTAACCCTATCTCGGTATTATTCAGCTTATATCGTTCTAACAGCGTTTCCAAGGGAGAAGTGGGCGCTACAAATGGCGGACTGTACCGTCTCGTTTTATTTACATTCCCGCAAATTGAATCCTTGGTTCGACGCCAAGAGGAAGCTTGTTCACATACTTACGAAGGGGGCGAGGGAGGGACGAGATTCGATTTGCCTAATAGCGAGGTACGGGGGCGCACTCAATTACGTAGAGTGGAGGTGTCCCATCGCAACGTAATTACATTATCTGATAAACGGTTCGCGCCCCCAATTTCCCACATGTGTAAATTTCCTTTTTTAACGTTCTAATAAAAGGAAATTTTCACGGTGATAATATTGATTGGGTGGGTGGTATCTGCAGTGATTTTTGTGACGAGTGGTTTGAGTAGGTATAATTCTACAAGATAGTATAAACCATTTGGGGTCTTGATTGTTGGTCAGCGTTGCCAATGCGTTACCCCCGCGTTACATGATTCTTGTAACACAAAAGCGTGACGTTTTGAAATGGAATATCGAATTTTAAAAATTTTCCTAACGCAGCTTAGTAAACAAAAAAACTGAAACGGAATGCAACCAAAAGCTAAGTGGTAGAGTCCGTTTTACAAAACAAGCTTATACACCCCAAAAATTCACTCTATAATCAATCCGATGTTATTGTTGCAGTGATTTATTTAAATTGGTTTATATAAAAACATAACAAAATATTGAAATGAAAATGGAAGCAACATTTGCTGCGTTCCATTCGACGTAATTTTTGTTATTTACGTTCACAAAAACTGTTAAAAACGATAATAATGATCACTTTCAGTACAAGTTGGTTCAACTGGAACGACATTTATGAACGAAAATAACAAAAAATATTTTTTTTAGGTAATGCGTTACTTTTGTGCTCAATGCGTTACTTTTTCAGCAGCATTGCGTTACTTTTGACTATCGGGCACTGGCAATACTGTTGTTGGTAGTACCGGAAGTTCTTTATTTAATTTATTCAATAGGTATGTGCTTTGTGTTGTTTCCTGCTGAAGAAACAAAAAAAACAGTTACGTATGCAACTAAAGTACTCCTCTGGAATAATTTAGTTGAAAGAGCCAAGTTAAAGAGCCATGTCACTTAAGTTGTTGTAGTAATAACTTTTTAGATATCTTAAGATGCCTATAAAATACCAGACATTATGTAGGGTAAACCGGGTAGCTATTGACCACTTAAGGATTGCCAACACTTTGTCAGTATATCAAATATTTTGTATAATAGCTACATTCTTATTAATATTATTTTCTGATTGCTTAATTAACTGGCTTGAACTGCATTAACAGTTTTTAGCTAACATCCAATTATTATAGAAGTTATAGACATTATGGTAAAATATGATATTTTTTTGCCATTTTCTGTTATTAGAAACCCTCATTGCAGTGATTGGACGCACCAGGTGTAGTGATTAGACAGTGCTATAAAGTGTTAAATTAAACCAATACAAATACTATTATTAGATACCTACTACTTGGCCACTTACGTTATGAATAATAACCTTTTCCCATTCCATTAAACATATCAAATAGTTATTTACTGTTTAAAAAACATTTAATAATTCTACTGAATCAAGTGTAAGTCCATAATATAATTAATAAGATTCTTCAATTCAAACTCACACCCGACTTTACAAAACCCACCATAAGTATTTTTTTATTTTTAAAAAAACGCTGTTCATGTAATATTAAAATCAATTGTCTATGGCTAATAGCGTCACTTAGTCAAGTTTCATTGTATTATATTACAGTAAATATAAAAAAATAGTTATTTCCTTAAAATATCTAATCACTGACGATTTCTAATTATCCCCAGTTTACCCTACTTATAAACATTTCCTACATAAATGAATATTTCGATAAAAGAAGTCACATTAACAAAAATGGGATTCCAAAGTTTAAAATCTTAAACGACATCTTTAAGAAAACACAGTGTTTATGAAATAAAAGCCATACGCAGTTTTGCCCAGAAAATATTTGACAAGCATTTGGGTCCTAAGAACACTGCGTACATCCACAATTTTATCTGTTCAGGCGACGGGCGTCGCTAGTGTCCTTACAAAGCTGACGAAAACAATGGAATTTTCATAGTGACAACGCTAGTTCCAGTTTTGGCCACCTGACCGTAATAAGTTGGTTCTTGTTAGCAAAGGTTGTTCACATTTTAATATTCCGTCTGTAAATTACGAAAGTGTGAACATATAAAATTTTAAACGGTCGCCTCTGTACGATTTCCAGAAACAATATTGTAATTGGACTGGTTTTAGATGGTTTGCACCCTAATTAAGAGAGGTCAGATTATGTTGGAAATACTACCATATACCTACTTACATTCATTTTTAGGGATCCATGTGAGAATCTCTCTAAAAAAAAACGACTGACCTTCAAATAATAAATGGAGAAATTTAGTAAAGTAGGTAGGTGTAGTTATAGGTAATTGACCAGTAGAACTTCGGCGTTCAGGAAAATAAAACATTACAAATGCAGTAGATATACCAAGAAGACTTTGGGAAAATCCTTCTCAATATTAAACACCTACAAGTATTTATTGCATGCATTGTTATAAAAATATATTAAATAAAGTCCTAAGACGGTATTATTACAAACAAATCAATACTAACGTAAGAAAACATGAATATAAGCTACAAATAACAGTCTAAGGAAACCGACCCATAATAAAATTAATATGTAACCACTTAGATACCCTCCCTACCCACTTGTAACCGAGGTGGGCAGTATTAAATACATAAATTGGACTTATCCAGGAATGGCCATCAGCGCTTTACCTGTTTATGGATGAATAAAAGCAATAATGATACATACAGCTAAATATTTCTCAGCTGAATGCCCACTTTATACTTATCTACAAGGATTTAGCAATATAATAAGGTACATACAAGATGAGTACTGAATATTAACAAGAAGACAAGTGCCCACTTCTGGGGCTAACATACCCATAATGTAAGCCCTCAATAACACTAAAACACTGATTTCATTATGGCCGCATATTTACTTTTACTTCGAGCTACATTGTTGCTTTAATAACATTGCTTGAGATATCAGAACAGAATAAAAACTCGATAGTCGTGTAAGATATTGACTATATTTTACTCGTAATTATCTTCGAATGGTGCGTGCGCGCAGAATTAGAGGGCTACAAGAGAACGTAGGGCTGACGTCGACCAATAGCGACGGGTTCCACATTTAAACTGTAATGCGTCCGGTTAGAGAGACACGTGATATTTTCGTTTGTTCGTCGGTTTGTGGTGTGTTGTGGTGAGGGGGGAGGTCAGGTTATGTTGGTGGTGTAATATGAAGTTGTCTCGGTTGGGTTCATTTATATGCTAATAGGTGAGGAGGCGGCGTGCTACAAACCGGTAGGGCCGCCGCCGCCGGCGCAGTGTAGGTGCATACCACTTTACTTTGTCGATAATCTCAGAAATACCAATTTATAAGGGTTTATTTAAATCCGTGCTAGGTTTTCTTTTTTCCTTGTCATATAATTTTAGATTATAAGCTGATGATACGCTATCTGGAACATTTTATTTTGGTACCTATATTTTATTGGTATTAACACTTTTAATGAAAATATATGACGATCTGCACCGCTTTCAGGGTATTGACAGGATAAGCTTACTCAGTATGGTAGAGTTCTACATAAATGTAACATTGTTTATTTGTTTTTACTTACCTAAACCTTTACCCAAAGGGAGATTAAGATTCCAATTTCGATAAAAGACTATAGGTATTGTTAAGGTAACCACCTAACCTATAGGTAGCTGGAAATACTAACTTACAACGTCGACTCTACCTTAACGATTTACGTATGTAGTAGGGTACCTACTGTTTTTAGGGATGCACCTTTACCTATACCTATACCTATGTAGAATTTTTTTAAGGATGCTACTATACATATACGATTCTATAAGATTTACCTATGTAGGGATGCAATGTAGAGCTGAATTTTGATAAAGGGGGATAATGATGTTACATTTTTGTATTCAATGAAAGATTCAGTCAGTCCTCAATATCTAAAGTTCCCATAATATTTAAAAAAAATGGTTAAGCGTTAGTTTTCTCAATTAATTTTTCTATCCTCACCATGTCTCATCTTCACTTTTGTGAATAAAATATCCATATCTTCACCAATAGATGGCGCGGCTTCGCACTTTTCTTCAGAAACAAACTATTATATCACCTAGCAGAAGGAACTAGGAAAATCCGATACAAAACTTTTTGCTTTTATTAGATAGCTGAGAAGCATGTTAGAATAATTATTGAGGTTGCACTACGATTATGGACGAACATCCGTGTCTACGATTAATTGAAAAGTTTTCTTCCATTTCACTGATCAGAGGGCGCCACTGTGCCCGTTTGGATGTCTCTACAAAATTCTAGGTACTATAATTACATTCTCGCTTTTAGAAAAGTTCGACCATTTTTCATCAATAATAAAAAAAAACAACTAAGCTTTCATAGATTACGCATTTATGTCCCTAATGTCTATCTATCTGGTAGAGTTAATAGAAGAATAAGTATACCGACCTAAGTTATTCTTTGTTTTATTTAGATACAGACATTTACCATAAAAGTTGAAAACAAAATAGGTCAACATAATTGAATAGGCTAATAAATAGAAACTGAAAGGCAGGTCATTTCATGTAGGAAGATAGACTTAACTCGTGTCCGACTTTCAACATTTCGAAAATTGGTTACTTACTTGCAATAAACCTACAGTATCTACCGACCTAAAGTCAACTTATACCTAAAGCGAGCATTACATTATCCAATCTGCAGAGCGCTAGGTGAGCTAGTGTGCTAAAATTGGGTAGTTTAGAGGCAGTTAGTGATCCAAATCTAGTACTATCTCGAACTGCAGCACTAGTTTAGCGCTCTGAAAATTGGATAATGTAATGCCCGCTTAAGTGCAGCATAGTAAAGATTATATTGCTGTGAACATACAGCGCAGAATTGATTGAGATTGTTACTGGACTAGTAAACGTCACTTTACCTACCAATATTTAATTAACATAGGTTTCCTATTAATTTGAAATTGTTAGGTGCTGTCAGAGTTAACAAATCCATAGTACGAAGGTTAAAATTAAGAGTAGAACAGTAACTCTATCGTGAGTAGAAGAACTCTAAAACCACAGGAGGGCTAGCACACGCGCCAAAGACTTTTGTCACGCAATATGTTGCACCGACTCGCTCTCTCTCTCTTACTTCATGCAAAGAGGGACTGAGACAAAATCGATTTATCTCGCGTTTTGTCTTGTCATGGCCGGCTGTGCTACTAGTGCAGGTTGGTCACTAGCCGTTGAATAGGTAAGAGGAAGACCACGAGTTTACGCTCGCTAGTCTCTACATTTTTCATAAAACTATTTCACGTAGACGCTAACGACTAGTACAAACGTACCTATGGTAGAGCTGCAGGTGGGGTACTTACATGCTGCAGGCGACTGCTATGGCGCGATGTGGGCGTAGAGTTCTGCTTTCATATTTAAGTACATTGTGTAGGTACACGGAAATTATATTTTATTGTCATTGCAATGTCCTATATTGGTAGAGCGGAGCAATAGTGAACGTAGTCTGGATGGGAAGCTATCTATCTACTTCCTTATAAGAATTTAAGCCCTATATTGTGTAGTTTGGGCACGCCGTGTTTACGACAAAGCTGGATTGTAATTCTTGCGTTATATACAGGGTGGCCCATTTTCAGTGGGCCAAACAATTTTTTCAGTAGGAAGACACCCCAAAGACTAATTTAAACCCGACATATGTTCCGCGAAAGTTAATAGTTTATAAGTTATGATTTTTAATATTTCTTCTTAAAATTCCTACTTAATTAATTTAAAACTCTCTAAAACTAAAATTATTGCTCTAAATCGAATCAAATTTGGCGTGGAAGTACTATAGACATGTAGCTAGCCAGCAAAGAGCCATTTGTGGAATTACTTTCAAATAATAATACGGTTTTAGAACAACTTTAAAAAATCATAACTTATAAACTATTCATTTTCGCGGAACTTATGTTGGGTTTAAATGAGTCGTTGGGGTGTCTTCCATCTGAAAAAAAATTTTGGGCCACTGAAAATGGGCCATCCTATACAAGTTCCAAGCAAAGACAAGCAGCTCTATCGCCTTACAGTTCTGTAATAAGTTGTGTAATACCTATCTACTGACTCTAGCATGAATACTCACGCTAGCTAAATGCGTGGGTAGCTTTTCATAGATAGGTATTTACGTAATGGGAGTATGTAATTAGGTACTACCTCGATAATTATATGTAGCTATAAAAAGCTGCCTATGGACGTTCTCCTTTTCCTTTTACATCTAATATGATAAAATATCGGTTCCAACCTGTGTACCTACGCAGGGGCGTAGCTACCGCCGTATCACTGATACGGGGCCCCCGGGCTACTGGGGCCCGAACATATGTGTAAAATTATTTAAGTTTCATTTGTGAAAAATCTTTACCCTTCATTTGGGCCCCCTAACAAATTTTGATACAGGCACCGTCTAAGGCAAGCTACGCCACTGTACCTATGGCTCCCACCATAATGCCCAAAGAGTCCAATTTATTTGCAACCGATGACTACGGGTTAATCACGATGAAATCTCGGTGGCTTTGCAACTTTCTAGGCCTGGCCTGCACGTCGAAGGTTTCCATTATAAGCTGAGCGCTCAAGCCACTTGTCTAGGGAGGCTGGTTTAATCCATTTCGCGTTTCCTGCTACATTATTATGGTCTAGCTAGAACAACAAATCGTGTTGATAGTACCTACCTACATTTAAAAGACTTAAGTATAATAGTTTCAAATTACGGGTGTCAATAATAAAGAGAGCTCTGCTTATGTTGGAAATCTTACCTTGGATGCGCTGGCAACCGTACCTACTAATATCTGTTACCATCTCTACCTCCTATTTATACTTACTCTCGATAAAAAGGTTTAATTTAGGAAGTAAAATATTTTTTTGTCGGGAGACAGATTTCGAGCCTTTTAACTTTATTTCAATGGTATAGGTAACAACATGTCTTACTCATGCATAGCAAAAAAACTAAAGAGGGTTCACAAAAGAAAAAGTAACCAAGACACGACGAAGTATTTAATTTTTTCCCCTTTCATACATTCTCTTCTAAATTCGTCATAAAACTGTGGAGAGCACATTCATGTTTAATTATACATTATACTTAACAAAACTTCACATTTCGGCGTGATTAACTACATTAATTTATCTGTACAATAGTAATTACGAGACCTTTAATATTATTATAGTTTAAGGTAAGTATGTTTCTAACATAGTATCTACTGAAATCGTTGAATACACAGTCAGAAGCTGTACTGATGAAATTTATCTGAAAAGCAAGTAGCTATGGTGATTCGCGATTAAATTACTTTGTACGCTAAGTACTTCGCCAAATGATTTATGACTTTACGGCTTCGAGTTAGCAGAGACAGGTTCAAGAATTTTTGATATTGCTTTTCAGATAAACAATAAATCAAATAGGATCCATATTCCGTTATACCATACAATAGATATTTAATGTTTCAAAACGTCATCGCTTACATTAGTCTTCGATTCGTCTAAGTTCAAGCAAGTATTAGATGCCTTGCTTCATATTTATATAGAAATTCGGTCACCTAGACGAGGTCGCCATTTTGTACAAAAACACCTAATTTTAATTCACTATAATATTACGGGACAATACAGATTTAATGAATTAGATCCGAGGAGTAAACTACTAAGTTTACAGTAAAACATTTATTAGGTACATAGATATAAAATAGGTAGGTAGCTACATAGTACAAAGATGATTATCTACTGGGATGATTCACTGCGATCACTAGACCATGCTGTAAATGATTCAAATAAAACAGTACTTAGAGTACACGATTCGTTCGATGTGGAGCAAGTTCATAGATTCGATTGTAGTTTTACTCGTATATAAATAAATAATAAAATATTCAACTAAAACAAAAATAAAAGTAATAGACAGGCTAAAGCGAACAGTACAATGATCAATAGAGGACAATATTAATGCACTTGCCCATATTACCTAATTAATTGATTATAACACCAACTTCAATATTTAAAAAAGTCATAACAGTAACTTAATGTTTAATTCTACTGGAACCGAGTTAAAGCTTTGTCAGAAATCCATAATTTAAATAACAAAATTTACGAATTATGAGATAAGAAATTAAACAGTAATAAATATTTGATCATAATGCGATTTCTATATGTGCTTATGTGTATGATGCGTCGACGGCTGCGACCGTGCTGGGAGCGGCACCCAGCGGCACCCAGTCCGAGTCGGGCAGCTTGAGGCGCTCGGGTCGGACTGGGTTCAACAATTTGGTAACGAAAATAAAAGTTAACTGATTAAGACTAATTCATCCTCCGAACAGCGATACGAATACAACAATAAGCAGTCTCACAAAATATTTTACAAATTTTAATCCTCAATAAACTATCTAGAAACTAATTCATCGGTGACGTCTTTAATATTTCGTAATTCGTACTTAAATAAATTTCAAATACATAATCAGCTCTATTACTAGACATTATTAATATCAGGAATCGTTATCTACTCATGTATGTACTTAGTCTCTCGTTAAAATTACAGAACATAATTTCGTAATTAATACTATACACAAATCGACAACACATTAATGTTAGCGTGAGATTCTCTGGGACCGCGGAGCGTCCATTACGTACGACACGGCATAACCCCGCTCTAGTCAATCGGTAACCAATGAGCACAGTCCTCTCTTTAAGTACGACCACATTCCACACAATGTCCCATGGAACTTTTCCTTCGTTCGTTTAACTGGCTATACCGTGGTGAAGGGGGTAAGTCCCAGAGAAGGACGCGGGTCACTGATGGTGCTTGGGCGGCGGCGCGTGGTGCAACGCCACGTGGTGCGGTGCGTGGTGGTGTCCGCCGTGGTGGTTGTGGTTGTTCGCGTTCGAGTTATTATTGTTATTCTGCGCGGCTTGCGCCGCCTGCCGCTGCGAATTCTTCTTGTTCTTCATTCGTCTGTTCTGAAACCATATCTTCACCTGCCTCTCGGTCAGGTTCAGATTTCTGGCCAGCTCCCACCTCTTCTGTTTCGATACGTACGCGTTAAACAGGAACTCTTTCTCTAGTTCAAGAGTTTGGAACTTGGAGTAGGGTTTGCGTTTTTTGCGAACGGTCACTTGGCCGGTCCAGTCCAGTGGGTTCGAGGACCCGCAGCCCACCCCCACTCCGACGGACATCGACAGGGAACCTGCGCAGAGAAAAGCTTCATTTTAGTTGGTACGGACATCAGCTGAGTAAATTTAGATACTGGAATTCTCTGGAAGAAACAGTTGTAGCCTAATCAAAGCGTCGCAAATATCTGTTGGCACGACTGCAATTCCTTATGTACAAACCGAAGAGATACTTCACAGATGTTGGTAATTATAATAATTCAATCCATTGCCACCTAATAATGAGCGTATGTCTATAATGCCCTCTATTCATATGCTTTGACTGCTTATTGTCATGTTATTAGAGGTATAGTTTAAAATATTCTCAGTTTAAAAGTCAACAGAAAGGCTTCCAATTGCATTATTATTCCACACGGTATTCCTTAATTGTCTCGAACGCAGTGCATTGCAAGCCTCGCAGACCGGCTGCACATTTCGCTTTTAAATAGCTATTTCCATGCAGCGTTCATAGAAACAATTGCGTCCAGGCACGGTGCGTTAGATGTTAGCACACACAACGATTTATGCGACCGGTCCTTTTGATGAGATCACCCACAATAAACTTTGTATTCGATCCGCGACCTCCTCGATATTCGAGACATGCAATACACTGCACCATTTCCTATTATACAAAACGGTACTCGTGTGGACATTGCGAAATGGTTTTTGTTTTGTCAGTGCCCTTAATGGTATTTGATCGATGGAGAGTTTTAACTATGGATTCTATTTGGAAAACGGAAGTTTAAACTCTCCCCGTGATTTAAGCTACAATTGATCTTACGGCCATAAGGTGGCAAAGGAAACGTACAGGTATGAGGGGTAGGGAAGGGGATTGGATTTCTAGCTGTCTCACTCATCGTAAGCAATGCAGCTTTAATAGCTACTTTACGCCGATTCTGTAAGAGGGTGGTTTACCCCGGTCGAGCCAACCTTAATATGAGCTGCAGTCAATATGCCACAGCTTGGTTCTACCACTAATAAATTCCTCATTGTCTAAGAAAGTGTCGTGAGCTCTCGCTCATTTTGCGACATCTGTGGGAATGTCTAAATCAATCATGTTTAGCGATCCTACAACATAATATGTGTATTTGCTTTAGAAAGGAAACAAATTAAGTTTGTTATAGAAATGTCGCCAGTTAGTGTCGCGTAGTAAATCGATTTCCTATTTCGTGTTCGTTCGAGATGTGATTCGAGGAAATTACCAGCGGTATACATGTGTAATAGAATTCGTTCATGTTGAAATAATCTTCGATTTACTCGGAGCCGCTTTGTGTTATCGTTCGTTCGAATGAGATTTATAAACATAACTATTGATGATTTATGTACGTAATGCAATATACCTTTGTATAAGAGATTTTTCCGTATTATTCATAACGCTGAAATAGACGTCTGTAAGTAGCATAATCACGGAATATGTACTAATATCGATCTAGTTATATTTGACTAAAGTTTTATTTAGAAAGCTCGCTTTGGCAATGAGCCCAAATAACCTTAAACAAAATATTATAGAGTCCGCATCTTTGTACTTATTCATTTAAAAAAAACTATAAGTATAATTCTACACTTCACTTATGTTTAATCATTGCTTCATACAGTCTGTCTCGACTCTACAATTGGTAGAGGCTTTAGCTCATTGCATAAAACTGCCCTACCACAACAAGTAAGCCTCTGCGACGAGTTCCGTTTATTTCCCTCCACCTGCCGCTTGAATATTGATGAAATAAGTTGAGTTTAATATTGTTATAGAACAAATTGATGCCTGTATGTGAAATATACTGCTTTAAAGGGGAATCAATTTGATTGTATTGTAGAGAAAATCATCCAAATAAACAAAAAAATATTGGACTCTACGAAGAAGGAATAGAATAGAAACAAGTAGCCTTCATACATATACAGTATCTTATTTTGCCTATTGACCCAGAGGTAAGTCGATCTCTACATCAATCTAATACATGTATCCTGATGTCAACATGTTTGTTCCATCAATAGGAATAGAAGAAAAATATTCAATTCCTTTACTACCTCTACATTTTATAAACATCAATCAACTTGTTCGACCATTCAAAGGTGAATTAGAGGCTTGTAAAAATGTTAATCAACTATTAATTTCTCATAAAGGGGCAAATGGTAAAGAATGAGTAAATGGTTTATTGTGGGTCATAAAGGTTAACAAGCTAACAGGTGGTAGCTGTACCCTAAAAGGCAATTGATCAGGTATTGTGCTAGCTATGGAAGCAATAAAACTGATTTACATGAGAGAGTTCATGGAAGAAGCGGTATCAATAGGGAGTGACAAAGGCACAGGACAAAGGATTTGATATACTGGAAGAGACTTCATAATAGGAACGGTTTTTAGAGCATCACTTTATTTAATAGAGCGATGTTAGACTGATACGTAATTAAGAAGCTCGTTATGATAAAAATCTTTATTTGATAATTACTAAAAAAATTGTCAATAAATTCGATAGACCTAAATTCAAAGATGTCAAATAATTTAAATATACTAAACAGTTGCTTTAAAGTTTATACCACAGATGAATAAATATAATGTGTGGGTCGCCACTTCTAGATTACGAATAACAATGGCCCTTAAAGGCTCAAAGCAATTGTAAAGGAAATGAATAGTTGTCTCAGTCGGTTGTCTAAGGTAGAACAACAGCTAGTGGGTGGACCTTCCAGACGTACCTTACTCCGTGGAACAAACGGCAATTGTTTAAAGAGAACATAATGACAAGTCGAGCTGTCAATTATGAGGGAATAGGTAGCGATCAGTAGCAATAAACTGCGGGTTCTCTTCGACCATAAAAGTTTACCTACCCGACCGAGCGCTTTGTCTATCTCCGCACCAACATTACTCTGCCAATTCGCTACAGGACTGTTTCGAGTATTGCGGTGGAATAAGGTCGAGAATGTTTCGTACTAACATATTCCACCTTTTCATTTCAATATGTCGCGTCGAACGTATGATTGAAAAGAATTTTCTGAACGGCGACACCGTTTTTGTCGAAGTGGATGTGACAATATTCGATCTCTAGAATCGTTTTAGTATGTGCCTCATAATATCATTAATTCGTACAGCAGTATTGATTGATGTAGCCGCCACGCGAGCCGAGAAAGCGGAACGAGACTCGCAACCGCCAACGGAGCCATTCCACAAACGTTTACTAAACCGTAAATGCACAAATCAAAGTCAATGTCAACCTCAGGTGGGCCGTAAACACACAATCATAAAGTGACGTGAACACTCGTATAACTTTTTCAACAATTGTTTCCTTTTAATGGCCCATTATATGCGCGTTTTACGCAAAATTATGTCAAGTTACACCTCTGCCGTAACAGAAGCGCGATAAACCCATCTTTATGGTTAGACGACGATCGAAAGCGAACTAGCCGCGAGCGTTTATGAATGGAGCCTTTTTATTGCTCTCATATTGACACGCCGCTTGTAGTTTAGTAATTACTACTTACTGCCGCGATTTGGGGAAGAAACCAGTATTATTGCATGTGTGTGACGTCGGCGCGTTTTACGATTCATAAAAGTGATATGTATCTACGAGAGCGTATGCACCGTCCGGCCAGCCGCCTGCCGCCCGGATCGGCTGCCGTGGCGGGTCCTAGCACCTAGCTTTTTTTATCGTCTCATCAACTTGTAATGTGTTTATTGTAGCAATATTTGGTTTATTACCACTACTCAGAGATCGGTTTATTGTCTTAACGCTCAGGTATCGTGTTTATTTATTAGTTATACATTTTTATTGACGCTTTATTTTACGTAAACTTTAATTTATTGTCGGGTGTATAGCGCCGTTTTACATTGCCTATAAAAAGGTGCTTACGGTTCGTTTTTAAACATTTGTAGCACGTGTTTCGTTCATTCATCAAATTTATGATGGTCTGTGGGAAAATGTTTTGGTTTCGTTCGGTGGCTTTCTGAAGGTAGCTCTTTTAAGGGATTTCGAGGTGAACGTTGCCAATATTGATGTGACTGATGTTATCGACCCTTACATTGGAAGGTACGATTAAGGCAATATATTACCATACATGATTCTTACTTACGTTATACCTGTTGCTTATGACGTCAATAAAGACAGTCCTATTGGAGACGTTTATAACATTTAATTACATGTTTAGTTAGAAGGCAAAATATAGCTAATTTTAGTTAGATTTCTATATTTTGGCCAATTCTACCTCTGTCAAATGACTTAAAATTCGGAATCATTGAGAGGAAAGATGAAATGAATTCGAAACTCTACTACTGGCGTAGAGTCGTTTTTAGGCGAGATATTAATACGCCCAAACAACACGTGACGTTGAAATTAACAATCTGGACGAATTTAAGGCCTGTTGTAATAAATAAAACAGATCTATTACCAATACATCCTCATCTGCTGGAACACAAGAATCATATATTTAGTACATACACATAAAATCCATCAGTCTGTGAAGTATCGTGCAGTCGTGCCAATCAGCTGTCTTCGATTATAGGAAAGAATGCGGTATCACAAGCGGGCTGTGTGCCCCCTGATACAGGCACCCACACAGCCACGCGCCCGTGTCCATGTGTGCCGCACCCACACACGCGCGCCCTGCTCGCTGTGTGCGCGCCGCCCAGCGCCATCTAGCGGCCAGCGGCGCGCCACCAGCGGGTCAAGGTTGACAAACTCATAATAAATTATTTACAAATCAACTATATCAGCTTCAGCCCAACGCGAATTATTACAAACTTCAAAAGCATAAAGTTCCAAAGTAGCTCCAAACCAGATTTCACGCTTTAGGTACATCGAACTTATTTGTTTATAAATTCCGTAAATGTTTTCCTGCGTTATGTTTGGTTCTCTAGTCTCGGGCTGCCGATAAGTTCCAAAGATTACAAACAGCGATGCAGCGACCGGACGTCAAAAAACGTGAGCACTAGGTTTGGAGCGATCGTAATATCGATGACTAATAGTGTTACTGACCGGGTAAGGAGCCTGGGGGCGGGTAGGGACCGCTGGAGACGGACTCTGGCGCGTAGTTCCTCAGGCCGTACGCGTCGTGGGAGAAACTGGATGCCTCGGAGACCGCCGTTCGCCGCTCCTCTCCTCCGACGTAGGGTAGGGGCTGGTCGCCTCTGGGTGCTCCGTATGGGTAGTTCCAACAGGGCTGCGTAAAGCCCTGATGACAGCCCCCATCCGCGTACGGCTTGTATTCCCCGCTGCCCGCGGGCCAGAAGGGCAGCGTTGACTTGCGCTCCCTCTCGACCGGCAGGTTGTAGTAGGTCGGCGCGCTGGGGTACTGATGCTCGAAGGAGCCAGGTGCGTCGGGCGGGTAGCCCCAAGGCTGCTGCGCGTGCCGGATGACGCCGGGCTCGGGGTCGTACCGCTTGGCCGGTATGTGGAGAGGCTGCGGCGGGTTGGAGCCGACCGAGGCGGGCGAGGCGCTGGACGCGGACGGTGGGGCAGCCGCCTGGGCGGCCGGAGGGGACCCGCCAGGCGGCGACGCGTGCGGCTCGGCCTCGTAGAGCGCGCCGCCGCCGACCCCGTTCATCATGGTCCACCAGGCCGGCCCGGTGGAGTGGCCGGATGCGGGCGCTGGCGACGCGGCAGCCCCGTCGCAAGTCGCGGCGAGGCCCCCGACATGGTTGTCAGGGTACAGGGTGGCGGCCGGGCAAGCCACGGGGGATCGGGACGGTCACCGGCCGGTTCACGCACGCCGCGGGCACATCGCACCGCGCACACACGCGACCCACACACGGCAGCGGCACATGAAAATTAAAACGCAAGTCCCGATTTAGCTAGCCGTACGGGAGATGGCTGCAAAACTGTCCGAATAACGTCTGTTAAAAGTTTTGGAAACAACTACGAGAGTGCATCGAACGGTCACTGATTATGATAAGGTGTTTGGTAACCTCGAAAAAAATTCAAGTCCAGTTGAGAATTTAGAACTTATAGTTTTTAAAGTTTATGAGCACAGTAATTCTTCAGCGATGGTGTTGATTTTTCGCAGGAGTATGTTATTCCTTGACGCAACAGTTTTATTTTGTTCAGTGGATATATGGTTCGGTCCGATGTTGTCGCGAGCGTATCGTGTTTATGGCGGTCGGCAGGGCGAGTACGCGAGGCGCGCGATCTGCGGCGCGGTCGAGCGCGGAGTGGCGGCGGCGTGTCAGTGTGACGGCGCACACAAGCGCGCAGCTACCACACCACCATCTAGCAGCGGGAGGCAGAACTAAAAATCGTGGAAGACGCACCAAAGCCCGTCCGTAGGCGGGCGGGAGCAGCGTCGCCCATTTTCACAACCCTTGAATTTTACATCGTTCAAATATCGAAAAATGCGCATCGACTATTCATTGAAATATTTTTACGTTTTAATTAAAGATTATAATATTTTAATAGGTATTATTATCATATAAACATTTATTTTTAATGACCAAAATAATAATTATGCATTTATTAAAATAAATTAAATAATTAATTTATACCACCGTTCAAAATGTCGAGCTCATCCAACATTCCAAAGCAATATCCACGCAGAATAGCTCAAAGGGTTGTCGAGATCGTCGCGGGTGCGTAGTAAAGCGATTAATGGAGGCAAAATAGCCATAAACTGCCGTTTAACCAAACTGCAAGCGTCACTTGCCCATCGCCAAGTTGCCGCCAATAAAAAACGTGATACTTTATGACGGCAACTCACTCACATTTTATTGTGAGTATAAACTTAATTTTATCGTCTGTTAATTTCACCACAAATAATGTTAGCCGTAGATTAAATTATGTAATTTTACTTTACTGTCAAAGGCAAGGCCGCGGTCTGATGCCTTATATTCGATTTGTAGAGTTCAGTGACTTGGTTTATACTATGTGTTTTATGAATCGTTATCTGTGTAGGTTGATAAAGTTAATGTTATAGTTCAGTGAATATTATTTGTAGAGTGTAAACTATTAAAAACGTGAACTGACCATCTACACTATACTACAGCGTTTAGAGCGAACTCCAACTTTCCAGTTAATTTTTATTTTTTGTCAGTTATTTTTTTACTGTGATTTTCTTAAGGCACTTTAGCCTTGTCACTATCATTCTATCAATCTACTGTCACGTAAGTTAACATAGTTAAAAAATAACATCGTGTTACTTAATTTTTCTTACCCTTAAAAACTCTACATGACTTCTAAAGACTCTACATACTTAAGTAAAATCTATTATTCCAATACAACTGAGCTACTCGTCGTGTTTAATTCACTCAGACACACCCCCAAACCACCCTTCCATCCACCAAACAATACTTACAACCAATAATTCTCTACATTCACACTTCGCGTTTCATGTTTACACAAGACACGGCTATAAAATATATCAGGCGAACAATGCAAACATAATATAATATAGCATTGTAATCTTGTAATGCCAACTTGTCGACCTAACGTGTATTATGTTAATAGTTGAGGTATTGTCAAAATATAATCAGGTCTTTGAGGTAGGTGATGAGTTTTAGCGATTATAGAGTTTGGGGCCAGAAGATTATAATATGTGCGGTTGTGTTAACTTGAACTCTACCACGACTCTACATCATTGGAACATTTTCACTGAAATATTTTCGTTTCATTATTTTAAGGGCAAAATTCTAATAAATAGATATTATAAAAATAATGCAAACTATAATGTAAGGTCATGGGTTATTTGTGACTTTACTTTATAACCACATAGTAATCTAATTTGCTCTCACTCGAGACGTGATATAATCAGATAAAACACAGCCGGTTCTATTTTATTAGTGGATCAACGATATGCCTCGAACTTAGACGATAACTATAATCTAGCTAGACATTTAAATAAATGGGGATAGGTTTGGAATATTATCTAATCTATGAATTTGCAGCAGAGAAATAAGAAAATCCCAAATGTTTAATTGTATCTATGATCTCAAATTTTACATGTGTACATATAGAGACGATAGTGAAATCAAGCAATGCATATTCGCTTTTTAAATCGCTCCTGGACACTACCCGCTCACAAAGGCACCACCCTGTCTTATAAGTGAAATACTCAATTTCCCACACTACCTCGGGTAATTACTACCCCAACATAGCCGACAATGAGCGTCGACACGATAAATTCGCAACACTTTGTGGACGTGTCAACAAAACTAATAACATGGATCAATGTACCTTTCAAATGTAGAGTTCAATTCATTATGTGATTTACGTCGCTTTATTCTTTGGTTGTAACTTTTTGTGTTTATATAATGTGTGTTTGTAGAGTTCCTTAGGTGATGATAGACGTGATTGCCATGAATGCAGGTACCAAAAAAAAATTGAGTATATCGAATAGGTCCTTCTGAAATTATACAGTGTGATAATACTCTACCATTTTATCTCAACTTAAGGCGACTTCTGGATTAGGTATTATCTTTTTTTTAAGTCTACTATTACAGCTGTAGTTGTCTTTTTTAAAACGACTACAGCTGCTACCTACTAATATTGAAGTTGTAGTTCCTCGAAGAGGTAGGCGGAGGTGCATTATTTGCGGCAATTTGGTGAAATTTTGTTATAATTTTCTTTACTTTTACTTTCCACGACATTAAATGCACAAACATCCGCGTTAATGACATGTATGTTTACATGAAAAAAGGAAACTAGTACAACATACAAAGATACAACAGACTAGCGTTATATACAAAACGAAAGTAACATAATCTCGCTACTGCGCTGAACACAAACACGGTACCGACCGACCCGTTGAATGACAGAAACAAACATAGGAACAAGTGCGCGCGCAGCGCCCGTCTATAAATATTTACGTTAGGAAACTCTCCAGGCCAATGGTCGGCCATACTCGTGAGTCGTGCGCCTAAATAAAAGTAGGTACGCTTTCTTATCTCGCACATGTGTGCGCGGGAGTTGCGCAAACCTATTCGAATTGGGGCTGCGTATAAATAATGTTCGTAGGTAACACTCACGCGACGCTGTTTTTCTACATTTTCAATCAAATATTATTATACGAGAAATTGGTTATATCATTTCAAATAGGCTGTTATAACGTTCGTTGTAGTTTCCACGATGATTTGTGACTTTGTAGAGTATTCTCTTTAATTACCTATATACTTCGATACAAGAATGAACAGACGTAGAATACTTATAATCGCTGACTCTTTATGTCGTGACTTTTTAATTAATTCCATCACGGACAAAGCCTCATGTATATTATACATCCTATAATGCACAGGCATACCCCAGATAACAATTACGGTACCCTGAAGCCTGCTCCGTGTAACGGTTCGCGCAAAGGCTCAGTCTTCACGAACGCATTAAATAGACTGTAAAGTAAGGCTTTAATAATCGCGTCCCAATTGGAAAACTTGTCCGTACTCGGCTTTCTCTGAATTGTAAATGGTTTAACCTGCGAGGTTACTGTTCATTGCAAATTAAAAATCATTAATTTAAGAAATTATAAGAGTAATTTTTATGTGTCTTTACAGAATGTAGAGTCGTAATTATGAATTTGTTTATTATTAAGATCTGAAAGGAATTCAATATTTTTCAGCATAGTGAAAATATAGGTATTCAATTTACGATTCAATGAAAATGCAAATATTCTCCTACATTTACATAATTTCCAATTACAACGCATCAGTGACAGTTCGATCAAGAATTTAATATTTATAAAAATCTATAAAATATTATGGAGTCTGAATTGAATGCAAAAAATAATTTAATATGTATGTAATTTGGACATTTATACAACGAAATATACTCTAAGATCGGTACTAGATTTTGACAGAGATGTACCTAATAATATACCAAAAATGTTTAAATACTACACACGGATACATTAATTTTATTTGATACCAGACAAAGTTTTATATATGTAATGATAATGTAATGTTTTGTCCGATGTCACTTAATATCGCCCGAGATGTAGAGCTTTAAGTTCTATTTATCATGAATTCAGTAAGTTGTTCCCATGGGACAAATTATTTATGTATTATGTAGAAATTATAATTCGCCCACATTAAACAGATGATAGAATATAAATATAACGTTTTAATTGATATATCAACACGGATATAAAATCCAAATATTAAGTCGACTTCATCTACCAATCAAATTAACATATTTTTGTTGTATAATAATATAAAATGCCTAATAAATTAGAAAGTATACATTAAACGCCAAATTTATACAGATTTTTGTCCAGTATACAATAGTTTTACATAGGATTTCTATAACCAAAAGTGATTTTTAATGCGAGTTTAAGTCCATCATAACATTATATTAATTTGGGAAATAGTCTGCCATTGTGATAGGTACCTACATATTTTTAAAAGAGACATAATAGCGATATATATTATGTATTTACTTACACATTGCTGCTACTATATGCAGACTACAAACTAATAAAATATAATACTTATTTCTTTACTCTTATGAAGTTAGAGATTATATGAATCTCTACGCATTTCTACATTATGATAAAATAAAATACATAAAATAGCTAAGTATTATTTAGGTAATTTAAATATACACAAGTTATTATATTCACCTTGTCGTAAACTCGCTAGCGACGTTTGCGTAAAAGGGCACGGTAACCTGCGAACAAATTATAAAATTATTGTACATACACCATTATAAAATATACACATTCATCGTGTACACACGTATAATAAGGCGTACAGCGGCTTGTCAGGTGTATCCAATCGGTGAATTGTAAAACGCTCATTGGATATAGCTGGATATTAATTAATTAATTAATTACATGCGAGACCTACACGCTCGCAACAAAATCCATTATTAATGACATGTTCCGACATTTATTGCATTGTACATAATTATTGTAGTTATTAACCGTAACTACTGGTGCCGTGAGTGTGGGTTGCACGCTGAAAAAAACATGGTAAACGGTGTAAAAACTTTTTGAATTTACTGCGTGTATAGGTGACATTAATATATGAACCTACTAGGGTGGCGACGTTTAAAAAAATCATATCTTTTTAATAACTAAGGCGGCAAACATGCTTATGTCTTGCCTGATGTTAAGCAGTTACTGTAGCCTAAAATTGCTTGCCTCCAAAGGTATCGCTCGCACGTTGGACACCTGGCGTTCTAGTCAATTTTTTGTTTCCATAAAAGGTATTCTCTAACAAATTGTCTAACATCCATTTCATTACCTGATTAATTTTCCTTTTAAAAGAAACATAACACCATCACGCTTGCATTCCCCGAAGGGGTGGGCAGGGTTGCACTGCAGTGCACCCACATTTTGCCAATGGTGTTTTCTAAAGGTATGAAAGAAAGATGGATACATATTTTATAACTAGCTGTCCCCGCGACTTCGTACGCATACATTTTTGAATAAGATTACCTACCCCTGCGTCCGCGTGGAATTTAATGAGTTTTATTAGTTTGCGCCGAACCCTAATTATTTTTCCAAAATAAAAGTAGCCTAAGTTATTCCTTATAACATCAGCTATCTGTCAAAATTGGTCCAGCTGTTTCGAAGATTAGCCGAAACAACCATCCAAACAGAGAGACAAATACCTAATTTGAAAAAAAAAATGCCTTTTTAAAAGCTATATTCTCTCATGCTTTTTATGAAAAGCCGTTATTTTGACATTACAAAAAGACTACCTATAGATACCTACAGTACGTTTCAGACAGCAGTCTACCCACATCGCACTGGGATCGCCCCCAGTCCATTGTAAGGTAGTCATAGTACAAGCGTTGCTTAGATTAGAACCATACAGTTGGTGTGTTTGTCTGGCGATATCTTTTTTATATCACGTGCTCGCTCGGCGTCTAACCAACACCACCGAGTTTATTTTAAGGCGACTCACCTCTCGCTCTCCAGTCTCCACCCACAGGCTACCCATTGACAACTTCTACGGTTACATTTTTATTTCCTAGCTCCATTCCACGTCGTTACGAATATAAATAAATCCTTTCTAAGTCATTCGATACGGCGGTAAGTCACGAAGTTTACATAAAATAGGTGATTTGCGCCGAATGCCACGGTTATTTTTTGTGATTTTCTTTGGGGGTGCTACCCTATATTTATGGACAAAAAAAAACATGTTTACAAGCCTTTTTTGGGCAACGATTACGTCGTGTGTACGTGTGGGGAGTCGTAAAAGTCTGTTTTGTGTTACTCAACAATTAGATTAATAACGCGATGACAGAATTTGAGCAGTTTTCCGTTTAACATTTTCATTTCATTCACGTTTGTTAATTGACACAAATACAGTAAAGAGTATACGAGTTCACTAATACACATGAAGCTATTTATAGTGGGGAATTATATTGTGATATTTTAATATAACCTAAACCGTGGCTCACGAGAAGTGATACGCAATTTTTGAGCTCAATTCGGTCACCGCTGGGCTCGCCAACTTTCGTGCGGTCGTTCTCTAAATTTGTAGTTTCATCTGAGTTGGAAAGCGAAACTTTCAAAACAACTAATTTAGTTTTGCTTCGCATTGGCCGGAGTACAGTCCATCAATACAACACGCATGGAACGCATGCTCTAGATTAGTGGTTAATTCCGTTACTAATTGGAAAACTTGGCGGCTGTTCACATCGAAACTTGGCCACTTGGCCGGTTTTCATCAAAGTTTCTACGCAAGGGCTAAAGTTCGGGACCCGTAATCCGGAGTGTTTATACTTTTTTCTTTGAGTACGAGCAAATAGAGCAACAGAACTATGGCGGTGAGCACTCGACGTGACATTTACGACTCAATCCCCAAAGCATAGGACGGCGGCTGGCCAAACGGGTGTTTTTTACCAGTTTACCAAGACCCGCCCCTCGTCCCGCTGCGCTTTGAAGTACAACACTTAGAATGGTAAAGACATGGGTCTCTGGAGATCATCTTACGCTGGTGGGCTATGCATTTCAATGGCCGCTTTGACAGAACGAGTTCGACGGCGTATTACGGGCTGTCAGGCGGCGTTATCTTGGCCACAAGTATGTGTTATCGGAATGTCTCTCCCACGGTTGGTCGGCGGAGCGGCTCTACATAATTGTTTATAGAGCTGGCGTATTTTAATAAAACTGTCTCGGGTCATAATCTCGATTACAAAAACTATATAATTCCGATGACAGGTATTTTATCGGCGTGGATAATTTGTGTTTTTGTAAAAGGTAGTCTTTTAATCGTTTAACATTTATTTTAATATTGCTGTCAGTGTCGTTATACAACTTTGCTTGCAAGTGCATTTAATATTTAATGTTAATGTTTCGGACTACTGCCAGCTCTCTGAAATGGCTCCATAACATACCACTGAAGGAAGGTATCTTGGATCAGTCACGGAATCACGAAACAGTAAGGGTCCAAGTTCAATGCACTCTGAGTCATCAACTGGACACATTATCCAAGGATTATACCAAAAAAAGTTTATGTAACAAGTATGCACTTCGTACATTACATAAAGGCTCTGTAATATAGTAAGTAACACTTCGATGATAAAAGGTATGACGTCATAGCAAACAATCATTGTACACCGACCAAGTCAACTCGCACTTGTCATAAAGAAATCAACCGATCAGTAGTTCGCTCCGTGTGCTGTAAAATACAACGTACATGACAGAATAACAATACTGAGAAATGCTCGGATATCGCAAGAACACGCACTTGGCTTCGTTCGCCTATGTCTAGGTACCAGTTGTGTGTAGGAGGATTTCTGGTGTTCGCACATAGTTTAAATCAATTCTATACATAGATAAGATGACTTTGCACACATAACTTCGCTGTCGACGATAGTTGAGCGTCTTTATTTTAAATTTACTTCTTGAAATACATTATAAAAATTGGGTGTATTTTTTTTCAATTGATAATAATTTACCCTGGTCTGGATGACTGGGTGTCACTGGCATCGCCTCCAGTCCATTGGATGATAGCCATAGTACAAGCGTTGCTTAGTTTGAGACCATACAGTTGGTGTGTAAGTCTCGCGATATTTTTAGTATACTGGGTGAAATCGAAATCGTGGGCAATATTTTAAACAGTGATTCTACACATGATTCAGAATATTTAGGGAATATTAATCAACAAATCAATTGATAAAAAATTATTACCAAGGTAATACCCAGTTAAATGGTTTGCTTATTTGCTTACCCGTGCAATATTTTTTTATTTGTTTTCCCAAAATATTCTGAATCATGTGTTGAGTCATATTTTAAAATATTGCCCACGATTTCGATTTCACCCTGTATAACTAAGTATTTGTAGTGAAGTACTTACCTATAGTATTTGTATTGTAGTACATTATATACCAAACAAATATCATATTGTATGACATATTTACAATAACAAGATCGCGAGGGTGTAAGAAGGTCCGAGCGTTTAATGGTGCGAAAACTGACTGGATCATATCCCTGGGTTTACGACTCGAGAGTAAACGGCCGATTCATTTGCAATTCTAACTGCGACTTAGATACGATTCGCTGGCGTTGCTCCGCTAGCGACAAAACACGCCTGTCTAGTAGATATGAATATTAGAATAACGGATTATTTATGCGTATATTTAATGATCGGAATGACGTAAGGTTCTATTTTGATAGAGAAATCAATAAAATCGTGACAAATATCCGTGAATAACGATTGGCGGAGATATTGCAATCCCTAAGATTAAAGTAAGTGCCTACGTAAATCAGCGGATTTTGTCTTAAAATGATATAAATAATGAACACTTGTATTAATTTCTTCAGTGATTCCGCTCGTGTTGTTATTTAAGGTATGTATCAAGCATCGATAAATAATAGCCAACGCAATCAACGATAAGATTCGTCACTGTTCTCGGAACAATACAATTTTCCACGCCATTCCCGAAACATAGGGCATACACTCGTGTAGAGCCGAAAGCCGGTGGTCCATCTCACTTAGTATTCTAATCACCCCCGCGGCCCGATGTTATCGTCAAGGACACATATTGTGATTCGTAATCGTAACCCGGCCCGGAATAGATCGACCGTACGATACCGACCGATCGATGAATTAGAATGTCTATGAGGTCTCTATGTAGAGTTCGCGTGAAACGAATTTCATGCGTCGAACGAATTTTGTCGACGAACAAACTTTACTGTTCGCAATACCTATGTAAATTTATCGCCAGCCCCCCGATAAATATGCTCCTTCGGTTTATCGACAAAAATAAATGATACTTTCGAACGAAAGCGGCCGCACTTCCGATGCAAATGGGAGCCACTATTGGTAGTAGTTGTTCGCCGTGATTGGATACTTCGACGAAAACTGTTCGTTAATCCTACATCCAATCACGGCAGTTGATTGTCTTTTGTTCAATTAAAGCAGAATATTCCTTTAACATAAATGCGTACCAGAAATCGAATCTGCTAAAATGTTTAATATTTTTTTACCCAACTTAAAAAGGCTTTAAATATTCATAGTTGTTTATGTATGTAATTGAAAATAATTTTACTAAAAGATGGCAATATTTCCGTAGAGTTCTATTACACAGTAAGCTGGGTACCTATATAATACATTATAGAGTCCATTTGTACTGCACGTTAGAGTAAAATTCGGCATCTTTATCATAAAGTTTAAGTTTAAGAAAGATAAGGTATACTGACGGTTGAATATAATACGTAAAGTTCACAAAACACCTTGAAATTATTCCGAAGCTTTTAGGATTCCGCAGGCACGAGGTACCGAAATACCGAAAAACATTCAGATATTGTGTGCGCTATTTTCCTTCTACCTGTAGTAAGCCGCGTGCCATGATGTATGATGTATGAGCCTCTATCGCAAGTTGAAAGGCATACGGGACATGACCCACGGCTATCCGGGACGGGTTCGCTGACTCGGCTATTGTGTAGTTCCTACATACATGAATTTATGTGCGCCTAGTATGTACTGTTCATATTTTGGTATCCCAACTTGGAGAAAGATGTATTTGAAGGAACACATTTTTTCACTTTTCTATAACCCGTCATTGAAACATAGAATATCCAAAATACTATGTAGGTACCTAATAGTTTTACAAATTTTTTCTTGAATATTAGTGGCTACTACCTACTTACACCTGTGTTCTGGGCCACTGGATGTGTTATAAGGCCGCAACCGAAAGTTGTGAAAATATTCAAAAGCTCCTGTCATGTTCTGTCTTCATTAGACATCAGCTACCATATATGTAACTAAATTATTTCTTAGCACTTTTGAAATAACGAGACGGATTTATAAAAAATAGACGCAATACAATGTCAACTAGGCAACATCTCATGCAAAAGTTTGTCCGCTTGATCACATCATTAATTCTATGTCCTAGTGAGTAAAGCTTAGCAAGTTAGTTTAATAAGTCATAAACACTGAGCTTTCACTTTTGAAAGCTGAAAATTATTAACCTGGCCTATACGGAACCATTAGTTTAAATTAGCTACGCCTTTACTCATTCCTTTTATACCATCAGATTAAAACGTCGCTGTGAATATGACAATCGCAACAGTGTTGCGAGGTGAATTTTTGCCAACATTTTAATATTTGCAAGGCTATAAATTAAGCCGTTGAATTAATATGACATCGCGGCTGGTCAGAGGATTTTATACAGGCATACCTGCCTTCCAACAAGGTTCCATGTCGAAATTGTATATTTTAATTAAGATAATTATGTTGCTTCGCGTATGGTTATGGTCAGCTGTGTAAATGGTTTTAATATCCAGTTAATTCGTTAATTCTCCAACGTTTAATTATATTTTAAATTTTGCAAGATGTACGTACCTACTTTAATTGGAAAAAGAAACACACAGGTAGTTAAGTTGTCAGATAAGCTATGATTCAAGTAGATTTCATATGCAACGTATGTAAGATTGATGTGTAAAATAAATTATGGCTTCATCCGGTATCTACGGCCAATTGAATCGATGGGTGATCATAGATTGAGCACGCATGATTATTTTAACAATGACCATTACAATTCCGTCTCATTAAAATTCGTGCGGAATATTCATGTTTCTTATTAAGTGCGCTTGCACTTAATAATCATATTAATAATAATGTACGTGTATCTATCTATACCTTATCCGGCAAACGTAAAGGTATTCATGTAATAAAAATGTAAATGAGGTCGTGGGCGGTGCAGCAGAGCGGAGGCACGTCTCCTGCACATATACCTCAGATGTGCAGTATGACCCGGCTCCGCGTTGCTACCTGAGGGCTTATTTTTCGCCATTTTTGTACCTACTCCGTGAGAATACGACTTTACATCAATTCCGGCATTTTAAGCGCGGGCACGTGATTCGCGGCACGAACATGATAACGTTACACGCATGTTGGTTGAATATACCTAGATATATGAGTACTGCTAAATCTAATACCTAAGTACGTAAGTAGGTAGGTACATACTATATCATATTGACTTAAATGTGAATAAGAAAATACAAAAAAATAATATTAAGATACGGATTTGTATCTTATTAAAGAAACAAATAGGTACCTAGTGTAGATTATAATGTGTTTTATTAAAATAAAAAAATGAACCTTAATTTTAATGATAATAACCAAAGAGTAGAGTCATTTTAAGTATTCCTGCTCATCGTTATTTTAAACTTTAGCATTAAATTTAAAAAATATCTACCACCGACTTATTTCAAAATTAAGTCGACCAGACAACGAAAATGAGGTCCTATTTACATAAACCAGCCTACTAATGAAAGCTTTGCGTTAATTGTGCTAAGACTTAAGCTAATGAAATTGAGCTTTATGAAACATGTGAAATGAGGTGAAAAATAAGCTTTATGTTGAACAAAATAAAGTTGAAATTCAAACCTTAGTATCATGTTCTGTGTGGCGTCGCCGCCTCACCTGTTAGTAAGGTCGACCGCGTGGATGGCCGCGCCCGAACCTTACCCGCAACACGCCTGCAACAAACAGACAAACACTCCATTAGCGAGACTTAGATAATGATCTAGCAAAGCAATACCTACCTACTTAATTACTATAAAATACTTAAAAGTAAAATTCGCATATTACAAAGACAACATACGATATTCGAAGACATTGGTATCTTGTAATTTTATTAATTAAGTATAGGTAGGTATAAAAATAATTCACTCATAAAATTAACAAGGCACTTAATACAAAACGAATTAGGTACATTTTTAATTTGCAAACCAGATATACCTACTATCAATCTATAACATACGTCAAATTTAAAATATAATAACACTTTTATACAAAATTCAGCATACTATCTCGTAGGAATTTAATCCATGTAAAGTTATCTGTGCTTCAGCAATGAAATAAAGGTAGAGTTTATAAAAATGATACCTACAGCAGTAAAATGCACTCTCGCCTACGCCTCAACAATGTAGTTAAGATTGTTGCGCATATTACCACAATAATTTAGTTAAAATGCATTTATAGATTTTTTACTACGTAGTAAAGCTTGACAAGGGGCACTCAGAAGTGCACAATTTCCGTCGCCTTTACCAGAAAGAGTTGTATTAAACATATACAGGGTGAAATTGAATTCAATAGTCAAATTGATATGGAAGATTCAGCAGCATAATCATAATAGAATGTAAAATCTATTTTATTTTTATTTTATCGCTTAAAACCATGCCATGTCGTTTCCGTGTACTACCCACTTAGTTACGAACATTATTTATCAAGTATTTTTATACACGTAGTTATATGTTTAGTTGATACACTTATTTTGTTTGATTCTTGTAATAAAATCGTTTATTATACTTAGTGACGTCCTCTAAATTTTCTTTGGTACTCGAAGAATCAATCATCTTTGTTTGACAAATGAATTCTGTTTCATCCTGTATATATTACGCATATAATGAGTACGTGTGTCTTAAACACTGGTATAATGAGCACCCTACACGACGAGATTTATTTACTGGAACGATGTAAGTAACGCGAGATACAATCGCGACAAATAATTTCTTTGTTTCGTTACATTGTAACAGAGTACAGTCAACGTAAAGCCTCTTCGTATACTGTAATTTTAAAATACCGTGAGAAACTCGTATAATTAATAGAAAATATGTTAGCATGTAACCGCTTAATATTAGAATTAGACTTTACCTATATAATTTTGGTAACTAACAAAACACACGTCTCTTGAATTTTTATTATTTTCAGATGCTAATCAGTATAATCAAATGTAAATGTATACGCTTACTAGAATAATTTCAATATTTCACTTATGTTTCTTAATTTATTTATTAACATACTTATTTTAAAAAAACCCTATAAATACTCAAATTCTGAGACTCGTTGTAAATATTCGCGATTCACGTTGGCAGCACCGGGCATACTATTAAGGTAAATGAATGCTATAAATTAGGCAAAACAGTCGAACAGTTGACACTATCATAATTAATGGTGTTAACAACTCTCACTCATACTGCCACAGCTTCTTTTTTTGTAACACAATGCTATACTTACTCGTCTTTAAAATGTTATATTCCACACCTAATATTTTGTCTCAGGTTACATATCCAATATCAGGTTAGTACCTAGTATTAGCATTTTGATACATAAAACTGGATAATTAAATAAACATTTGTGTAATGAAAACGTGGCGATGTTTAGTTATATTTTGGAATATTAAAATTTGTTAACCATTTGTATGATAAAATGCTTATAAATAACTGCATTATGAAATTTTGATACTACATAGTACGTAGGTATAAGTTACAAGAATTTACCTATACATATACCTTGCTATGAAATGTTTTTTTAGTCTGCCTTCACCTACATATACCTATTAGGTAGATAGGTATGTACTATGTACTATATCTACCTACATTTAAGCCATAGGTGTACATTCGGCGTAGGAGGAAGGTAATGTCACCTTTTATTTCAATAGCACCACCGCTATCGGTCCCTTATGGAGGTACTACCAACAACAAAATAAGGACCCCGTAAGCTCTACAAATCTCTGCAATAAAAGCTCACAAATGCTAAATTTATTTTTATCGTTCCTACCACTTAAGGTATAAGATTGGAAACTGTTCGCGATATTTCCCGGTAATTTGTTCGCATGTTTTTTTCCACAGAGGCAATAAAATATTTACGGGAGCCTGATCCGGGGGAATTTAGGAGTGGATCCGAAAACGTCGCTCTTCCACTCGGATAAATTAATTCATTTTCATGAACAAACAGCTCCTATAAATATTCAACGTTATTCATACGGCAAATATTTTTTTCTTGTAGAAGCTGTGTTGGTTTGCGAGATTATATTGTAGGTCATAGCATTGGAAATGAGCCCGTTTTATATTAACTAATGAATACAATGAATTAATAAGATATAAGTTTACATAAGGTAATATATTATCGGTAGTTAAGATAGGACAACTTTAGAGGTGTTTTGTCACCTAATTAGGTTTGATTAGGTAGCCTTACAATATTACTATGAATCCCGTAATTTTTTTTTAAATACCTAAATTGTTAAGAATAGAGGACAAACTTAAGTGCGGCTAAACTTAGATGTTCTATAATATTTTTCACAATTATCTAAAATGCATTTTGTACTGCTATGAAGTCTTACGTATGTAGTGAATATAATACAGAAAGCATTGCATGTAAAACAACGCAAAATGCAAGCAGTGCATTGCATCGAGCGTTTCTCAGAAGTGCGGTATCAGTGATCTCAAGCCGGCCGCCTGTCGTAATGTCGCGGATGCAACGATGTACTTGCAGATACCAACCTCGTGCGACTCTATATCATTTTATATGTATTTTATATGCAGATGTACTACAGCATTATACATTAAATACTCTTAATGCATATAGTCTGTCTACAGGATGACAAGTGTTTTATTAATTCTTCAGCATTTTTTTCTATGTGTAACCAGTTACGCTATTTGTGAGTATAATAACAACTCTAGACAAGTGCATATAAATATCTGAATTAA